>OX578141.1:51604404-52011586 GCA_951213105.1 Amaurobius ferox | reverse complement strand
ATATATATATAGATATATATATAGATATATATATATATATATATATATATATATATATATATATATATATATATATATATAGATATATATATATAGATATATATATATAGATATATATATATAGATATATATATATATATATAGATATATATATATAGATATATATATAGAATATATATATATATATATATATATAGATATATATATATAGATATATATATATATATATATATAGATATATATATATATATATATATATATATAGATATATATATATAGATATATATATATATATATATATATATATATATATATATATATAGATATATATATATATATAGATATATATATATATAGTATATATATTATATATATATATATATATAGAATATATATATATATATATATATATATATATATATATATATATATATATATATATATATATATATAGATATATATATATATATATAGATATATATATATAGATATATATATATATATATATAGATATATATATATAGATATATATATATATATATATAGATATATATATATAGATATATATATATAGATATATATATATATATATATATAGATATATATATAGATATATATATATATATATATATATATATAGATATATATATATATATATATATAGATATATATATATATATATATATATATATATATATATATATATATATATATGTAAAACAAATATGAATAAAATAAGAGGAAAATGCCCACATAATGCCAAAAGAAGTAGCGGAATATATATATATATATATATATATATATATATATATCATATAAAAGCCAGTAAACAAATTCAAATAGAATTCCTATGCATATCCACAAAAATCAAAGGCACTACTCAGGAAAAGGCGCCAAGCCGCTCTATACTCCGAAGCAGAATGTAATCCAAGAAAAAGAAGAATTAAAGGAACTTGGGATAACCAAATGCTTTGCATTTAATGGTTGGGGAGGATTGCGACTCCCCCTCCCGTTTAAAGCTGCTTTTCCAGCCTAGGCAAACGCTCACGATACCAATACAAAGCAAAGGTTGGTCCCCATTGCGTGCTAATACGAAGGCACCCGAATACGGAAGAACAAGACCAACCAAACAGAAGGAAACTGGACCAAAAGTGAATCCTGCCCAACTCGCTATCTTATATATGTTCATCTTACGCATGCGTGCAATCTTAGCAGGTACGCATAAACTTTATTTACTTGCAGATTGAAGAAGTAAACTGTCAAAATCTGCCTGATCCTTGAAAATCGATCTATAACAATCCTTTAAGAAATATAAAGGATAATGTTTATATAAAGCCTCTTTTATGATTTTTATATTGCTATTATTGCAATCTTTTTTAAACGTGTTGTAAATTTGATTTCTCTTGAAGTGTCCGAGTATGATGTTTCTGAAAATATTTTTGGTAAGATTTGTTTTCCAATCGATGAGATGATTGATCTTAATTTTATATAATTCTCTTTTGTCATATAACGTTGTATAATGACCATATAATCCATGTTTTTTTATTGAGATGTCCAGAAAATTTACCGTTTCATTTTCTTCTTTACAATTTTCTATTAATTCCAATTCCGGTGGGTAAAAAGTGAAATCGAAATTGGTGGTGGCTTCATAACACCCCAATAGCACATCGTCAACAAACCGGAAATATGGTATCTCAGACAAAATATGGGTTCCTTTTTCATATGTTGTGAGGTAAATATCAGCCAAGATTGATGAGCAGGCTCCTCCCATTGGAATTCCCTTTATTTGTCGGTAATAATTTTTTCCGTTATATAGAATATTTTCTTTTAATACTAGTTCAATAAGGTCAAGGTATCTTCGATAAGTAATAAAATCCTTCAAATTAAATTCTTCATATAATTTTTTCAAGATTGAGTATAAATTAGATAAATCAATGTTGTTAAACAACATTGATTTATCTAATTTATACTCAATCTTGAAAAAATTATATGAAGAATTTAATTTGAAGGATTTTATTACTTATCGAAGATACCTTGACCTTATTGAACTAGTATTAAAAGAAAATATTCTATATAACGGAAAAAATTATTACCGACAAATAAAGGGAATTCCAATGGGAGGAGCCTGCTCATCAATCTTGGCTGATATTTACCTCACAACATATGAAAAAGGAACCCATATTTTGTCTGAGATACCATATTTCCGGTTTGTTGACGATGTGCTATTGGGGTGTTATGAAGCCACCACCAATTTCGATTTCACTTTTTACCCACCGGAATTGGAATTAATAGAAAATTGTAAAGAAGAAAATGAAACGGTAAATTTTCTGGACATCTCAATAAAAAAACATGGATTATATGGTCATTATACAACGTTATATGACAAAAGAGAATTATATAAAATTAAGATCAATCATCTCATCGATTGGAAAACAAATCTTACCAAAAATATTTTCAGAAACATCATACTCGGACACTTCAAGAGAAATCAAATTTACAACACGTTTAAAAAAGATTGCAATAATAGCAATATAAAAATCATAAAAGAGGCTTTATATAAACATTATCCTTTATATTTCTTAAAGGATTGTTATAGATCGATTTTCAAGGATCAGGCAGATTTTGACAGTTTACTTCTTCAATCTGCAAGTAAATAAAGTTTATGCGTACCTGCTAAGATTGCACGCATGCGTAAGATGAACATATATAAGATAGCGAGTTGGGCAGGATTCACTTTTGGTCCAGTTTCCTTCTGTTTGGTTGGTCTTGTTCTTCCGTATTCGGGTGCCTTCGTATTAGCACGCAATGGGGACCAACCTTTGCTTTGTATTGGTACCGTGAGCGTTTGCCTAGGCTGGAAAAGCAGCTTTAAACGGGAGGGGGAGTCGCAATCCTCCCCAACCATTAAATGCAAAGCATTTGGTTATCCCAAGTTCCTTTAATTCTTCTTTTTCTTGGATTATATATATATATATATATATATATAAAATAATCACATATATGGCATTATTTAAAAGTATGCTACTACTTTTCAAGTGTTACGTTTCGAGCTATAGGCTGCGTTTTATAAATCCTATTTGTTTCTATCCAAGCAGTATTAGGATTGAACCGATAAATAAAAATATTCTCAGGAGTAGTTGTTCCGAATACAATGCATTCTTAAATAAAAAAAAAATCTTTTGATATATCAAGAGTATTTTATTCTCTGAAAATCGGAATTGCGTTGGATACACAGCTGGTAGCTAGTTTTTATGAAAAAAAAATATTTTGTGCGACACTCAAGAACAATATTCCTTTCAATTCGTTTAATGAGAAAATATTTATGATATAAACGTGGAATTTCCTGTTCAGTTAATGTTCCGATATTACCGATATGTTATATGTTCCGATATGTTATCACTGGCTTAAAGTTAACGCTCTATAAACTACACTCTATATACTATGGTATAAATTTAAAATAATATATTAGTTTTGAGATACAGTTTTTTGACATATATTTCAATGAAATAGAACAAAAATTGAAATTACAATATAATGAAGTAGCTGTTAACTAAAGTGCTAACTTGTGAGTTCTTAGGTAAATGCACTGCTTCTGACCTGAGGAAGAGGGTTCAAATCGCCCTCGAAACAACTGTTATCACCTAGTTTTCGTATGACTGCTGTCTTAGAGAAAGTATTAGAAAGTTAAATTAAGCATTTATTTAGATTTGAGGATTTTATTGTATCTAATGTTTGATTTGTGAGTTTTTAAGTTAGCTGGAAATTTAATATATGCATCGTGTTTCAGTTTACTATTTTCAGTGCTTTCATAGAGTTCAGAATATACAGCTTTTAGAACTTCTTTCTGTATTCTTTAATTACAATTCCTTATTCACAGAATACAACATTAGAATATTTATATTTCAAAGTTGAATTCACTTTTAGTGTAGATTTTCAATGTTACTAAGAATACCGTATTTAGTACAACATTGATTAACTGAAACAACAAATCATTCTTATAATTATATGATTTTCAATAACATGAAAGGGAATTAGAATATACTTGTTTTGCTGTTACTTATCCCACTTTACTTGAACTAGACCAGAAAAATCCCATAAGATCTAAGTCCATGGCAAAGAAAGAAAGGTTGCAGCTTCTGTTGGCTCGAAGATGACAAACACTCTATGGCAGAAGTCTTATTTTTATCTAAAATACACAAAGTACGACCAGAACCAAGAAGCATACTCGAAGGAACGTTTAGTGGGGTGAGACAGCCTAGTGGTTTTCACGAGGGGATTACACTCTGATGACCCGAATTCGATTTCTGGCTCTTCCCAAACTGTCCCTGTGTTCACGCGGAGTAAAGTCCTTCCGAGAGTTTGGTAGTAGGGGAAGAAAGGCAAATCCACTGTGTTCTAGTCTAAATTGGGTGGCAATTCCCGGCCGTTCAAACATATACCTTATACCTTTGGGTAGGTTGGACGGTCTGGGTTGAATAAGAAGAACCCTTTGGATAACGCATTCAAATCTATGCACAGGCCCTATTGAGTATAATGATGGATCCGTTTGCATGAGCAGGGATTGAGGATCCGGGATTGAGGATCAATGGAGAATAAATGGATTATTTGATCGGAAGGGATATTTTTCGGGACCTCCGCTCCTCCGGGGGCCGTGGTAGTCTGTTTTTCAGAGCTTGTGACGTCATGAAAAACGATCCAGTGTTCCAGCGTATTTCAACCTAAAAGCGTTTGTTTTGATCTGATGTTATGGTTGAGCTCGTTTCTTTCAAAAACTTTTTGATTTTCGTTGTGTTACTTATACATTGTGTTATTTACATTGTGTTAGTAGTATTGGTTGATTTTTAATTCCAATAATGTGTCATTGTCTACAACTGTAGCATCATCTGACAAATTGAATACTATTTTGAAGAGGTAGGAGTTCAACTTTCCTATGTCGCTTAGCTGCGTGTTTACTAAATCCCATTACTAATAGTTTGCCAGATATCTCGTTGAATAAACTTACAAAATAATGTGTTTGTCTAAATAATTACGTGACTACAACCTGAAAAATTATATTAATTTAAAAATGCGTAAAGCCTTTCAAACTTAAAAAAAAATGCCTAGGGACTCATAATTTTAACTTATGAGGTTGCAACATTTTATTATATAATCATAGTTATAGAATAACTCATGAATGGAGATTTAAAAAATCAATTTTTCTACAAATATCAGCTGTTTGTTGCAACACTATGTTTTTAAAGACATTGTTGACAAAGATACATTCATGAACAAATTATTAAATGAAAATTGAAGTAACTTTGGATAACGCTAAGTTTTATTTTAAGAACCTTCATTTTGTTGCTTGTTCAAAAGCCATAAAATAATTTGCTTTAAGATTTGCCATAAATTACTTTATTAGTTTTGCATAAATTTACAGTTTTTATAAATTTCATTGTAGTTTTAAAGATTTATTTACTACAGTGCAATACAAATGTATCTTGCTTCATTCATTGAATTATAAAATTCTCATTTACCCGACAACAGAAAGTAGTACTTAAAGCTGTGACATACATCACAGAACGAGCTCTGTTTTATAAGCTCTGCAGAACATTTACATTTGATATTTAACAAAATTCTGCTTTTGAGCTCATTTTTAAGTTTGCAAACTTCTATTTTAACTACAACGTTATTGGATTGGTCATTTTAAAGCAAATAATGTGTAACAAGAATTTAGAATAATTATATTTATCTTTTTTTAATCCAATGTATCTCTGTAAATATAATGCATTTCAATTGGATACAGTAGCAGCTTATACTACTGATTATATTTTTTTTTCCTGTATCGATTGTTTTTATTCTGATTTTTATAATTTCATAGGTGTTATGTCATGTTTAATGTTTGCTATAACTTGTTAATTTGTCATTTTTATGTATCACCCTGTTAAGTGTCTTTTTGAGGCCACTTGAAATGGTTTTTAGTTTTGTGCATTACAGAAACTTCAATTACTTTTTTATTGATCTACGTGACAGATCCATAAAGGATCATAAAGGATGGAATCTTATTTTACTAATACCCAATCATTTATTTGTAGATTTAGCACATCAGTGACATCTTTATTTGTTTAATTTTTAGACATATATTTCTCATTAAATAAAATTACGGTCAGTTACAATTTTGGGCCATTCCATAGTAACAGACTAACACATATAGGAAAACAAAAAAGATTTTTAAGTACAAAAAGAAAAACAAATAATAAAAAAATAATAATAATGCAGATCTGCATATGTTCGAAGAATAGCCTATACTAAATTTTGAAAAAAAAATTGCATTTTAAATAAATTAACACTAATTAACTGTGTATGTAAGAGACTAACCAAAATTACCATGATTTTATGATATACTTACTGAAAACAAAATATAACATGATTAGCATTAAAATAAACTATAGCAAAGTCATTAAATGCTATAATAATGTTTTGTTAGTCTATTACAATGAGTTAGTCTGTTACATTGATTAATAAAAAAAATCCAACACATAAAAGAATAAAAAATGTACATATATGTAAGGGAAGTTGTCAGTAAAAGACCTGTTTATTATTTTAAACATTAGTAAACTTTCGAGGTTCTTCTTTAGTGCGCCATTTCTTTTTAGAACACTAACCTCGCAACTTCCATTGCATTATATTTGAATAGAACATTCGACAAAAAGCCAACTGTAATTAAACATCCGCATTTAACACAAACCACATTTATTTAGACGAAAGCACATAACATAACAACACTTAAACATTTAATTCACTGGTTAACTCTTTAAAATGTTCACGACGCAGGATGCGCCTTGCTTTCCGCCTTCACCAACTATATCTTCTCGCTCTTCTCGGCTCTCGCTCTGTTGCTCTGGCAACCCTTAAAATGCTTGCCGGCAGAGTCTTCATCGCTGATTTGGCGATGTGGAAAAAAAAATAACTTGTTGGAGTCTTACTACTCCCCCTTTAAAAAAAAAGCACATTCGTCTCTTTAAAGACAATGTTGTTGAAAATAGAGTTCTATGGGCATATGCACATTGAAAATACAGTCCTAACAACTTAAAAAGTGCATACTGATACATTAAATTTTACGTCTATGAGCATACTGATTTAACAACACAATATTACAGTATATTTCAAAACACCTAATATTTTCAAAAAAAAATCTAATAGTTTAGTAATAATATTTCCTACCATGTTACAATAAGAAATGTTATAACTTAAAGAATAGTCACATATATATATCAAAACACAATAACAGTAAAACATTAATAACTCTTTTCACAGCATTTCAGTCCTCGATTTCTGCAATTCTAGTGATAGTCTTACTGCAAATGAAGAATGAATGTTCTTCCACCCTACCTAATTAGTCAGTCATGGGAATTCTAGACATAGCGTCCGCGTTTCCGTGTAACGCTCCCTTTCGATAACTGATTGTAATATTGTATCGCTGGAGGGCTAAGGCCCACCGAGCCAACTTTGCACTTTGCGGCACTGTATGGGTTAAATAGGTCAGCGGATTATGATCCGAGATAATTTGTACTTCTGACCCGAAGATCCAAGTCTCATATTTCTTAAGAGCAGCGATGACGCTATATGCTTCCCTTTCAATCGTAGACCAACGAGTCTGACAGGGGGTGAGCTTTTTACTGTAGAAGGCGATCGGTTTTTCCTTCTTGGAATCATCTTCTTGCGCCAAACAAGCTCCTACCGCGGTACCGGACGCGTCGGTATAAAGCTGAAAGGGTTTGTTAAGTTCAGGGGTGTAAAGAACCGCCATTTCAGTTAAACATTGCTTCAACTTTGTAAACGCATCTTCTTCCTTTCTACTCCATGGTATCTTGTTTGGTATTCTTTTCTTGGTTAGATCAGTTAAGGGTATCACTACTGAAGCGAAATTTGGGATATAATCTCGGTAATAGTTAGCTAGTCCTAAAATACCCCTTAATTCCCTCTTATCAATAGGCCGTGCTAATTTTTTCATCGTTTCAACCTTATCTGGGTCAGGAGAATGTCGTCCCGATCCTATAATATGGCCCAAAAATTTCACTTCATTTTTTCCGAAATCACATTTGTTTAGATTTACAGTTAGTCCAACTTCACGCAATGTTTTGAATACAGCATTTATGTGGGACAAATGATCGAGCCACGTTTTTGAAAATATAGCAACACCATCAATGTAAGACCGACAATACTCCTGGTGAGATGCCAACACGTGGTCCATTGATTTCTGAAATGTGCTTCCTGCATTCTTCAGACCGAAAGGTAACACTCTCCACTGAAAATGTCCGGCATGGGTCACAAATGCTGTGTAGGGTTTGTCATCCTCTTTCATAGGGATTTGCCAGTACCCCTTGGTCATATCTAGAACTGTGATATATTGAGAGTCTCCTATGAGCATTTTGAGTTCATCAGCAACTTTCATTGGATAAGCATTGGGCACTGTAAAACTGTTCAGCAATCTAAAATCGACGCAAAGTCTGACGCTACCATCCTTTTTTGCTACACATACAAGGGGATGCGCCCAATCGCTGTCGCTTGGTTCAATCAATTTTAGATTTAGTAATTCTTGTATTTGACGATCCACTTCTTTCTGCAATGACATAGGAATACGATATGGATGTAACTTTTTAGGGCTACACTCTGAGGTAACCTTGATGGAATGCCCTTCCACCTTCGCCCGTCCAGGGATAGTGCTAAAAACATCATGATAATTGCATAGTAAGGAACTTAGTTGTAGGCGTTGTTCTGTTTCCAAGGTCGCTGTTTTCCCCTCAATATACTTTCTTACTTCCTTTCGCGTAATGTTAACTCGGTTTGTAGGCACACAATGCAGTTCTCCAAATTCTTTGTCTTCGTCGAAAATAAGTCCGATTTGTTCGATACGATTGATGTAGGGTCTCAATTTGTTTACATGTAATTCTCTTCGAGTTCCGTCATCGTATTCGACAACAGCCGAATTTGGCCTTGTAAGCTGAATAACCGTCACTGGACCCATCCAAGTGTTTTGTAACTTATGGCTGGATGAGGGCAATAAAATTAAAACCTTATCCCCGATCTTAAAATGTTTTTCTTTTGATCTCAAATCGTATCTAGAAGCGTAATTTCCCTGAGTTACTTCGGATTTCTCAGTTGCGATCTCATGTCCTTTTTTCAATTTCTCTATTAGATCATGTAGATATTCCTCCACATTTCGGGATGCCTTGGTGGGAATTTTCCTTTCACCGATCCATACATCTTTTAGTAGAGCAAGTGGTCCTGGGGGTAGGCGTCCATATACTAGCTGAAACGGTGATACACCTGTTGTACTATGGGGAACTTCTCTATATGCAAACAGAAGGTAGGGAAGGTGTATATTCCAATTCCGCCCATATTCCTGAATATTTTTGTTCATCATATTTTTCAAATTTCTATTCCATCTTTCCACAGCACCCATGCTTTCGGGATGTCCAGGTGTAGAAAATCTAGGAGATATCCCTAATATACCTAAAAATGCTTCAGTTAATTTTGCTGTAAAATTTGTTCCTTGATCAGTGCAGATCAATTTTGGAAACCCGGTTTGAGTAAAAATTTTCATCAATGCATTGCATGTTGTTTTTGCACCGATTTCTTTAACCGGAATGGCTTCAGCCCATCTTGTACACAGATCTATCGCACATATAATATACTTATGTCCTCGCCCAGAAGGAGGTTCTAACGGGCCAATGCAATCTAAACTCCAAACTTCGAAAGGCGTTTCTGGTCTCGCTATCGGTTGTATGGGAATTCTGTCCCTGTATGTAACAACTCGTCTCATCTGACAAATCTTGCAGCTTTCACAAAATTTGGCCACATCTTGCTTTAGGGTAGGCCAAAAGAATGAAAATTTAATTCTGTGTCTAGTCTTTTGTTCTCCCAAATGGCCAGCTAATGGAATCTCGTGAGCCATTCTAAGAACATCTTGGCGTTTGCAGATCGGCAAAACTACTTGTTTGACTGTCTCACCCGTAATCCATTCAGAATGGACCAAGACTTCGTCAATTATCTCGTATGCATTTTGTCCCTTTCTTGCATAGTCCCAGACTTTTCTCAACGTCTCATCTTCATGTTGCAATTGAATAAACGAGCTCTTTACTTCGTTATCCTTACTCGACTTCTGCTCTTGTTTCCCGTCACTCACGACCTGAGTAGCATTCACAGTACCACGGTCACTGCACGTATTTTCTTCTTGACCATTTTCATTCATTACTTCCTGGTCAGACCCTACTTCCTCCTCCTTTTCGCCAAGATAGGTAGCATTATCGATCATGATATTCTGATCCAATTCATGCAAATGTATATTCTCCCGCAACGACTCATAAGCTGTAGAGCACACTAACATATCACTTGTTAGTTTTTTAGAAACTGCACATATTATGGGGACTATTCCATGTAATTTGTCATCAATTTTCATCGAAATCATCTTCAAAGGAGCGATCTCACTTTCTCCAAAAGCTGAGACAATTTTGATTCTGCCCTCTCCTTCACTATGAACGTCCATTACTAAATCTTCACGTATCACTGAGATTTGTGCCCCCGAATCTACTATGCCTACAAGTGAAGTTTCTCCACATTTTATATGTATGGTATGGAGGGTATCCACATTATTCTTGGTATTATCCTGCACTGACACCGGTACGGTAATTCGTGCTGTCAGAACTTGAGAGTTATTTTCATCCTTAGACTGTATAGTTCGAACATGATTGCTTTGAGCATTAGTGTTGGGTGATTTTCTCTGATTATTCCTTAACGTACAAAATTTTCCAATATGACCCTCAGCTCCACATGAAAAACAAATAGGTTTATAGTTGATTTTAGAAGTGTCATTTCTCCAATTGTAACCTGGTTGCCTCTTGTAACTTTGATGTCCCCTTCCTGGAACATTTCCATTTTTCCAAATTTTTTCGCCAACCCCTCTGATGTTTGGTAGTGCTCCAAATTTTTCCTTTTCCCTAAATTCGCTTTGGTGATATTCAACCTTATCTTTCCGGACTATACCTGTTGATTTCGTATAGTTTACACGTATACTTTCATATTCATCTAACTTGTCTGCCAACATATTGGGTGCTACAATTTTTAACCATTCATCTAAGAAATGTTCTCGTACCTCCCCAGGTACCCTTTTCTTTAGTTGATCAGTAATCATCAATTTCTTTAGGCTATCAAAATCTCTAATTTCGAGACCATCAATCCACTCTTCAAAGTACTTGGTTAATTCAAATACGAAATCACGCCACGATTTCTCGGGAACTTTCTGTAGCTGCACGAACTTTTTTCGGAAACTTTCTGGATTCATCTTGAATCTCTTTAATAGAATACCCTTAACGTATTCATAATCTTCAAACTTTTCCTCTGACTCCCGTGTGATGAGTTGTATGATCTCAGAAGGCAAAAGTGGCAACAGACTTGACACCCAATCCGTCATGTCTACGTGGGCTCTTTTAGCTTGTCTCTCAAAAAGTGTGAGATATAACATAATGTCATCATTCTTCAAGTCAAATTTTGGCATCAATTTTATCAATTCGAAACTGCTTTTTGATCTTTCACTACTCCCTAAATTTAAGGACGTAGAATCTTGAGTAACACCCCTTTCGATTCTGAGTTTTTCTAACTCAAATTCTATTTGATCTTTTCTTTCTTTTTCCTCCTTTTCTATTTGATCTTTTCTTTCTTTTTCCTCCTTTTCTATTTGATCTTTTCTTTCTTTAATAATAGTAAAGAGGAGTTCTTTCGTAAATTCTTCGTCGTAGTCTTCACTTCCAAGAATTTCTCTACGCAAATCCAAAATTTTAAATTCAGGTTTAGTAATTATCCCCAATTCTTCCGCCAAAACCATCAAATCCTCTTTTCTACCTTTCGCAAGAAATGCCATACCTGATCACGAGGGAAGTTAACTGATTTATCTCTAAATTGTTTAAATTTACTAAAAGATACAGTATTACCAGAAAACTACTTTATCACGAACACTGGCGTATTCAATTATCAAATAACAATATTAACAGAAAACCACTTTATCGTGAACACTGGCGTATTCAATTATCAAATAACAGTATTAACAGAAAAACACTTTATCGTGAACACTGGCGTATTCAATTATCAATTAAATTAACAGAAAATGACTTTATCATGAACGCTGACGTATTCAATTATCAAATAACAGTATTAACAGGAAACCACTTTATCATGAACACTGGCGTATTCAATTATCAAATAACAGTATTAACAGAAAAACACTTTATCGTGAACACTGGCGTATTCAATAGCACTGACGTAATAATTTTTTGTTTTGTAACAAATCCACTCAAAATTGACGTATCATATCCACTCGTACTATAATGCTGGTGCATTAATTAATTGATACCGGACGTATCTTCATCGTACAATAGACATGAAAATTATAAGCAACATATGTTATGATATTATAACCACATAATTTTTCAAAAATCAATATCGTATCCACTCGTATTATAATGCTGGTGCATTAATTAATTGATACCGGACGTATCTTCATCTATTCACTAAAAACATACAAATTGTTTTTCATTCCAGGAACGATTATTACTTCCGTAATAAACCTATCCTGCCGCGACTACGCCAGTAAACTTTCGAGGTTCTTCTTTAGTGCGCCATTTCTTTTTAGAACACTAACCTCGCAACTTCCATTGCATTATATTTGAATAGAACATTCGACAAAAAGCCAACTGTAATTAAACATCCGCATTTAACACAAACCACATTTATTTAGACGAAAGCACATAACATAACAACACTTAAACATTTAATTCACTGGTTAACTCTTTAAAATGTTCACGACGCAGGATGCGCCTTGCTTTCCGCCTTCACCAACTATATCTTCTCGCTCTTCTCGGCTCTCGCTCTGTTGCTCTGGCAACCCTTAAAATGCTTGCCGGCAGAGTCTTCATCGCTGATTTGGCGATGTGGAAAAAAAAATAACTTGTTGGAGTCTTACTACATTAAATCAATATGTAGTCATTAAATTTTAATTAATTGCATTTTTTGTAACAGACAAACATACATACCTCATTTTGAAAATCTTGCCAGGTATAGCTAAAGAAAAAGTACTAAAATATTTCTAAAAACTAGCTTTGAACTCGCAAACTGAGCGAACGGGATCGTTTTGCCAACCGTGGATCGTTTTTCGTGACGTCACTCATTTGACTGCCACGGCCCTCTCTCGAGCGGAGGCCCCGTATTTTTCCATCCGTATACGGAAATATCGGATGGGGGAATCATCCGCCGTTCAAATGACGAGCGGATAAATAGCACCGGACCCACTCCGACGTCATGATGTGGCGTCACCCGACGTCAATATCGACAACCAATAGTAGGTTCAGAGAACTGCGCCTGTGCACGGAGATGGTAGTTTATAATACGAACTCATCATCACTCAGCTGTTAAATTTACTATCGTATACTAGTATTATTAGATAGTTTAGAATATTAAATTCTAAGTTATAGTTGATGCTTAAAATGAACTACGCCTGTGTAAGGAGTATTTTGTTTTAATTACGATCTCGGTATTATTCAAGGAAATTTAAATATATTTAAATATCCTTCGTATTATTGGATAGAATAGAATATTAAACTCTATAATTGATGACTAGATGTGACATATAGATATAATTTAGTCATTTTGAGAGCCATGTGTCAATGGCATCTAACCAATTTTCCCCATTTAAAAAAATTGTTCTACATAGATGCAATTTAAAAATTATTTGCTTTGTTTATATTATGCAACTCACAAAATCAATCTCCTTTTATTAGTCATGCATTAATTAGATTGTCAAAATGAAACATTGTTCTTTGCAACATTCAAGTTCAATTTAAAATTCACAATCATGTGCAAATTCCTATAATATATTAAATGACATTGTTAATCAAAATATTATATTAAAATATTTAATTTAATGCTCCTAAAAAGAAGTTTAAGAATATCTGTTCTAGCTATACAAAATTATCTTCACGGGCAGATCTGAAGAATAAAATGTCCTGGTCTTGTTTGTAAACAAATTTACAAAATATATGAAGTTGAATAAATATATGCAAAATAAAAGAGCTAAAACTGTATAGGACCCATACTACAACTTATGAGTTTCTAAAATCTGTACCAAAATAAAACAGATGACGTAATAAATTGAAAATATCAATAATTCCGTAATCCTAAAACCTAAAAGGCCGTAATTGATTCCAATATATGCCAAAATATGTGCTAATATGCTTGTACTGCTTATATTCTCATGGAGTAGAAGCAGCAGCGTATGTTGGGGGGGGGGGGGGCAGGCCTCCCTACTTTTCAAGGCTTTTTATTGTTATGCGTATTTTTCATTTAAAATAACCCTGGCATAAGCAAATGCTAAACAGTTGCCCCCCCCCCCACTTTTTAGAGTCAGGATAAGCCACTGAGTAGAAGATATACCCATGCATTTGTAGAAGATTACTCGGTACTACGTACAATATATGAGTTTCAAAAATTTTTGCAAAAATAAAACAATGACATAATAAACTGAAAATATCAATAATAATAATGTTTAAACCTGAAGACCATAAATGATATAATCCAGTCAAAAATGCAATATTGTTAAAATTCATTTTATATATATATCTTTGTTATTTAAATCGGAAAGGATATAATAAAAATCAGCTGCCGTATAAAAAAATTGAATTTAAATTTGTTGCTAAACGACATGATAAAATTTTTTTCAAATAAATTGGCGGAAAAAATATCATCTGCTTAATGCTATATGAAAGGTTTAATTGTTCGTTTTTAATTAATATCTGGGCAACCCTTGGTCTTAGAAACTCAAAACATGGACTAAATTTTAAGTCTGGATATTTTAAGGCTATCTACAAAATTTCATTTAAATTCGATTCAGTTGTTCTCCCATGATGATGAGACACACATACAGACAGATTTTCAATTTTATTTATATAGATTTAGAGAAATAGATTGAAAATTAGCAAAATGAGTAAACTTGCATTATATCTATTAAAAGTCTACATTTGGATAATTTTAATCCAGAATCAGTCATTCATAAATGATATGTTTCAGCTGACAAATGTATGTAAATATATCAATAGCTAGGAAGAAATTGTTATCCACTCAAAAATTTTACTCAATTTTGTATTTTTGTTATTTTCTTACATATTATTATCAGCTTATGTAGGAATGTACTAAAATTTGTATTTACACAAGACTTTACAATTATGTGCATATTTATGTTATTTTATATTTTTGACATAGCAATTGCATAATCTATATAAAGAAAATTGAAAATCTGTCTGTCTGTCTCATTATCACGGTAGAATGGCTGAACCGAATTTAATGAAATTTTATGGGTAGCATTGGAATAACTCCACTTAAAATTTAGTACATGTTTCGAGTTTCTAAGACCAGGGGTTGTCTAAATATTAAGATATTAATTAAAAACGAACAATTAAACTTTCCATAAAGATAGCATTATGCAGAGTATATTTCTTCCACCAATTTATTTGAAGAAAATTATGTTATGTCACTTAGCAATGGATTTAAATCCAATGTGTTTATGCAGCAGAAGAGTTTTAATAAATCTTTTCCGATTTAAATAATAAAGATATGTATACGTATGAAATAAATTTCATTGATATTGCATTTTTGACTGGATTATATCAATTACGGTCATTATTATTATTGATATTTTTGGGGCTTATTGATAGTTTCAATTTATTATGTCATTGTTTTATTTTGACAAAAATTGTTGTAACTTGTAGTACGGAAAATCTTCCCCAAATGCATGGGTATATCTTCTAATCTATTAGAATATGTTATATCTTGTATTCATCTTACATAGTTAACATTTTAAAATCTCATGCATTTCATCCATTCTTTGTATTTTTATGTGAAACTATTTTATTTTATTCAGCAATAAATAAAACTTCTTGAAATAGAAGTTATGAAAATGCGAACATGCCTGAATAATTTTGAAAATCATTATCATGTTTTATTTCTTCCATGCCATGAACAGTGTGCAAATGATTGCGAAAATCATTCGACTTCAGTGCTGTAAAATTACAATTTTTTTCTTACAGTTTTTCTAAAGTAGATTTACTGGAAAATATCTTTTTGCAATTGCACATTTTAGAAAACTTTTCTGTTTTCTGGGAGTTTTTGGCTTGTGAAGTGTTTGGTCCATCCTTAAGCTTTGGATCAATATTCATATTTCTCAAAAAGAAAACATTCACGAAACTTAAATTTGCCGCGAATGCTAAATAAAAACTCCGCTAACCAGAAGCAACGTGTACCCTACGTCATCGGCTACGTCAATCGCATCATCGTCAGTTGTGGTTCCTTGTTGGTCGAATCGGAGTGGGTCCGGTGCTATTTATCCGCTCGTTTCAAATGAAGGAATCACCCAACACTGTGTGACGAAAGAACTCAAGTTCTTGGGCTACAAGTGTGGGGATATTTGGGGTATTCTGGCATTGGGGATTTGATTCTGTATGATAGAACAGTCAACGCATAACGCTGTCAGGTAATTCTGCAAAAGCATTTCCTACCTTCCGTGGCTCAAATTCGTCCTCAGGGAGCTTCAATCTTTCAGCAAGATAAATTAAATTGAAAGTAGAAATGGTTAATAAAACTCTAGAAATTAAAAGTATTTATATTATTTTAGAATATAAGAAGATCAGGAACCGCAAAATTCGTTGCCATCTAGGAGAATCATGGAGTCCCCATGTAGGATTTAAACAATATATAAAGTCGAGATATTATCTTCTAAGTCATTCAAACTTCCATTTATATTTCAACAGAAGCGATAAAACACTTTAAAGTGTAATGATATATAGACGCACAAATAGTTTTTTTCTGTTATTAAATTAAAAAAGCTTAAGTAAAGTAATGTACCTTCTGATTTGAAATAATGGCTACAGAACATAAAAGTAACGGCTAAAGAGTTTTTATTACGCAAATTGTATGATCTCTTGGTTTAAAAAATAATTTATTCAGTGTTACAACAGTCAGACATGAATATTAAAAACATGGTTACAGTCAGACATGATTGTTAAAAAATGTTTTGCATTTTCTGTAATTTATGTTATTCAGCTTGAAAGAAGTCAAATAAAAATGTACATTTGTTTCGTAAGAAGCTTTTCAAAATTTGTTCTTGATTATGTAATTTTTCTTTCCTTAGAATTGAGATTGTCATATTTCTATATTTCGTTTTTCCTTTTAGAGACAATAATAAGACCATAAACAGATATATTGCATTTAAATGAGTCATTAAAAAGTTTTCAATTTTTAAGATATCGTATTGTATATTATTAAATTAATTTATGTCAAGTCTTCCCTGAAGTCCTTTTCTCTGGTATCCAATAAAATGTATTAAATGACATCAAACAAATAAGCACATACGTAAATAAAAATTACAAGGTATATAATAATGAATAAAATAGTTATCAGTGTTTTTTAAAACTTACCAAGAAAAACTTTACAAGTGTTCTTTTACTTTTTATGTGGATCAAACCTTGATTTCCAACTGATCCACTGTAAATATCATTTGAAACATAAGATCTATTCCCCCAAAGAACTTTCCTGTAAAGATATTTTTAGAAATTGCAATGTTTGCTTTTAAAACGCTGTACAGAAGTGCAGAGAGTTATATAAAAGCCTTTTTTAACTGGAAAATGTTTTGTTTTCATATCTGTTCTTTTTTTTTTATTTTTTACGGATATATGACAAGATATCGTAAAATATCAGGAAAGAAACACAATATTTTATTGAAACTTATGAGCACTTCAAGAAAATGAAGTGTATAATTTTATATCGTAAAGTACACCAGCTTCTGCACATCAATGTATAAATAATCTAGATATATATTTTGTAGCCTCAAAAGAATAAAATGCCCCTTTGTACCTTCTTGCGTCACTTTTTGTAGATGCATAAGGTCAGTACTTCAGAAGTGATCTATAAGTAATATTACTCTCCAGAAAAAATTATCTTACTAAGGGTCTGCCCCCTGCTCGCTACGCTTAGCCAACCCCCTTCGGGAGGCCTTTTATGCGCTGCACTCGGAAAGCTCGCTTCATACCTATTTCTCCGAAAAATTCTATTTTCAAAAATCTCTTTATCTATCCCTACCTATTTTCCGCAGGAAGTGAAAACAGGGATTTTTCTAAGCCCAGGGAATCCAAAAACTGAATTTCTTGATTACGAGCTTGCTTCGCGAGCTATTTCATGCCAAACTAAGGTTTAAATTGATAAACAGTTTATTTCATCGTGTTACTCTATTATTTCTCTATAAATGTACCAAATTTCATATTTTTGCATGCTATTGTTTTACGAGACAGACTACGAGATACAGAAACCGCTAGACGTGCCGATACGGAAAAAAAATTAAAATATTTTAAAAACTACATCGAAATTAAAAGAAGAGGCTTCGTCTTGCAAAAATTCACCCATATAGGTACCTGCCTGCAAAAAAAATGTGGTCTTGCTGTTGCTAGTCTATCCAGGAAGCGAACTCGCAGCTCAAATATTTTGACTTTGATTTTGATAATAAATATTTCTGAAACTGCAATATAAATCTAAATCGGTTTATCTAAGCGTATTCCCCAAAGCTTTTTCTACTCGTGTACCAAATTTCACATTTTTATAAGCAATAGTTTTTGCGGTTCGTACCAAAGAATCTTGAGAAACGACTAATTGGTCAAACAGAAGCGGCAGCAACTATTTTTTTTTTTTTAATATAGAGGAAAAAGTATGTAACAGTACTCCCAGAAAAGCGAAAAATTACAGACAGCGTTTTATTCAGACTACCTTTTATACCTTAAATGACGGTGTCGTTTTTATACATGTTTACTTTTAGAACTTTGAAAAGAAATGGATGTGTGGGATGCTTGTCGCTCCGATGGCACTAGGACAAGGCCCTGCAAACCATTACCAATCAAGAGGAATGCTGTTTCAAATATCATTGCCGGTATGAATGTCTTGTATTTTTTTGTCCTAGATTTTTTGGATAAAGTAAGACAGGCAGAGGCAAGAATACTAATATTATATTCCGATTAAATAGTGGAAGTAGTTGCATTGGTTGGTTTGTATTATTCTACACGCTTAGCCTTACATGTAGCTGAATAGTTTACATTCCGTCTGGTATGTCTTACACCTTCAGGGTGTAACTTGTACAGACAAGGGACACACGGTGTGCACTAAATGCAGTTTTCCGTTTGCAGTAGATACTTTACATACTTTATGGAATGATGTTAGACATTTACAAAAACCACTGTAGGTGAAAATTAGTGCATGTTTAGAATCTGCGCTGGTTAATGTATATATTGGTATCACAGTTGAACTTATATCAGTAAAACCTATAATCTTATATAATAAAAAATATATCGTGTGTATCGCTTATAGCTGAATATGGAAGTTCCTAATGGCCGTGAAATCTGATACAGGGGTAGCTAAACTCCCGGGCTGATACGCTTGTTGAAATTTATATTAAATTTGATTTAGTAATTTTAGTTATACTTTCCCTATATACATAGTACAGTGTATAGATAAAGTACTATGATGGGATCGAAAATTCTAATTCGAGTTTTCGACGTAAGAGCACTGTTAAAGCATCCCTGAACTGGATCGAACGATTTTGAGGCGTTGACTGTATGTGTGTGTGTGTCCTAGAGACTGTGGATGTGATATCTGACGAACGAATGGAGCATTTCAATCAAAGTTATGTACGAATATCACAATCAGTGAACACTGGAACGCTCTTGATTTTAAACGCAATCAAATGTTCAGAACACACTCTCATTTTCAAATGAAATTTTGAAAAAATCTTTAAAAAATAAGAACCTTCGAAAATGTTACGTATATGATTATCTCATATGTAATTTTTCATTAGAAAACGAAGAACACAAACTTCAGAAACCACTCTTGAGATACTACACGCTAATTTTAAATATATTTATAAAAAAAACTCGCATAAAATTAAAATAAAGTAATAACAATTATGAATTATGTTCACTGTTCACATGTAGTATATGCAGTAAATTTACTATCATCAATCTCGTGGATCTAGTTTGTTCTATTTAAAAGAGAGAACACTTTGAGTAATAGTTCTGTATTTTGAAGCCTAATAAGCCGTCAACGTTCATTTAAAAGAAAACTTCTTCTCTCCTTTTGTCCGTACCGCTTGGGACTAAATTTGACGAACTTGGTGACGAATTTAGTAAAAAAATCGCCAAGTTGGCGACATATCGCCCCCAGATTGGAGAAACTACCGTCAACCTAGCAAAAATGACATTAAATTAACGAAAATGAAGCCAAATCGATGAATTAATTATTAAAATATTTTAATATATATGCTATCAATATTGATAAAGAGTTGCTCTAAATATAAGTTAATGGGGTGCTTCGAAATAGTTTTACCTGTTGTCATCCGAAAAGCCCCAAATGTACAATTCAACGTTAAAACATTGTGCCGTGATCTTATATACACTACGTTAGAGTGAAAATGAGACATCAAGATGGAGTGGGCAGAAAAATATACAAATTGCAGGGTAGACGCAGCTCACCGAGTTATGTAAATGATGCAAAATGCGTAGCTGTCCTGCTCACGTTGAGTGAGATATAAGGGAAGGAACCTGCAGAATCGGCAATAGTCGCGCCACTCTGTCTGCCATGGAAATAATTTTGTATTTTTTTTGCCTCAGCGGAAACGTGTAGTAGAAGAAAATGCCAAGCCGCCGCCAACCGAGGCAGTTCTAGCAGACAGACGATTTCACGAGGGATAGGGTGATCGGACTCAGAAGGGCAATTTGGTCCATACGTCAAATCTCAGCGGACAGTCACCTACACGCGTCCACGGTTCACCGGATGTGACAAAGATGGTTGGAACAAGGGAATGTGGCACCTTTGAGGGGTGTTGGTACGGCCAGAGCGACGTCAGCACGCGTGAACCGACGCATCCGCCTGCAAGCGTTGGCGGACACGCAAGTCACTTCAGTCGCCCTTTAACAGCATCTGCAGGACACCCTTGATGCTCCCATGTCGACCAGGACCATTATCCGTCGATTGGTCGCCGGCAACCGGCAATCATGGGTCCCGTTGAGAAGACTGCCATTGATCCAATAGCACAGACGCATCTGTTTGCAATGGTGTCGGGATAGAGCCACGTGGACGATGGAATGCCACAGAGTCGTGTTCTCAGACGAGCCACGTTTTTGTTTTAGCAATGATAGTCACAGTGTACGAGTCTGGCTCCGAAGTGGTGACAGGTCGAATCCGGCCACATCTGTGGAACGCCACACCGCGCGACAACGCGGCATCATGATTTGGGACTCCATCGCCTACGATAGCAGGTTACCTCTGGTTCGTATTGAGGGCACTATGACGGCACAATGATACGTGGATGACGTACTGCGGTCGGTGGTACTACCCTTCCTTCAAGGTGTGTCCAATATCGTTTACCAGAAGGATAACGCCCGACCACACACGGCACGCATCAGCCAAAATGCCCTGCCAGGTACCCAGCTGCTTCCGTGGCATCCAGTCTAACCTAATCTCTCACCAATCGAATACGTGTGGGAGGGGATTGGAAGTCGCTTGCATGCGCTGCCACCGCCACGTTTAGAAGACGAACTCTGGCAAATGGTTGACAGAGAATGGAAACCATCCGTCAGGACACAATCAGCACGGTTATTGACTCTGTACCTAGACGTGTTGCTGCCTATATCACCGCCCGCGGTGGTCCTACAACCTACTGATCAGACTGTGTTATCGCTCAATGTATATGTGTATCATGTTGCAATAAACGTCACTTATTGTTCGTTGCTGTCTCTCTCTGTTTGCCGATTTTCATCACTTTCTGTCCACTCCTTCTTCGTGTATCATTTTCACTGTCCCGTCAGTACATAATTTTTCTCTGTGATAAAATTATTCATTGCATTGTATGGGGGAAGTTATGCGCTGACCACATCATATATTTAATGTTGAGATCTCATAAAATGGTTGCTTTGCGATCAAAAATATTATTACAGAATTTCAATCATGACACCGTCAAAAAAAATCGAAGAAAGCACTTTTCAACGAGTGCTGAACCGAATCTGCAAGACAAATCCATCCTATGTTTTAAATTTATCGAAATATGTGTATATAGGCAATTTCGTATTTATTATGTCGTCTCGGATAATTTACGATTTTATTCCTTGGCATGAATATAGAGAGATATTTTTGCATGCTATTAAAAACAGAAGTATTTGCTCTATTTCTTTATTTTCCATGAATATTTATTTGGGGCTATAAAATATATATTTATATTTATTTATATATTTTTTTCGACTAGACATATGCATATAATAAATTGCGTCGTATACATCTACCTGTAACTATATTGCACAAATGATTGAAAAAATAAAAAAGTTTAAATCTAAAATACCACGTATTTACACAGCAGCTTTATTTTAAAAACCATAAATATTATCCCACGTTGAAAACTTCAAGATTTCGTTTTTATCTGTGTAAACGTATCAAAACGCTGAGGATCAATTCTTATTTTCTGAATGATACATCAGAAATGTCATCTGAGAATTGTAAAGAATTGCACAATATACTTTTCAATACACTATGTTTCGAAGTTGTGGCATTTTGCTTTAAAAATGTCTCAGAAAAAACAAAGGAAATGGCATAAATCCTTTTCTGATTTCGAAATTATTATGTTTTATTATTTGTAGCTTTATAAGTATTAAAGGGTATCAGAAAATTTTGGTAAACATGTATATACTTTTTTCAACAAATTCCTTTTTTTTTACATTTCATATTACAGCAAAATATATTTAGAATTCTGAAAATTGAAAAAAAAGCATTTATAAATATTGGATTATTTTTAAATTTTCAAATGTAATAAGAAATTTTGTTAAGCTTTCGAAGATAAAATTTTAGCTAAGAAATTGTGGCAGCTAAAATTTCAAAAATATCAAAGTCGTAACCAATTATTTGAACTTCAAGTAAAAAGGGCTACGTGTGATTTGGAGGAGGTTTAGAGGATGCCTTAAAACTGAATGTACAGCCTCAGTGCTATGGGAACTTTGCGCAAACCATTGAGATTTCATAACTTTTTTTGGAAGGAGGTTTATGATTTTTGTTTATAGGAGTTGTTTTACCATGAAGTGGCGTTTGAGATAAAGATAAAGGAATGTAAAAGTTTATACTTCCCCTTTACGAAGAAGTACAATAAAAATGATTGCTTCCTAAGCAATTAGTTGAAAAATAGGCAGCCTTCTTAGCTGTACATAATTCGATGTGGTATAGAGATATTTATATATCAATGAATTATTTTTGTCTAAAAGCCCACTTCATACTACAACGTGAACTTCTTTTTGCTTTAAAGTAGTTATTTTCTGAGAAAAAATTGTCTAGATTAAGTATCACTGGAATTGAAAATTTTATTCTTCCCACTCACAATGAGCATGATATCTAAAGACGTCATTGATTAGGTTGAAGCTTGTCATTATTTTATTTGGTAAATAAAATCAGCCTATTGATTTTCAGCGATATCGAATCATATGAAGACTCTAATGTCTGTTTATACATTTTCATATAAATTTTATTTTGTAAGTTTGTAGCGAAATTCGTGTGCTGGATACATCAAATTTATTTATGATTTGTAATTGAATTCTTGATAGTAAAATAAAATATTGAAAATTGAATTGATTGATTTCAAGAATTCTTATGTTAGAATATACAGACAAGAGTTTCTTAGCTTTTATGAGATGCACTTCTGCGCTATCTGAAATTCCCGCTGAGAAAGAAAATATTCTTGTGGCAAGACTTGATGCTGATGAAGCAATATGACAGCTGCAAACGATGGATGGCTTTTTTTTAGGTCAATCCCGATGTTTTTGTTGTAGTCACAAAATATGCAATGCAAATTTAATGAGATATATAAATTGCACTGCACAGTATATATCAGGTACAAGACGTATATATACATAAAAACAAAGCGTATGTATACATAACCTTGAACCGTATGTATACCTAAATACAAAGCCTATGTACACATAGATACAAAGCGTAATTTAGTTAGTAAGATATATAAGTGTGCTGTTTTGCAAATATTGTATTACATGCGTACTTCTTCAGTGATTGATCGCACCTCATATACTTAATTAAAAACAATTGAATGTAGAATTTTGTGATGGCAGCTTCATCTCTACTGTGGAGGTACATGAAAAAAGTCTGATGTAGACAGCAGATGACTTTCCCTATCGACTCAAATTCATTTTCTCGTTATTGGTTTGATAATTCATTAAATTGAATTTAATTGCACAATGTAACACTGATAATTATTTTAAATTAGACTGAATTTGCAATTTTAAATCAATTCTCGTTTTCATTTGGCAACTGGACGCATTTTCAAAGGCGACGTTGCAAAAATGTGGTTAGTCCAAATGTTATGGGATGGGTTAGTCTTATTCTTTCGTCGATAAAAATTACATATAAAACAAGCATTTACTTGATATATTTGAGAATATGTAGTATTTTATTTCAGATTTTGACGATTTTAGTAGGCCATTTCGCAAAAAAAAATGTTCTTTTTTCAAATCGCACCAAAGTCTAATCAGCATCAGCGTAACCCACCTACAAGCGACTTATCTATCACATTTTGTAGAGTTTGTTCAATTAGTTTTTGAGCTAGAGTGAATGCATATATTTTATAGGCACACACACAGATGTTACGCTAAAAATAGTTTTTTCGGTTTCTAAAGCGCTCGAGACGTATAGATCAGTCGAAAACTCGATTTTCGATTCTCAATACGATTCCAATAATCTTCTTATGCATTACCATGCATTGCAGGCAAAGTAATAGCGAATCTAAATTTTATTATTATTTTAAATACATTTTAAAGGCTATGTTGTTATTATTTTAATACTATTTATTTCAAATAAAGTAAACTAGTCTTTCCAGCAGCGCAACTCTCTGGAATATCTATATAATAATTGTTGAACGTGTTTTTGTCTTTTCAGGCTCCCCCGCTGATGAAAGAGGCATAATTTTTGCGCACTTATAGTATCGATCATTGTACAAAACTTAGCAGCCAGAATATATTCTCGATTCAGTCCAACGAGAGCAAAGAAATGTATGGGTGTTTAAACGCATTTGTAACGAGTACAGAAACTTTCTGGTTACCTATAAGTCTAAATCTTTGCGTACTTACACAGTCATCCCCCAACAGAACTTTCGATCTTACACCGGGGAAGGAGAAAATGGTGATTTTCGAAAAACTTTCCTTTCTCAGTTACCCTTCTGGTGACTGAGAATATTGAGAATATTAAATAGTTGCACTCATATAGAGCAGACCACGGGGCAGAACCTCAATGAGCCAAATTTTCGTCTTATCACTCTTCCTCCAGGAGTGAAGAAAATGGTGAGGGGGTCGATAAGTGTTTAAATACACTCCAAAATTCCCTGTGACATAGAAGTTTAAAACTGAAAATACATATAATATCGAATACGGGACTGAGCCAATTTTTGACTAAAATGAATTATTTCGACACTAAACGCCATATATTGCTAAATAAATACAAAGTTATTAAAACATGTGTAAACCTTATGTTTAGGAGCATCAGTTTCTCTGTTGATAGGCTTGAATACTAGTTAAATTATGTAAATCAAGTAATTATTAAATTTGTAACCGTCAATTTGCGGAATAAATACTTAATAATATGATTTTTTGTTTAAGGTTGATTCAGACAGTATTTAAGGAAGGAGTTATCTGAGAAATTAATAAATTACATATAATAAGCTCGAATTTTAATTTCATCAATAAATTGTGACAAGAAAGATTAATAATGCATAAAGCATTTATTAGGAACCACTTTCCAACTGAAATGCAATTTTATTTAAACATCTCTAAATTGCGATACATTCAGCAGTGATATTTTTTAAATTATCACAATACAATACATTATTTTACCTGGAAACTTCACCAAAAAGGGCAGTGCCATAAAATCGTATGCTTCTGTATGTAAAACCAATGAATATTTCATTCATATCACTTATAAGCCAGACTCCAAAGCTAAATAATTTTACGTTAAAAATCAGCAATTCGTATACAACTCATCTTACAATCGCTTGATTTGCTTACATTCTGCATATGTTAACATTAGGCTTCATTGTAGAAATAGTTAAAGTTTAGTGATCATTTAAAATAAAAAAAAAATTATACTTGCGTAGGCACAGAATAATATGCAAAAATTCTAAGAGGTTTTAAGACAGATGCAACACTAAATATAAATATGAGCGTTCCTTAAAAATCACGGTTTTCACTAAGCGAAAAAAAAATTGGATGCAATATTTTATTTTCAATGAGTCACGTGATCTCTTCATATAATATGGGTATAATTATTATTTTAATTTTTATTTAAAAAAACTACTTAACATATTTTGATGACATTTTTTTTCACATTTTATGTGATAATTTGAATATTGCCTACAATTTTCAAAGCAATTGATGAATGTTAACTCAGCTTAAAAAATATTTGAAGAATTGGGTCCCATGGGGTTCAATGTATTTAATTTTTTCAACCCGGGTTCAATCAAAGTGATATTATTCTTTTACATTCTCATTTGTCACACAGACCTTCTCAACAACATACTAAAATTTCATTTCGATAAAATCATTTTCATGACAGTTATCGTGCGAACGGACAGGCAGGCAGACAGACAGAATGAAGAAAGTCATAAACACTTTTCAACTATGTTGGAAAGTGTTAAAAATATTGTTGTCTTATTTATGAAATCATATTGTAATTTTGTGTAATGATCAAATTGAACCAATTAAATGTAAGTTCATATTATAATAATATACACTCTCATTTTAGTGACTTAAAATATTATTGTCACTTTTAATATGCTTAATAACAAACTATAAAATATTGTTTACCCCATGTTGGGAGATAATGAATATGTTAATATTTGGGAATATTTAATAAGATGGTATGATGATTTTTTATTCATATACAGTTATTTTCCCCAAGCTCTTTTAATAATTAGGTATATTAATTGTTGAGTTCTTTCATGAACATTCATCGCTTTCATGCGCATAATTAATAATCTAATAAGTCTTTTTCTTAAGATCATCAATAAAATATAGCGCATTTTAGATGCCACATTCATTAAATCAGATTATATATTTTATTTATCAAATATAACCGTTTTTTTTCTAAATGTACATGAAATAGACTATCATTTAACGCCCAAAAATATTCTTGTAAAGTCTAATGTATTTACGAGTAAATTATAAATAAGATTTCGAAGCTGCATTTTATTATCTATTCATTGTTGATTAAAAGATAATTCTTGGTGATAAAATTCTATCGTGACATTAACAGCTTTCAAATGTGTTCCATTTTAAAAAGCTTCTATCAACTATTTCCATTCCAAGTTCAAATTTACATACGTGATACCGCAAAGACAAAAGAAAATCAGATGCGAATCATTATTAGACTTTTTTTGGAATAATGAATTTTTCTTTTTCACTTTTGAACACTACTTTGAAATAAAGCTGTCTTAAACGCAAAAGTTATAGTATATGCATATAAGTAATTTTAAATCAACGCTGTTAATGCTTGAGATATTCCTCAAAAATTAATGTAAAATGGTCATAAATTTTATATTAAAATGTTTGACAATGAAGCTACTTATTGATATGTTATATTATATATACTTTGTACATTAATTTTATATTTAATATATTTTTGTGGAAAAGCAGTTGATTTTTAATTTTTTGTTTTCATTTCAATCTATTCCATGTGTCATTTATTACTATTATTCTAAGCGATCTATAAGACTTAGTTTTTAATAGAAAATACAATGTACATAAAAATTGCCTCATGTGTTTTCATCTTGTCAGTTGCTCAAGAATTCTCCCAGTTATCAGAAGATCGAATCTTTGCACACTTATAGTATCTATCAAGGGACAGATTCTAATGAATCTGGATTTTCGATTCCCCAGGAGAAAAGAGAAAATGGGAGTTTCCAAAATGTCTTTTGAGATTTTCAAGGCGTTTCTCGCTGTTATGAACCATAACATATATTTGCACATAATGCTAATACTGTTCATGCCCCGTATTAGCCCCAGGAATGAAAAGGGGGAGTAGTAATTACTCAGTGTAGAATATGGGAACGGTAAGTTATTGCTGCACGATGCCTCCTCACAGACGAGATGGGACAGTTCGGCGCCATGGTTTGAAATCACGAGACAGAAGTTGTAAATTTCGTAAAAAGAAATGTCGTAGTAAAAGTCAAATTGGAAACTATAAATCTCTCGAGATTTATAGCCCCTGTTAAGTGTTAGCCCACACCACGTCCTGGTCGTGACCGCCCGGCTGTGGGAATCCCTCCGTTCATCAAATTCTATTGAGACACATAGAAAATGAGCGTCACTACGCAATCCAATAGTTTGGTCGGAATTAGACCCACCCTTTCCTCTCACATCAGTAAAATAACGAATGAGAGGACAAGGTGACTTTCACCCCAGTTTTGTTCCTCCTTCAAAATCTGAAGGGACTCGACCTTAAAATGAAAAATTAGACTCCATTCTGACCTCGTTAGAGAAGGTCTCCAAGTGTAGGTGCACTTGTTTTGAAGTCCGATTCAAATGCATTTTGACGCATTTTTAAGCACCGGCATCCGCTGCCACTCTACAGCGGCAGCCCTATGCATATAGCAAGGAGCCGATTTTGTACCCTGCTGCGAGTACATATACTTAAGTGTGACTCGTAGCCAAACGCTACCATTCAGCATATTAAGTGTTGTGGCCGCTCTAAGCCAAGTCGAGTTAGGGCGAAACCAGACCGAGTTTTGCATCAGGCTGTGGTGATTATCGGCTCAGCGAGGATGTCGCCCTTTTGATACGCAGTACCACATCGCTCTAGTAATAGACGGCGTAGTATGGGCTACCCCTTTTGACTCTTTATACTACATTTAAGCTGTGACAATTGTGCGGACTGCAAGGAAGGTAATTGACAGCTCAGTGGCTATCTCACCTCACGGGCGAGTATACATGGACAGAGTGTTTGCGGGGCATCAATCCTGGGCCCCTATGCAGTGTATAACACACGTCAGCTGAGGGCGTCAACCGCCATCGGTGCGGCATGTCTGAGGCAAGATACTGCAAAGCTTATTCGAGATGCAACCCAACCGGTATCGACCTGTTCTTAGTTCCCGGACCTCCAGGAAACGCTGGGCCAACCGGCAATTGGGCGGTGGAGAAGATTGTGTACTATGATCCCCAACCCTGCGAAAATCCACGATTGAATCAAGATTGCAGCGATATCTCATAAGATACCGCGTATCCAATAAACTGCGTATTTCTCGAATACGCAAGCCTTTTCACTATGAAATGTGAAAGACCTATTTCTAGGATTACAGATGTCTCCACCTGTGACGGAGGTATTATTATTTTTTAAGTTCCTATTGTGAGGTAATGTATAATTATATGTTAATCGAAAGCTAAGTGTTAGTGTAATTTTAAGCCTTTTTGGGAAATTCCCCTTACTGGACAAATTGAATTTTAAATAATGAATTGAACTAGCAATTATCATAATTATTCCCGTCCACCCCCGAGGTCAAGCTTGGTAAATTTAAGTGTAGTATTTGTATTATTAATATTGTCAATGTTTTAATAATTTATGTGTTTAAATAAATGTATTAGTGGCCACAAATCGACTGGTTTTTTGTGTTACGCAATGCACTTTGATCTTTTGAGATCCCACTATTCTAATTTCAGGGTCAACTGGGGGACACTATGGGTAAGTAGTAGTATTGTATTTATGTGAAGTTCACCTTATCACACTCGGTGACCTATACGACTGAATATTTGTCATACTTATATTGTCGTCTACATGACAGAACTTAGCAAAATCGTATTTTCGATTACTCCCTCGGGAAATGAAAAATTAGAGGGGGGGGGGTGAAAAGTCGTTCTACGATTCTCCATAAATACCGTTTTGGCCAAGAAAAAACTTCTCATATTTATAGGACCACGGGACAAAATTTAACTGAGCTATCTGTCGATCAAGACAACTGCGTTCGACTCTGAGAGTCAAACATTCTGGAACAAAAATGTATTAGGAAAAATTGCAACATAATTTTAGAGAGAGTTAGTTTCCTTGTTATAGACAGTCTTAAATACTTGCCATTTATATTTTTATTTTTGAGTACATTTCTTAATAAGAAAGGAACAATTAGGATAAGCTGACAAGGGTCGTTGTTTTCCTAGAGAGCTTCTGATTGAAAAGGGTCTTTATTGCAAGTAAATACCAGAAAATCCGAGAACATTATCCAATTACAGCTAGAAGGATTAATCCGAGGAACAAATAAATTTAATGCCAACCGTGACATCCATTTTTAGGAATGATTGGTCACTCATTCATTAGAGAGCAATTTCTGGTAGGAAAGAAAACATAAATGACGTGGTTCAATATTAGTTACTTTATATTATGCACCCATTTGATAGATTTTTGGGAATGTTTTTATTCTACCTGTGAGACCAGAAATAGTTCTCTCATTTGATGAGACACTTTTATGTGTGGAATTTATGGTGGCCAAAACGGCAGACAAACCTTGTAGTCTGGCTGGCGCCAAAGTTTATTACGACGTGAACCTAAAGGTCAGAAGACCATACATTTAGGGGTGCCATTCCAGAGGGGCTGAGCTAGGCCTTGCTAAATGTGGAATGATGCCATTGGGTAAAGAAGAACCAATGAGCGCCAAAAAGAAGTAAAGGCGGAGTTATCCCCCCCCCACACCGAGGGAACCACAGTCTGTGACCCGAGAACGAGAGCAGAGACAGAAATGGAATATTGACTTAGGAGCGGACCAAGAGACAACCATGGAATTTTGACTTAGAAGCAGGTCAGAACCTATCACGATTTTGACTTAAGAACACGACTAGATAAGAATGAAAAACCTGACAGACTTATAGAGTGTTCCGTAGAGGTTCCAAAATAATGGAGATATATCAATGTGTGAGTGCAATCAGAGTACGAGGAGGAGCCACACACCAAAGAGTTATGGCAGTACTAAGACTGATGCAAGCCTTTGAGATATGATATAAAGCCCAAGACGAATTGGAAGGTATGTGCTCAACAGTAATCACAGGTCCTAGACACGATAGTAATTTTAATAATTCTGGTCGCATATGTCCCCTCCGCTGCAATAAGTAATGAAACTAAATGTTGTTAATAAATGTTTTATTGTTTAAGTTTAAATGGTGTGATCAATTTAGCATTTTATTAATTAATTATTCCTTTACAGGGCTCGCACGAAAGGGAAAATAAATGGAGGGTTTACAGCGGCACAACGAGCAATGTACAATTAAATGATAATTCCACTAAATATGAATTTACGGCAATGTTAAGATAAATAATAATAAATTAAGGTTAATTATAAAGTTAAACTTTAAACTTTAAGCTTATTTTTTAAATATGTTGCCACTTTACCTTTATGCAAACATAATGGCAAGATCACGTTTGCTGTAGTTTAAAAGCATTTTCTCTAATTTAAGCACTATATTTTATAGGAATTACCAAACTATTATAAATTGCTAATCGTTGTATTTTTGCCTTAAATACGTTATACAGCCACGATAAAAATATATAGTTCAGTTAAATTCCTGTAAAATAATTTTTCAAATCAAAGTATATACTTATCTGAAATTAGCTAATGTCCATGCATAATATCATGAACATCTTTAAAACATTTTGAAGTACAGTAGAATCTCGATTATCTGACCCTCGTTTAACCGGAACGCTCCGTTAACCAACGTCAGTTTTCTGACTTTTTTTACGGCGTTTCGCGGCTTTTAAAACGGTTGTACGTCCAAATTACAACATTCATATTTCATTAGATTACTGGAAAATGTATCCCGCGTTATCCGGGAGACAAAGCAAGGCAGTTGGCTTAAAAATTTAAAATAAATCAACGGATGGGTAGAGGAAATTACTTTTTCTTTTGGAGCAGTCTGTGATATTTTAAGGGGTTGCTGTTAAGAAATGAGCGTCGGCGGGCTAGTCAATCATTTTATATTGTATTATATATTTTTCTGTGTATTATCGTATTATCGAGGCGATGTAAAACTCACAAAAAGTATATGTGTCTTAAAATTCACTATAATCCAGCAATTAATTATTTTGATTCCGTTTAAAATTTGTTTGAAAGATAATATTTGATCTTTCCGATGGTGTACGAATGAAAACTCTATAATAATGCTTTCAGACGCTAACGAACTGATATGTGTGTATATATTCCAAAATCGTTGTGAATCGGGTTAAACATACATTAAATAAAACACGAATTCGAAATTTTAAAAAAGCAACACCGAGGTGCACTTTTACCTGTGTACAAAATTTGATGGCCGTAGGACTCTTAGACTTCCCTCTACAGACAGCACAAACACACATACACACATACACACCGAAAGACATTTTTCTTTATTATGTAAAATCCTCAACATTTTTCTATGCAGCCTAAAAAGTTTATCAGAGTTCACGATGAAAGGTATGCTTTAATTTAATTATATTTTGTAATTATCTTTCATGCAACCACCATAAGGAGTACTACCATACTGTAGTTCTTTTTCTGTGAAATCATTTTTATAAAGTGCATATGCATCTGCAATTCTATATGTCCATGGATAACATCATGAACATATTTGAAGCATTTTGAAGTAATTCCAAATCACATTATTAAAATTCATTTAATTGTGATATCTTCAACAATTTTCACGATATTCTATATAATTTATCATAGTTCACGATTAAATGTATATTTAATTTGATTTTACTTTGTATTATGAAAAAATAAGCAGTCGAAATATAAAGAACCACACATCTTCGTACTGACCAGCCTCTTCCAATTTAGCTGCTGGAAGCGAATTGCAAGCTCTTACACTCAAAGTGGGCTCTGCATTCTCCTCCCTCTAATGCCAGATTGATGTGAAGCAAGAAAATCTGGCTGACCACCTCCTGCTATTTTTACCTCAGTTAACCTACTGAAGCTACCATTATTATCCAAGTTAGTAGCTTGCGCGTTCGTGGGTCTCCCGATTTGAAATCGCCGCTCAATGTGTCAGAGTCCAGTGAATCCGAACTAAATGTACTAGGGTCACTTTTAGACCCCAACATAAATAACCTTCAGGGTTGATTTGTTCGGTCACCATTGTAAAAAAGCTTGCTGCACAAGACTGGACTCCAATTACGAATCTTCGTAATGGCCAGCCAACGTTCCTACTGGGACGAAATTGCAAGCTCTTATCACCAAAATTGATTCTACAACATCTATTTGTACTGTTACACATAAAAATACTTTATTTTACAAGATTTTATAAGTTTGGTTAAAGTATCTGTAGTATTTTTGGTTTATTAGGTCTGTTTTCCCTGTCAGCCTAAATTGTTTTTGTATCTAATTTCCAATTTCATCAACTTAGTATATAAATTAAACAAGAAATATCAATCATAAGCATTAATTATGAAACACTTTCCAACTGAAATGTAATTTCTTTTAAAAATCTCTAAAATGTGATACATTCAGTGGTGATATCTTTTACATTATCACAGTACTACAGTAATTTATGATACTTAAATATTGAAAACTGTATCGAAATATAATTCATCTGATCCTCTATGCAAAATCAATGAATATTTCATTCATATAACTTGTATTCCAGACCCCAGAGCTAAATAATTTTGTGTGAAAAAAAATTCAGCAATTCTTATGTAACTCACCTTACAATCGCTTGAGATATTTGCATTCTGCATAAGTTAAAATTTGGCTTCGTTGAAGAAATAATAAAAGTTTAGGGATCATTTAAAATCACAACTATTGTAATTGTGTAGGCACGGAATTTAGATACACAGATAATACAGAGATACACAGATAATATATGTGTGTGCGTGTGTATGTATTCAAAGTATTGGGATCGTGCCGAAGATCGGAACTCGAATTTTCGAAGGATCTACACGTTTTGGGACTTCTAGAACACGAAAAATCTATTTTTAGGAAGACGTCTGTGTGTGTAAGGTTGTATCTGTGTGTGCTCTGTGTGTCTGTGAGGATATTGCATCCACTCTAACTGAAAAACTAATGGACCGAATTTAATAAAATTTGGTAGTTAAGTTTTTTGTGGGAAACCCTGATGTTCATTTGATTATAGTACGATTCCTAATAAAAGAATCTGCCTTCCTTGCGAAATGGCCGGCAGAAATTGCCTTTATCCACTCTAGCTAAAAACTAATGGACCAAATTTACACAATTTGTGGTATAATATTTCAATAACCTACAAGTGATTTATATACCAAATTTAACAAAATTTGTTATATAAATCACTTGTAGTTATTCTAATACGATTCGGGAAAAAGGAACGGGCTGTTTTTGCGAAATGGCCCGCAAAAATCGTTATTTATAAAAATAAAAGTTTACGTGTGCTCAATTATATCAATTAACCTTCATACCTTGTTCAAGTTTATTATATACCAAAGGCAGCGTTTCTCAACCTTTCAGTATTCGCGGCCCAGTTTTCACTCATAATTTTCATCGCGCCCCCGCTTACAATAAAATGTATACAACAATACTGTATATTGAGTATTTTGGATTCTGTTTTTAAATTATTTTTAACTAACTGCCAAAACAAGAGTAAAAGCGAGCCAACGTTGGCGAGAAACCACATCTGGCATTTTTCCAAGCGGGCGGTGAACAGATGAAGCGAATGAAAGCGGGGAAAATTTAAATATTATATTTGAAATAAAAGCCAAACAGGGAGATAACGTTAAAAGAATATGAAAGTAGAAAAATTCGTTAATGAAAGTTAACCTAGACGGGGTGAGCTAAATTTAGAAACTGGGAATACATTTTTTCGAATAATAAAAGAAATGAAACAGGAGCATGACTAAACAAAAGAGAAAAAAATAAGTAATGTTTGTGGAAGGGAATCCATACGACCGATGCCGTCTCGAGCATGCGCAGAGCAAATGTTTTCTCATAGGAAGAAGGAAAATGTTCGATAACACAAGTTTCAATTCCAGCCAGTCTCATTCGAGTCCATCCTTCTATCGCTATCGAATCTATCGTGAATGTGTATGCTATATATGTTTTCGTGTTAGTTGCAATTCACCATATTAAATATTCACGGCAGCAGATTTATGCAGACTCGTGGATAAATTTTTAAGCGGAAGTAAGCAAGCATTAGACGATAGTCAAGCATCAACAAGTACACAGACGAGCGTGGTTCCGAAAATAAAATCAAGAAAATATTTTCAAGAATACTTAAATTTTTGGTTTACCAGTACTGAAGTAAATGAAGAAGAAAGGCCCCTGTGTATCATTTGCTCAAAAATATTGGCCGCAGACTCAATGAAACCTAATAAACTTAAACGACATTTGGAAGCGCTTCATAGTGAGCACGTCAATAAACCCAGAGAATTCTTCGAATTAAAATTAAAATCATATAAAAAACAAAAATCATTTTTTAAAGAAACTTTGTGAGTAAAAAAAGCTTTAATTATCTTACAAAGTTTCATATAAAATAGCCAGATGTTGTTGTTGAGACCCAGACCGTCCGACCTACCAGAAAGGTGTAAGGTAACTGTATGGACGGCCGGGAAGTGCCACCCAATTTAGACCGGAACCCAGTGGGGGAGGCATCCACAGGGACCGTACCCTCCTTCCCCTACCACCAACCTCTCGGAAGGACTTACGGACCCACATGTTTAACGTGATCGTACTCCGCATGAACACGGCGGCATTTGTGGCAGCGTGCAAATCTAGCGCGCAAACCACGGGGATACCGCACCCGAGATGGCCAACAGCACGCGGCGTTCCGAGGTGGTCACCCACCAAGTACTAACCGCGCCCGATGCTGCTTCACTTCGGTGATCTAACGAGAACCGGTGTTTTCAGCACGGTACGGCCGTTGGCCCAAATAGCCAGATGTAAAAAAACCTCACACCATTGGTGAAGAGCTTATTTTGCCAGCAGCAATTGAGATTGTAGAAACTATGTTTGGAGATAATTTTTCAAAACAATTGCAGTCCATACCTCTTTCAAATGATACTGTTGCTCATCGAATTGGTGATATAACTGAAGATGTACAGTGTCGGCTTTTCTCAAAGTTGCGTGACAAATTGCTTTCAATACAGCTTGAGGAAGCAACAGATAATAATAAAGATGCTCATTTAATTGTCTATGTTCGATTTTGTGATAATATGTCAGTAGTAGAACTGCTTTTCTGCAAACCAATAGAACTCAGAACAACAGCGCTCGCATTATTTGCTATTATAAATGATTTTATGAACGAGGCAAACATAGAATGGAAAAATTGCGTCGGAATATGCAGCGATGGTGCTCGTTCAATGTCTGGAAGATTCCAAAGTATACAAGCACTTGTAAAACAAAAATCGCCTCAGTGCGTCTGGACACATTGCATGATCTACAGAGAAGCTTTGGCTTCGAAAGAAATGAGTCCTGGTCTGAATATTGTGTTAACTACAATTGTAACCGTAATAAATTATATAAAAATGAGATCCCTGAAATCGAGAATCTTTTCCACACTTCTGTAAAGACGTGGGTTCAGTACATTCAGCGTTACTAATTTATTGCGAGGCAAGATGGTTATCACGTGGTAAATTTTTGCAACGTGTTTATGAATTAAGAGAAGAAATCGCCATTTTCTTAGAAGAAGAAAGCAGACCGGAAGCCTAGAATTTTCGCGATGGTTTATTTGTGATGAAATTGAGCTACTTGGTCGACATATTCGAGAAATTAAATAACTTGAATCTTCAACTCCAAGGAGCAAATACACATATGTTGGATACGAGTGATAAAGTTAATGCTTTTTGTAGAAAATTGGAATTGGGGAGCAGAAATTTAAAGCAAAATAACCTAATAATGTTTGCAATGTGGATGATTGTACTAAAATTTACAAGGCTGAAGAAGAACATGTAAAAGTTGTTTTTGTAACCATTGAAAATCATTTAGCCATGCTGGCAAGGAATTTTAAAAAGTATTTTGTTGCTGACGACAAACTGATAGCAAGTTTACGAGTGGGTTAGGGGTCCATTTCATAAGACTCCCGAAGGACTCTCAATTGATGAGGAAGAAAAATTCATAGACTTCACGACAGGTGGCGAAACCAAAAGACAATATAGTAATAAATCAATATTTGAATTTTGGGCAGGAGTAGAGGATGATTTTTCTGCACTAAAAACAAGGGCATTTTGCATTCTATTACCATTTTCAACATCCTACCTTTGTGAAACTGGATTTTCTGCTGTGGCTTCTTTGAAGACAAAATATAGATCTCGGCTAAATATAGATACAGAACTGACAGTGGCTATTTCTAATATTAAGCCTTCTTTCGAAAAGCTTTGCTCTGCAAGACAGGCCCAAGGAAGTCACTAATAATTATTAAATTTGTTTTTAATTTAGTATGTTTTGATTAAGTAAGTTTTGATTTAGTAAGTTGTTTTACTTTATTTGTTAAATATGTCGAAATGTATTTTGTTTTCTATGTGTATGTGTGCTTTCCTTTCAGTCAGTTAATCAATTTTTTTAAATAATATTTTCTCTTGGATATTCTCGCGCCTCCCCTCTAGTGTGCTCGCGCCCCCCTAGGGGGGGGTGCGCCCCACAGGTTGAGAATCGCTGACCTAAGGTGTTCGAGTCAAAAATGACCCCCATGGTGTAATTTTCAATATTATTGAATTGAAGTCACATTTTATAAATATTAGTAATGTAAATATATAATATATGTAATGTAAATATATGATATATATAAATGTAATGCAATATATAAATATATAATGTAATTCAATCATTCGTTCCTGCAAATCACTCTAAACTTTCAAATACAATACAATGAAGTACTGTTCCTGTATTTATTACATATATTTATTTTTATATAGTAGATATTTTTATATTTTAGAACGTTCGTTTGATGAAAGCAAAATTACACAGCACAGACTAAATATTTGTGAAATATTTAGCTTACCGCCAACAATACAATTCTGGAAGTTGTCCGTTTATATACAATTTTTACACACTTGAATGAAATGTTTCTTACAAGTGAAATGTTCACATTTGAAACACTTTACATAACTTGTGTTGTCAGTCTGTGGGCACAAGTGACATCTTCCCCTTTTGCCAGCAGTTGCTACACTTCCGGATGCTTCAGGTCGGGATTCAGGTTGTCCTGAGTTTAGAATATTCACCGCCAATTCTCGGGCTACCCTTGCTCTTGGCAGATGTTTTCTTCCGTCAATGTGGCGGGTTACTAAAGTCATGCCAAGCTTCTCAATGAAGATTCTCCTTTTGCGAAATGACCTCATCTTCCATGCTGAATTACTCTTGATAAACAATAGGAATGCATTATATTCGGAAATGTCCAGGATGTTGGAGAAAACTACAATGGACCATCTGTTTGTCTTCCTCCGACAAGAATAGTGGGAGACCAGTTTATCTAACGTGTCTACCCCTCCTTTGGTGATGTTATAGTCCAAAATGATTTGAGGTTTCTTTGTGTCTGTGTCTACTATTTTACTGTCATGGTGAAGAGTGCTCTGGAGAACCACACACTTGCCTCTCTTCGGGATGTACGATACAAGATTTGTACCCTTCGTGAATGCAAATCTCGATGTGTAGTCTGGGGCCCCTTTTGCAAGCCACTGTGGAGCAATTGTTGGCTTATTCTTTCTCATTGTTCCAAACATTGTCAGTTTTTTTTTCAGAAGAAGCTGTTCAATTGTTCAATTTCATACGACGTGAAAAAGTTATCGCATGTTACATTATGTCCATTCAAACCTTGAACGAGATCGTTGACAACCCTGAGATCTTGTTTTCGTTCTGGTGCAGAACCAGGCTTCTTTCCATGGTAGGGCTGTATATTCCAGACATAATTGGTAGCGTTGCCACAAAGTACCCAAAATTTTATGCCGTACATGGCTTGCTTCATGGGCATGTACTGGCGGAATGAGCACCTTTCTCGGAAAGCTACCAGTTGTTCATCTACAGTAAAGTACATTTCAGGGTTATACAAATGTCACAGCAATAATAATTATTAGGGATATTGTCACAGCAATAATAATTGAATAATATATTGGATTTTATATATTTTATTTTTCCTATGCACTAAAAATTCAACACGGGTTAAAATTCACCCGAACTTATGTGTTACAATTTTTACTGTAAAAAAACTATCATTTGAAAAAGAATTACGCATAACTGAATATTTACTATGACTATGAAAACAAAGTCACAAAATATTTTTGAAAAATTCCCAAAAATATAATAGAGCTATACTAAATAAATTTGATATGGGTCAAAAAAGATCCGAACACTGTAGGAAGGTTAAATTCCTATTTTATACGTGATTTTTGACAACAAAAAGAATAAGACTAACCCCATTACTCTAGGACTAGCCGTTCTTGATATATTTTAGTTTTTTTGCGTTTTCGCTACGTCACCTTTGACAATAAGTCCATCTTTCAAATGGGAACCAAATTTAAGTTTAACGTGCAAATTCAATGTCATTTAAAATATTTATGGCTGTTATTTTGTGCAGATAAACTCAAATTATTATTGAAGAAATAAAAATAACGTGAATATGAGTCTGCAGAGAAAGACATGTGCTGTCCACATCAGAATTTTTAATAATATTACAACAATGATTTATAGAAGTGAACGGGGATTATTTGCAGGCCATTTAAAAAAATGTAGAATCTATATTTAAAGATCCACCAAATTATTGTAGAATAAACTGCTCTACAAATTTAAGCTGTGTACCAAATTTTAATTCTCTAGGACGTAGGAAAGTGCATTAAAAACGCCATCAAAAAAGTATATCATGAAGAGTTATATAAAATTAAAAAAAAAAGAATTGAAAATTGTTAGATACACAATTTATTTTAAAATGTGAAGCCTCTCTCATCTATATAAATAAAAATGAAAATCTGTCTGTCTGTCTGTCTGTCTGTCTGTCTGTCTGTCTGTCTGTCTGTCTGTCTGTCTGTCTGTTTGTCACACCATCACGGGAAAACGGCTGAACCGAATTTGATGAAATTTTGTGGGTAGCCCAGAAATAGCCCCACTTAAAATTATATCCGTGTTTTGAGTTTCTACGACCAGTGGTTCTCGAGATATTAGTAAAAAACGAAATTTTCGTTTGTCTCATCATCACGGAAAAACGGCTGAACCGAATTTAATGAAATTTGGTGAATAGCCTTGAAATATCCCCCCATAAATTTTGTCCAAGTTTCGAGTTTCTAAGACCTGGGGTTGTCGAGATATTAATGAAAAACGGAACTTTTTCCTAGGAGTTCTACTCCCTAACTCCGTGGTTTATCCAAACGAAAAGCTTGAAAATCGTTTGAAAGTGAATTAAAATTTAATCTCTGAGTTTGATGGGAGATTTTTTGCGTTAATTAGTCACTTTCTGAAAACATGAATTGTTTGAAACATGATTTAAAGGGGAAATCTATCTCCATGGTTCATGGTTTATTTAAAACAAGCTTTTACGGAACAATGAGAAGTATAGAGAAATCAAAATCGTTATTTAATTTCGCAGTTTATGTTATACGACATGACATATTTAACATGTTATAAGATTCTATCTTATATCATGTTACTCAGAAACGCAATTAAATTAAATCTGTCTGTTAATTTTAATAATTATTTTTTCGATTCGAATAATAAATAAATGGATATAAAAATATATTTTAGAAAAGAACGATTTGATTTTTCTTATAGCATTTTTGACTGGATAATATCAATTACGGTCTTCAGGTTTAAAAATTATTATTATTTATATTTTCGGGGATTATTGATTCAAGGATTATTGATATTTTCAAGTTATTATGCAATTATTTTATTATGACAAAAATTGTTTAAACTCACATATTGTATGTTGTACGAATCCTCTACAAATACACGTGTATATCTTTTAATCTACGATAATATAAGTAGTACAGGTATATTGAGATATGTTTTGATATATATTGGCATATATTGGAATCAATTACGACCTTCTGGTATAAAGAGTACGGATATTATTGATATTACGGATGTTTTCAATTTATTACGTCATCTCTTTTATTTTGGCAAATATTTTTGAGACGCATATTGTAATACGGGTAATCTTCTACTAACACATTGGCATATTTTCTGATCTGCGACAATATAATTAGTACGGGGTTGCATATATTCATTCAATTCCTATTTTTTCTTCTGTAAATTTGCTTACAAAAAGGGGCAGGATGTTTTATTCTTCAGATCTGATCGTGAAGCTAATTTTGCATAGTGAGAACATATATTCTTAAACTTCTCTTTAGGAGCAATAAATTTAATATTTTAACAGAATTTGCACATGATTGCGAACTTCTTTAAATTATACACTCTGTACGAATAACGGGTGTGCTGTTAGTGGTTAATAAATTTTAACATTTTAGGAGGATATATCATGTTGCTCGGCATCGCAATTAAATTAAATGTTTTTGTTAATGTTTTTATTATTTTTTTTCGATTTAAATAATAAATAAATGGATAAATGGATATAAAAGTATATCTTATGAATGGACGGTTTGATTTTTCTTTTAATTATATTAATTGCTGACTGCGTACATCAATTTCATTTATTTTGGCAAAGAGTTTTCAAGCTTATGTCGTATTTAGCAACTAAACTCATATATTGTGTTTAGCCAATAAATTCATATAGCCGATTGTTGAAACAGAAAAAGAGTAGAGCGGGTATATCTTCTAATACAATTGTAGTGTTTTCATTTAGTATATTGAAACGGGATAAGAATGTTTCATTCAGATCTGCAAATTCAAAGCTACGAATTTGGAGGGATATCGCTAATTTGACAACTTTTCTTAAACTTTGCCAAATTGACGGAAATGTCGCCAAATTGATATAAACGACACACAAACAGCTGCCATAAACCTTCGGGTTGGTCGTGTGGCTTGGGTCTTCTACATATCAATGAATTTTTTTTTTGTTTAGTTAGAAGAGAGTACTGAAATGATGTTTGGTTAGCATTTCTCTGTCAGACCAACCATCCTACTTAGTAATACATTTAGCGAATTTTTAAAATGTCACCAAATTGATAAAAATGTTTTCAAATCTATAAAAATATCTTGAAATTGATAAAATTGCGCTACATAAATGATATTAATTGTTTTTTGTTAGGGGATAGTATTGTGATGATATTTCGTCAATTTGTCGCAAAGTGGAACTGTCAGTTCTACAGTCCCACTTGGCGATAAATTTGGCGATTTTTTAAAATGTCGCTAAATTGACGAAACTGTCGCCAAATGTTCCATAGAAATATAACTATTTAGACGATATTTTTTCTACCAATTTATTTGAAGCAAATGATATCATGTCGCTTAGCAACGGATTTAAATCCAATGTGTTTATGCGGCAGACGATTTTTATTAAATCCTTTCCGATTTGAATAATGAAGATATGTATGTATATAAAATAAATTTCACTGCCATTTCATTTAGGACTGGATAATATCAATTATACTCTTCAGGTTTAAACATTATTATTATTGATATTTTCCGGAATTATTGATTCAGGGATTATTGATATTTTTAAGTTATTACGCCATTGTTTTATTGCGGCAAAAATTGCTGACACACGCATATTGTACGTTGTACGAGGAATCTTCTAGGAATGCACGGGTATATCTTCTAACCTACGAGAATATAAGTAGTACAGGTATATTGGCATATATTTTGACATATATTGGCATATATATTGGAATCAAGTACAGTCTTCTGGTATGAAGATTAAGGGGATTAATTATATATTCAATTTATTACGTCGTCTGTTGTATTTTACCAAAAAACATTTGAGACTCATATTGCAAAACGGGTAATCTTCTACTAATAATCGGACATTATAAGTAGTACGTGTATATCTTCCCATATAATATTAGCACTTTAATTTTGACATATATTGGAATAAATGACTGTCTTCAGATTTAAAGATTACGGGTTTATTGGTATTTTCAATTTATACATGTAATCTACTAATACAGGTTATATTTTCTAATATTCGCGTATATAATTAGTACGGGTCCCATACAATTTTAACGCTTTTATTTTGCATATATTGATTCAATTCCATATTTTTTTTTATATTTGCTTACATAAGGGGTCCAAGATGTTTTATTCTTCAGATATGTCCATGAAGATAATTTTATATAGCGAGAACAGAGATTCTTAAACTTCTTTTTAGGAGCATTATATTAAATATTTTAACAGAATATTTTGATTAAACATGTCATTTAGTATACTATAAGAATTTGGGCATGATTATGAATTTCAAGTTTCTTTATATTATATACTCCGTACGAAGAACGGGTATGCTGCTAGTCTATATAAATAAAAATGAAAATCTGTCTGTCTGTCTGTCTGTCTGTCTGTCTGTCTGTCTGTCTGTCTGTCTGTCTGTTTGTCCCATCATCACGGGAGAACGGCTGAACCGAATTTGATGAAATTTTGTGGGTAGCCCAGAAATAGCCCCACTTAAAATTATATCCGTGTTTTGAGTTTCTACGACCAGTGGTTCTCGAGATATTAGTAAAAAACGAAATTTTCGTTTGTCTCATCATCACGGAAAAACGGCTGAACCGAATTTAATGAAATTTGGTGAAGAGCCTTGAAATATCCCCCCATAAATTTTGTACAAGTTTCGAGTTTCTAAGATCTGGGGTTGTCGAGATATTAATGAAAAACGGAACTTTTTCCTAGGAGTTCTACTCCCTAACTCCGTGGTTTGTCCAAACGAAAAGCTTGAAAATCGTTTGAAAGTGAATTAAAATTTAATCTCTGAGTTTGATGGGAGATTTTTTGCGTTAATTAGTCACTTTCTGAAAAAATGAATTGTTTGAAACATGATTTAAAGGGGAAATCTATCTCCATGGTTCATGGTTTATTTAAAACAAGCTTTTACGGAACAATGAGAAGTATAGAGAAATCAAAATCGTTATTTAATTTCGCAGTTTATGTTATAAGACATGACATATTTAACATGTTATAAGATTCTATCTTATATCATGTTACTCAGAAACGCAATTAAATTAAATCTGTCTGTTAATTTTAATAATTATTTTTTCGATTTGAATAATAAATAAATGGATATAAAAATATATTTTAGAAAAGAACGATTTGATTTTTCTTATAGCATTTTTGACTGGATAATATCAATTACGGTCTTCAGGTTTAAAAATTATTATTATTTATATTTTCGGGGATTATTGATTCAAGGATTATTGATATTTTCAAGTTATTATGCAATTATTTTATTATGACAAAAATTGTTTAAACTCATATATTGTATGTTGTACGAATCTTCTACAAATACACGTGTATATCTTTTAATCTACGAGAATATAAGTAGTACAGGTATATTGACATATGTTTTGATATATATTGGCATATATTGGAATCAATTACGACCTTCTGGTATAAAGAGTACGGATATTATTGATGTTTTCAATTTATTACGTCATCTCTTTTATTTTGGCAAATATTTTTGAGACGCATATTGTAATACGGGTAATCTTCTACTAACACATTGGCATATTTTCTGATCTGCGACAATATAATTAGTACGGGGTTGCATATATTCATTCAATTCCTATTTTTTCTTCTGTAAATTTGCTTACAAAAGGGGGCAGGATGTTTTATTCTTCAGATCTGATCGTGAAGATAATTTTGCATAGTGAGAACATATATTCTTAAACTTCTCTTTAGGAGCAATAAATTTAATATTTTAACAGAATTTGCACATGATTGCGAACTTTAAGTTTCTTTAAATTATACACTCCTTACGAATAACGGGTGTGCTGTTAGTGGTTAATAAATTTTAACATTTTAGGAGGATATATCATGTTGCTCGGCATCGCAATTCAATTAAATGTGTTTGTTAATGTTTTTATTATTTTTTTTCGATTTAAATAATAAATAAATGGATAAATGGATATAAAAGTATATCTTATGAATGGACGGTTTGATTTTTCTTTTAATTATATTAATTGCTGACTGCGTACATCAATTTCATTTATTTTGGCAAAGAGTTTTCAAGCTTATACCGTATTTAGATACTAAACTCATATATTGTGTTTAGCCAATAAATTCATATAGCCGATTGTTGAAACAGAAAAAGAGTAGAGCGGGTATATCTTCTAATACAATTGTAGTGTTTTCATTTAGTATATTGAAACGGAATAAGAAAGTTTCATTCAGATCTGCAAATTCAAAGCTACGAATTTGGAGGGATATCGCTAATTTGACAACTTTTCTTAAACTTTGCCAAATTGACGGAAATGTCGCCAAATTGATATAAACGACACACAAACAGCTGCCATAAACCTTCGGGTTGGTCGTGTGGCTTGGGTCTTCTACATATCAATGAAATTTTTTTTTGTTTTGTTAGAAGAGAGTACTGAAATGATGTTTGGTTAGCATTTATCTGTCAGACCAACCATCCTACTTACTAATACATTTAGCGAATTTTTAAAATGTCACCAAATTGATAAAAATGTTTTCAAATCTATAAAAATATCTTGAAATTGATAAAATTGCGCTACATAAATGATATTAATTGTTTTTTGTTAGGGGATAGTATTGTGATGATATTTCGTCAATTTGTCGCAATGTGGAACTGTCAGTTCTACAGTCCCACTTGGCGATAAATTTGGCGATTTTTTAAAATGTCGCTAATTTGACGAAACTGTCGCCAAATGTTCCATAGAAATATAACTATTTAGACGATATTTTTTCTACCAATTTATTTGAAGCAAATGATATCATGTCGCTTAGCAATGGATTTAAATCCAATGTGTTTATGCGGCAGACGATTTTTATTAAATCCTTTCCGATTTGAATAATGAAGATATGTATATAAAATAAATTTCATTGCCATTTCATTTTGGACTGGATAATATCAATTATACTCTTCAGGTTTAAACATTATTATTATTGATATTTTCCGGAATTCTTGATTCAGGGATTATTGATATTTTTAAGTTATTACGCCATTGTTTTATTACGGCAAAAATTGCTGACACACGCATATTGTACGTTGTACGAGTAATCTTCTAGGAATGCACGGGTATATCTTCTAACCTACGAGAATATAAGTAGTACAGGTATATTGGCATATATTTTGACATATATTGGCATATATATTGGAATCAAGTACAGTCTTCTGGTATGAAGATTAAGGGGATAAATTATATATTCAATTTATTACGTCGTCTGTTGTATTTTACCAAAAAACATTTGTGACTCATATTGCAAAACGGGTAATCTTCTACTAATAATCGGACATTATAAGTAGTACGTGTATATCTTCCCATATAATTTTAGCACTTTAATTTTGACATATATTGGAATAAATGACTGTCTTCAGATTTAAAGATTACGGGTTTATTGGTATTTTCAATTTATACATGTAATCTACTAATACAGGTTATATTTTCTAATATTCGCGTATATAATTAGTACTGGTCCCATACAATTTTAACGCTTTTATTTTGCATATATTGATTCAATTCCATATTTTTTTTTATATTTGCTTACATAAGGGGTCCAAGATGTTTTATTCTTCAGATATGTCCATGAAGATAATTTTATATAGCGAGAACAGAGATTCTTAAACTTCTTTTTAGGAGCATTATATTAAATATTTTAACAGAATATTTTGATTAAACATGTCATTTAGTATACTATAAGAATTTGGGCATGATTATGAATTTCAAGTTTCTTTATATTATATACTCCGTACGAAGAACGGGTATGCTGCTAGTATACAATATAATTAAACTCTTGAAAAGATATTTATTATATAATATATCTATTTTTTATTTCTGGAGGATATCGCAAAATTCAGAATTTAATTGAATTCATTTTTCTCCCTATATTAAATAATTTTAATTAAGAAACTACCTAACATATTTTACTGAAATTTTTTCATATATTTTATGGCATAATGTGAATATTTCTTAAAAATTTCGAAGCAATTTGTAAATTTTAAATGCGCTTAAAATATGTTTGAAAAATTAGGTCCCATAGGGTTCAATGTATTTCATATTTTCAACCCTGGTTCAATAAAAAACTAATTGGGTGATATTATTTATTTATATTCCCATAAGTCCCACAGACCGTCTGAAAACATACTAAAATTTCATTTTGATAAAGTCAATTTTACGGCAGTTATCGTGCTAACGGACAGACAGACAGAATGAACAAAGTCATAAACACTTTTCAACTATGTAGTAAAGTGTTAAAAGGCATATCTAAATATACTAATTGCCAAGTGTCCGTCTGTCTGCCTGTCTGTCTGTATTTGTCAGGCTTTTTCTAGACACTTCACAAATAAATAGAGACTCGCAATTTGGTACAAGCATAGATCGTTCGATAAAATTCCCTGGAAAAATCGAATTTTTCAAAAATGTTTTACACCAAATCGTTCGAAAAGTGAAATGATAGGAAAGCATGCTTTGCGATGAGATAGAGACTTTAAATGTAGTGTATGAGTAAGCCATTCGAAAAGAGGAAAGCATGCAATTTCAGATTTTCAATATTTGGTAGTCTAGGGGGTACCGTGCACCGAAATATTCGATTTGCCGAACAAATGAGAACGACTACTTTAAAATTTGATAGATGTTTGACATTTGGTATATGCGTTAATCATTTAATGAAAACACCCAAGACAAAAGAGTTTTTCAAAAATATTCGTGTAAGGGGGTGCTCCAGATAAAAACATTCGAAAGTTGAAATGATGAAAAACCATGCTTCAAGATAAGATAGCCACTTCCAATTTGGTATACTGGTAGATAGTTCAAAAAAAGAGTATGTGCATTTTCAATTTTCTGATATTTTCTACTTTAGGGGGTGCCGCAAACCCAAATGTTCGATTTTCCTAATAAATGATAAATGCCTCCTTTTAAAATGTATTAGAGGCTTGATAGTTGTTATATGGAGTAATCATTTGATAAAAAACACAAAAGAATACAGTTTTTCAAAAATGTTCATTTAAAGGGGTGGCTACACAACACGAAAACGTTTGAAAAGTGAAATAATAGAAAAAAATATGCCTCAGAATGGAATAGAAACTTCAAATTTGGTATATAGGTAGATAGTTTAAAAGAAAGAAAGTGTGCAATAGAAAATTTCCAATATTTGTAATTTGGGGGGATACGTACACCAAAACGTTCGAAAAGAGAAATGATAGAAAGACATGCTTTGCGAAGAGATAGAGCATTTAAATATGGTGTATGGGTAAACCGTTCGAAAGGAAGAAAGTGTGCAATTTCAGATTTCCAATTTTTTCTACTCAAGGTGGTGTAGCACACCAAAATGTTCGACTTGTCGAATAAATGAGAAAGAGCTCTTTTAAAATTTGATAGCGGCTTGGAATTTGGCACATGGCATAATCATTTGATGAAAACATTCAAGACGAATATAGGTTTTCAAAAATGTTCGTTTAAGGTGTACTCCAGAGGAAAATGTTCGAAAGATGAATTTATATAAAAAAAACATGCTTCGGGATGAGATAGCGATTTCAAATGTGTTATACGGGTAGATAGTTTGGAAGGAAGTGAGTGTACACTTTCAGTTTTCCGAAATTTTCTACTTTAGGGGGTGCCGCACATTAAAATGTTCGATTATCGGAGTAAATGAGAAACGCCCTTTTTAAATGTGATAGAGGCTTTATATTTGGTATATGGGCCAATCATCTGATAGAAAACCCAAGATAAACGGCATTTTTCAAAAATGTTCATATGAGGGAGGGTAGGAACTCCACACAAGAACATCCGAAAGCTGAAAAGATAAAAAAAGAATGCTTCGCAATGAGATAGAGACTTTAAATTTAGTGTACATGTAGATAGTTGTAAAGAATGAAAGTGTGCAAGTTCAGTTTTTCAACATTTGCTATTGTAGGGGCGTACCGCACTTGAAAATATTCGATTTGACAAACAAATGACAAACGCCTCTTTTTCAACGTGACAGAGGCTTGAAATTTGGTATATGGGCTAATCATTTAAAAAAAATTAATACTGTTTTTCAACAATATTCATTTAAGGGGGTGCTACACAGAAAAAGTTTGAAAGGTGAAATGAAAGAAAAAGCATGCTTCGTGATAGGATAGAGTTCAAATTTGGTATACAGGTAGGTAGTTTGAAAGAAAGAAAGTGTGCAAATTCAGGTTTCCAATATTTGTTACTTTAGGGGATACCGCACACCAAAACTTTCGATTTTCCTAATAAATGAATAACGCTTCCATTTAAATATGATAGAGGCTTGATATTTGGTATATGGGCCAATCATCTGATAAAAGTCCAAAGACGAATAACTTTTCTAAAAATGTTCATTAATGGGTGTTCTCCACAGAAAAACGTTCGAAAGGTGAAATGATAGAATAGCATGCTTCGGGATGAGATAGGGATTTTAATTTAGTGTACAGGTAGATAGTTTGAAAGGAAGAAGCGTGCAATTTATGTTTTCCAATATTTTCTTCTTTAGGTGGTTCTGCACACCAAAATATTCGATTTGCCGAATAAATGTGAATTGCGTCACCGTTGATTTTCAACGAGTGTATTCGGCATTCGGCTAGTTAACTATTTTTATAGTTTTTGTATTTTTGTTTATAACAAAATAGCTGTCTATATGAAGCTAATATAGAAATATATTCGCTATGTTCCCACTTGATTTTATTCTCGTATTCAGGTCTTTATTCTTGGATTATATTCTATATCTTTGGTGTCATGCATTAATCTTCTATTCTTGGAAAAATATTGATATGAATTTACAAATCTCAACGTCATTTCAACATTGTCAAATCCTAAATACGATTAGTCAACAAGAACTAAGTACACTTATCGTTTATTATTAGCAATTTGTGTCCTGACAAAAATAATTCACTCAAACATGCCATTTCTAACACTTTACAACAAAGTTGAAAAGTGTTTATGACTTTGTTCATTCTGCCTGTCTGTCTATCTGTCTGTCCGTTAGTACGATAACTGCGGTAAAAATGACTTTATCAAAATGAAATTTTAGTATGTTGTTCAGACGGTCTATGGGACCTATGGTAATATAATTGAATAACATCACCCAATTAGTTTTGAATTCAACCCGGGTTGAAAAAATGAAATACATTGAACCCTATGGTACCTAATTTTTCAAACATTTTTTAAGCGGATTTAAAATTCACAAATTACTTCGAAACTTTAATGAAATATTCAAATTATTCCATAAAATATATAAAAAAAAATTCAGCAAAATATATTCAGTAGTTTTTTAAATAAAAATTAAAATAATAATTACACCTTTTATATGAAGCGATCACGTGAACCACTTCAAAATAAAATGTGACATCCATCTTCTGTCAAAATCGTGATTTTTAAAGTACTTTTGATTCCATATTGAGTGTTTTATCCGTCCTAAGACTGCTTTATTTTTGCTTAAATTCTGTGCATCTATATACTGAAACAAAGCAAATACAATATATTTGGATTTAAATGATCACCCAACTTTGATTATTTCTACAGCGAGGCCTAATTTTCACTTATGGAAAATGTAAACATCAAAAGATGTAGAATGAGTTGTATAAGAATTGCTGCGTTTCTTTAACGCAAAATTATTTAGCTCATGGAGTTTGCAATATAGCTGATATGAATGAAATACTCATTGATTTTACAGGGAGAAGGACGATTTTTTCGATGAAGTTTTAAACATAGAGTTTAATTTCTTGTACCTCCATGGTCTTAAGTTTTTAAACAAAATAAATTATTATAGTATTGTGATGAATGAAATGAATGGTAAAATGTTTATGAATGAAATGCTGCTTTTATAGAGAGAGCTAGGCGTGTTATATTTCGATGGCGTCATTTGAATAAATTCCATTTGTTTTCGATGAAGTTTTCAAATATAATAAATTATTGTAGTATTATGATAATTTTTAAAATATTACCGAGGAATGTATTGCATTTTAGAGATGTTTACCAGGCAATTTATATTTCAATGCCGTCATTTGAATGAAGTTCATTTTTTTCGATGAAGTTTTAAGTTTTCAAATATAATAAATTAATGCAGTATTGTGGTAATTTTTAAAACATTACCGAGGAATGTATCGCATTTTAGAGATGTTTAAATAAAATTGCATTGAAGTTGGAAAGTGTTTTATAATCAATGCTTTATGCATGATTGATCTTTCTTGTTATTGTATACATTTCAATTTATCTTTATAAATAAAGTTAGAATTGTTATTAATTCCTTGATAAAAACATTCATATATTTAACTTTTAACTTCATATCTGTAACATGTATATTCTAGGGTATTATGCACTTAACTTTAACTTATATTTCAATTCATAAGTTAAAGAAAATCATTGGAAAATAATTTGTAACAGACGACATACATTTTTGTTTTCAAGAGATTCGGAGATACTACGTTTATTTGTCAAAGACAGAAACTGTCTGAATCAGGCTGAAATACTGCCTATTATTAGTACGTTTTTTTCTAACAGTGCTTTATGTGGAAGAAATTCTATACAGATCAATTCTTTGGAACCGGAGAGAAAAACATTCTTTTATAAGAAACTTTCCCCAGCTTTCTTTATGGAATCAGCCAGCCCCACTAGAAAAAATAAACAATGCCATTGTATCATATTTTTATGATATTTTCATAATCACATAATTACCAAGGAATTTATGAAGGAGCTTTCAGATGGTGATAAATGAAGTGCATATTTTATTTTTGACAGAACCATTAATTTCCCATTTTTATTCCCCTTTGTGTATTTATTTCGTACAATCATATCATGTTTCAGAAGAACCGGAAGTTACATATCCAGAAAAAGATTGCAATCTTTAGTAACTCCATCCCCCCTGGAAATCGATTCAAAATACATATCAGCCATTACTCAAGCTCTATCAGTCATTATCTAAGCAGGGAAATATTTTGAACCGGATGTGAAAAAAAGTGGAATTGGAAATAATTAGTGAACTCTCTACCCACTCGGGAATTTAATAAAAAATTCATATCAATTGTATTTAATCTCGAGAATAGATGCTTCAAAAATGTTTTTGAACGGAAAAAGAACAGGACGCTTAAATCCTTAGTAAACCCTCATTCCAGCATTTGATACTAAATCTAAATCAGTAATTGACAATGTTATATTTATAGCAGAACCCGAGAAATAGGTGTTTCATGGAATATATATATATATATATATATATATATATATATATATATATATATATATATATATTCCCTGAAACCACTCGCATTGACGAAGTGAGGTGAAATGCTCAGTAGCTTGTTCAACTTACACGTGGTAGCAATGCTTGTGAGTTCATATTTCTGTTCGAGGAGGTATTATTATTCTGATTTATAATTCAATTGATTTATTTTTCTCCTTCCACTAGCCAATAGACAGTTCCAAATGTGTCTATAGTTAAATACTATCGCCATTGTCAGAAACTGGCTATTCTATCGGTTTTAATTCGAATTGCATGGCTGCCCTGATGAGAATGCAATTTCGAACTAACCGCCATTTTTTGTGTAGTTTCAATTGATTGTTCTCTATGTCTTAATCTTTTATCTTGAGCTAATTATTATTGTCTTTTCTCATTTTTGCCGTGTTTTCTTTTTCATTTTTATTTATATTTATATACTTTTAATTGTGATTTTTGTATCCTAATATTCTTCTCATCCCCCTTTCCATTGTAGTGATATGTTACCTTCTATCTTTATCCTTAGCCTTGGTCTATAGTTACTCATTTGTAACAGATATGCTAGAGATGGGTTTTTTTGTACATACAGTAGTTTATGCATAATTTTCGATTAAAATCTTTCAGTTTTTATTTATATATATACATATATATTTGAATCTAAAGGGACATATCCAGAATTGAAAGTGGAAAACCTTAGTGAAACCGTTCACTTCCTCCGAAATTGGAAGCTGAATACATAGTCATCATCTAAGCTCATCTATATGCAATCTTGAGAAATAGGTGTTTCAAGGAAGAGTTTTGAACCGGAAGTAAGCAGAAAACTGGAAGTGAAAGTCCTTCCTGAATCACCATACTATCTCATATATATGATTATGAATCCATATCAGTTATCTTCTAAGCTCTATTTATAGCTACTTTTGAGAAACATATGTTTAAAGTAAAATAAAAATTTTTGAGCAAGAATTAGAAGTCATCAGTGATTCCCCCCCCCCCCATTCTCCTCGGAATGTGATGCTTCATTTAAATCAGTCATCGTATGATCTCCATCCTATGATGACTGATTGCAGATCCTGAGAAACATATATTTCCAGGAAAAAATATTCCGAAAAACAGTACTATAGCAAAGTGTTTGCCGCGAATATTACAGGAAACTTTTCAGTATTTTTAATTTATTTTAAAAAATACATAAAATTACAAAATTTATTTTGAGTATCTATATCGTAGTGTGGTAGCGGTTTCAGAATCAAACTGCATGTACTGATTCCACTACACACAAATCCGTGATCGTAAATTTAGCAAACCAAAAAGAACTGTAATTAACATTTTTAACATCAACAAAATTTCCAAAATTTACACCAGGTTCAGTTTTAGAAAGGTTTCCCAGTTTAGGAGAATTAAATCCTAAATGATACACAGTGAGTAAAACATGAAAGAAATGCAAAAAAAAAACAGGCTCATTTATCAAACAAAAATTACTTTATTTTAATGAATATATATGTATATCTATCTTCTCAATTTAATATTCAGAGCTTCACTTATCAAATATAACGTTCTCAATTAATGCTATGCACATAAAATATTTCAATCAACATTTAAGATTTTCTCAATAAGCATATGGGTTTTAATTCACAAATTTAAATCATTCAAATATCTAATTGAAATTTGAGAGCCATTATAATCAAATACAATGTCCTTCATTCTGCCTGTGAAGCATCGGAACTTCTGGTTCCGAAAAAAAGAAATTTTACCTGAGCTCCTATTTAATTTAACAAATTGTAGAAACAGTTCCCTTCAGGAAAACACGGTCTGATTCCGAGAAAAACAGTCCAAAATTTAGATAGCAGGACATCACTCTTTAGTATGGCAAGCAGCCAGACCTCCGCGAAAGATACACATCTCAAGTAACCGAAGTCCGGACTCCTGGAATAAAAAAATATAAATTTAGAATAGATGAAAAGGAATTGTCGAAATTTCCCAGGTTCTTCTCCATTCAGCTCCAGAAAGGCAGGGCGGTTTCAATTAGAAACAAAAGCCCATCTCCGCCAGCTTAGCCATTTTGGCCAAAACCCTTTGTCTATTCCTTAGACAAAATTTCGATGCGACTTTTCAGTCGGAATCTCCAGCTCCAATCTGCCGTGGGTCTCTCGAGGCCCACGCCAAAGATTTCTCCTTGCGCCGCTTCCTGATTGGACAGGCAAGCGCTCCTTCGCAACAGCTGATTCTCTCCGAACACACGTCACGCATCACAGCCCAGACACAAATCCTAGACATCTCAACGAATTCTCGACGAAACTCGGTTTTCAGTGCAAAATCAATTCGAACGAGTCCTAGCGAAAAATACAACACAGGCACGGAAGGAAAAAAAGGATGTTTCTCTCTTCGAAAAACACGAAAAGCTCATGGCGCAGAAATGCGACATGACAGCTCTCCCCTCCTGGGAGGCAAAAATTTTCCGAAAAATAGTGAGGAAAAATTTTTTTCTCACTCAAAACCACAAAAATTTACAAAGAGTTTTAGGAACCTGTAAGTGTAAAATAATTTAGAACAAAATTTTGGGTGAGAAAGGTGCGTACGTTCACGATTCTCAAAACAACGACACTGCAGATCTGAATGACGGGCCCTGCCATTCATCACCACAGGTAAAGACCAAAAGAAAACCAAAAGGATGACAAGATGTCACCGCATCTTAAAGGATCCTTTACAAAAATTTACATTTAAATACAGAAAAATTTGTCAAGGCACTTTGCCTGACAACAAAAAGTCTCAATCAACACATTGAGATCAACCAGATGATGCGAAGCGAAAACATGATATGGTATGAATATACCATACTTATACAATATAAACAATTCGAAAAATTCAAAATTTCAAACATTTGTCACTTTCAAAACACATAAGTGACACAAAACAATTCTTAATTTTCATCAAAAAAATTAAATATTTTGAAAATTAATTTTTAACTTAAATTTGTCATATTCAGTTAATGAGATTCTTCACTCATTCAAAAATTGTCTCACTTTTTGAGAACAAAGTCACTTTCAATATTTCAATTTTTCAATTTCAACTTTTCATTTCAAAACTTTCATTTCAATTTTAAACTTTCACTTAAATTTACTTTCAATTTCAATTTCAACACATTAACTTTAAATTACATTTACTTTCAATTTATCAACATTTCAACTTTTCATTCAACATTAACTTTAATTTAACTTATTTTTGTCATTAAAACAATTCAGAATTTTCTTATTCTGACTCACTTTCATTACTTTAAATTATTCATTTACATTTAAATTATTCAATTTATCTTAAATTTCAATTTACTTTACATTTAACCATTCACTGAAATTATTTCAAACAAGTGATCACTTCACGTGTCACAAAACAAAAATTTTCATTCAAAAACATTTGTCTGCTGAGAGAGAGAAGGAGAAAAATTCTCTTGAAATTCACGTCAGTTATGTAAGAGAGCAGGAACACATCCAAAGAGCAAACTCGGCGGGGACTAACGAGTTGCCAAGAACAAAAAGGAGTGTAAAAAGAAAAAAAAAATACTCGCGTGCAGGATGCAGAGGCCGCAAAACAGGACGCCAGGACACGCCTCAGAAGCCACGGATATCAAAATTTTGGACAGCCTGCGCTGACCCCATCATCGTCGTCATCATCATCATCTTCTTCATCATCATCATCCTCAAGCTTCACCAGTTTCCCACCTGGCCATCACAACCGTCCTAGGTGGGCTCGGAACAAGTTGTCGTCCAGGACTCCAGTCCTGCAGCAATGCACCGGGAATTTAAATTGCCCAGCTGCTTCTTCATCTGTGATCCGTGTAAATATGTTCATATTTGTGTCCACCAGCCAGCTTCCAGGAAAAAAGGGTTTGCAGCATTATAAAATGATGACTCACTTAAATTTGTGTAGATGTTTGAAAAACTGCTGGTCAAAAAAAACAACAATGTGAAATGGAATTTCAAGAAAACAAATTTCAACAACACATCAGCCAAAAATTTTCACCTCTCTCAGCAACAAAGTTTCAAAAACATTTTTCAAAAGAGATCATTTACTTTTGATCTTCAAAAAAAATTTCATTAAATTTCAAAAATTTCTCAAATTCAAAACTTTCCATTTTCAAATTCAAATTACTTAAATTACTTCAATTACTTTATATTACTTTATATTAATTTCAATTTTACTTTAACAAAATCATTTACTTTTTTCAAAATTTCAAAATTTCCTCCTTTTACTTAGGGGAACAATTCAACCCAACACCATTTCAATTTTTTTTCATGAACTTAAATAAGTAATCAAAACATTTTTTTCACAATAAAACACAACAAAATAATCCAAGTCAATCAAAACAGGACTCTCGAAAAATTTTAAAGTCCAAGGAGAGTCAATTAACAAAATTACTTATTATTTAAATTACAATATAAACATTCATAAATTATGGTTCACAAAAATCAATTAATCAACACTCATTTTTGATTCAAAACATTCACATGTGTTGATTAAAAACACTTACTCTTGTTGGTTCAAAATATACACTCTTGTTGATTCAAAACACTCAAACTTGTTGATTCAAAACACTCAAACTTGTTGATTCAAAATACTCACTCTTGTTGATTCAAAACACTCACCTTTGTTGATTCAAAACACTCACTCTTGTTGTTTAAAATAATCACTCTTGTTGATTCATATCACTCAACCTTGCTGATTTAAAACACTCACACTTGTTGATTCAAAACACTTACGCGTGTTTATCCAAAACTCTTGTTGATTTTAATCACTCACTCTTGTGGATTCAAAACACTTACTCTTGTTGATTCAAAACACTCACTCTTTTTGATTCAAAATACTCATTCTTGTTCATTCAAAACACTCAGCCTTGTTGATATAAAACACTCACACTTGTTGATTCAAAACACTTATCCGTGTTGATCCAAAACACTTACCCATGTTGACCCAAAATACTCACTCTTTTTGATTTAAATCACTAAATAGTGTGGATTCAAAACACTTAGTTTTGTTGATTCAAAACACTCACTCTTGCTGATTCAAAACACTCACTCTAGTTGATGTAAACCACTCGCACTTGTTGTTCAAAATACTCACTCTCGTTGTTAAAAACATTCATTCTTTTTAAATAAAAATATTCACTCTTGTTGATTCAAAGCACGCACCATTGTTACTTCAAAGCACTCACTCTTGCTGAATCAAAACAATCAACCTCAATCCTGTTGATTTAAAACACTCACAACTGTTGATTCAAATCACTCACTCTTATTGAATCAAACCATTTACTCTTATTGATTCAAAACACTCACTCTTGTTGATTTAAAACACTCACTCTTGTTGATTTAAATCACTCAATCTTGTTGATTCAAAACACTCACTCTTGTTGATGTAAGCCACTTACACTTGTTGATTCAAAATACTCATTCTCGTTGATGAAAAACATTCATTTTTTTTAAATAAAAATATTCACACTTATTGATTCAAAGCACTCACCATTGTTACTTCAAAGCACTCACTCTTGCTGAATCAAAACACTCAACCTCAATCCTTTTTGATTCCAAACACTCACAACTGTTGATTCAAATCATTCACTCTTATTGAATCAAAACATTCACTCTTATTGATTCAAAACACTCACTCTTGTTGATTTAAATCACTCACTTTTGTGGATTCAAAACACTCACTCTTGTTGATTAAAACACCCACACTTGTTGATTCAAAACACTCATGTTTATTGAATCAAAATATTCACCTTTATTGATTCAAAAGACTCGCCCTTATTGATTCAAAACACTCACTCTTCTTGATTCAAAGCAATTATTCTTGTTGATTCAAAACACTCACTCGTGTTGATTTAAAATACTCATTCTTATTGATTCAACGCACTCACTCTTGTTGATTCTAAACACTCAGTCATGTTGATTCAAAACACTCGCTCTTGTTCATTCAAAAACTTATTTTTGATTATTCAAAATACTCAATCTTGTAAATTGCAAAATGCAAATTCATTCTATAACAACAAGCTGCCATGCCTCAGTGTTATCAGTTTCAAAAATATTCCTTTCCTAGAAAAATATTCTCTGCTTTTCAGCCATGTAGATCAAAAATTTTTGGAACAAACCTTAGGTTTATTTTTGGGGTGATATTATATTTCATTATATTATTTACAGTTTAACACTTGCAAAACCCACTTCGACGATATAACTTTGCAATTTAACTCTAGTAGCTCAACGGTAGAGCGTCGGCTGGCCAGTTCGGAGATCCAGGATTCGATTTTTTACACATTCTTCGCACATACGTATTCATTGGTAGAAAAAACAGAAAGGGAAATAACTTTTTGTTTTTAAGGTAAATCCACCAGTATGTGCACATCTAAGATATGGGACAGGGCATGTGGATGGCATTTTAGTTAACTAATTTTTTTTTGCAGTGTCAGAATTTAGGCTTTGAGATCAGAAGGCTGTAGTTATAGTACAAAGGAAGCGTAAAAATATTAAAAAGTTTTAAAAATCGCCAAAGTAAAAAAATATATCACTATGGAACGCAAATATTCTCATTTTCATCTGTAACAGTTATCAACTGTTACAGATGATCTAAGTAAAATTCAAAGACTAAAAGTATTTAGATATTAATTTCCACACTCCTGAGCTTTATTGGTGGATCAATACAAATAAATTACAAGGTGTAACTTAAATTTATGCTATATGGAAAAATTCTTTATACAATAAGTTCTAATAATTTACAAGGAATATACAATTTGACGATATCTATAAATAATTTCTAGAAATTAACATGCAACAGCTTTACAATTTTTATGACTTTTTACAACTATGTATAATTATTTTACTTGGCATAAAAGTAAATTCTCAACTATAAAACTCAGAGTAAATATGAATATTAATTAAAAACGAAATTTAACGCTAGTCCCATAACTTGTTAAATATGCTTAAAAGCTTTTATCGAGATTTAAAAGAAAATTATTAGAGTTGGGGAGGGGGGGGTATTACCTTATAGCTGTAGGAATTTTTTAATTAAAGAAATCTTCATAATGCAATATGACTTTCCTTCGAAATGTTAAAAAAGCTTATTAAACTTTTATACTGTTTAAAAAACCACAAAATAAAAAATACTTGCAAAATGATTAATAAAATTATATTATTAGCCTTTAAGAAGTAAGGATGACATTTTAAGCAAAAAATATGCTTAAAATTGATTATGGAGTAATTATTCTATTGGATTTCATTTCTTGATAAATTAATTTAAAGGGTTTTTTTATAATACAGTGCAGTTGGTGTCATCAATTCTTTCTTTTCAATCATGAAATTATGTTCTAATCTATATAAATAAAATTGAAAATCTGTCTGTCTGTCTGTCTGTCTGTCTGTCTGTCTGTCAGTTTGTCCCATCATCACGGGAGAACGGCTGAACCGAATTTGACGAAATATTGTGAGTAGCCTAGAAGTAGCGCCACTTAAAATTTAGTCCATGTTTGGAGTTTCCACAACCTGTGGTTCTTGAGATATTAGTGAAAAACGAATATTTCGTTTGTCTCATCATCACGAGAGAACGGCTAAATCGAATTTAATGAAATTTTGTGAGTGGCCTTAAAATAGCCCCCCATAAATTTTGCCCAAGTGTCGAGTTTCTAATACCAGGGATTGTCGAGACATTAATGAAAAACGGAACTTTTTCTTGGGAGATCTACTCTCCAACTCCGAGGTTTATCCAAACGGAAAGGATGAAAAATCGTTTGTTTAAAGCGTCAACGTGAATTAAAACTTCATTTCTGAGCTTAGTGCAGGATTTTTGCATTAATTAGTCACTACCTGAAAGCATGAATTGTTTGAAACATGAATTTAAATGGAAAATCTAACTCCATGGTCAAGCATTTACTAAACAATGGAAAGTATAAAGAAATCAAAATGGTTATTATTTTTGCATTTTATGGGGATGAGATCAAAATGGTTATTTAATTTCGCAGTTTATGAGGAAGATTCTTTATTATATTATGTTGCTCAGCAACGCAATTAAATTAAATGTGTTTCTTAATATTTGTTATTATTTTTTCTATTTGAATAGTAAATAAATAGATGTAAAAATATATTTTGTAAATGAACGGTTTGATTTTTCTTTTAATTATGTTAATTGCGGACTGCGTACATCACTTTCATTTGACAAAGAGTTTTTAAGCTTTTATATTGTGTTTAGCTAATAAACTCATATAGTGTTTACCAATAAATTCATTTATCCGATTTTGAAACAGAAAAAGAGTAGAAAGGGTATATCTTCTAATACAATTTTAGTGTTTGCATTTAGTATATACAAACGGGATCAGGATGTTTTATTCTTCAGATCTGCAATTTCAGAGCTACGAATTTGGCGGAATATCGCTAACTTGGCAACTTTTCTTAGACTTTGCCAAATTGACAGAAATATCGCCAAATTGCTAAAAACGACGCAAATCAATGAAATTAAATTAGTTTTTTTAGAAGACAGTACTGAAATGATGTTTCGGTAGCATTTGTGGGTCAATCTATCCATCCTACTTAGTAACACATTTATCGAATTTTTAAAATATCACCAAATTGATAATAATGTTTGTAAATCTATAAAAATGTCATGAAATTGATAAAATTGCGCTTAATAAATGAAATTAATTGTGTTTTGTTAGGGGATAATATTATGATGATGTTTCGTCAATTTGTCGCAAAATGGGACTATCAGTTTTACAGTCCCACTTGGCGATAAATTTGGCGATTTTTTAAGTTATCGCTAAATTGAAGAAAATATCGCCAAACCTTTCATGGAGATAGCATTATTCAGACGATATGATTTCCATCAATTTATTTGAAGCAACTGATATCATGTCGTTTAGCAATGGATGTAAATCCAATGTGTTATGTGACATACGATTTTAATTATATCTTTTCCGATTTGAATAATAAAGATATGTATATAAAATAAATTTCATTGGCATTGCATTTTTGACTGGATAATATCGATTACCGTCTTCAGGTTACGCATTATTATTATTGATATTTTCGGGGATTATTGATTCAGGGATTATTGATATTTTCAAATTATTATACCATTGTTTTATTATGACAAAAATTGTTGAAACTCACATCTTGTACGTTGTGCGAGTAATCTTCTATAAATGCACGTGTTATCTTCTAATCTACGAGAATATAAGTAGTACAGGTTTATAGGCATATATTTTGATATATATTGGCATATATTGGAATCAATTACGACCTTCTGGTATAAAGATTACGGGGATAATTGAAATTTCCAATTTATAATGTCATCTGTTTTATTTCGGCAAAGATTTTTTAGACTCATTGTAATAAGGGTAATCTTCTACTAACATACAGGCATATTTTCTAATCTGCGACAATATAAGTAGTATGGGGATATATATATATATATATATATATATATATATATATATATATATATATATATATATATATATATGTATATATATATATATATATTCCCATATAATTTTAGTGCTTTTATTCTGGCATATATTGGAATCAATTACGGGTTTATTGATATTTTCAATTTATACATGTAATCTACCAATACAGGTTATATCTTCTAATATTCGCGTATATAAGTAGTACGGGTCCTATACAATTTTAATGCTTTCATTTTGCATATATTGATTCAATTCCTTTTTTTTTGTAAATTTGCTTTCGAAAGGGCCAGGATGTTTTATTCTGCAGATCTGCCCGTGACGATAATTTTGCATGATGAGAACAGATATTCATAAACTTCTCTTTAGGAGCAATAAATTTAATATTTTAAGATAATTTGCATATGAATCTGAATTATAAGTTTCTTTATATTTTATACTCCGTACGAAGAACGGGTATGCTGCTAGTATAACAATAAAGCTGGAATGCTTGGAAACTAGAAAACTTTGTGTATAGATAGGCAGAGAAAAGTAAAATATTCTATCAACTTTTAAAAATTAGAATAGAAAATATATGTTACTAAAAGATAATATATGTTGAAAATATTTCTTGTAGTCTGTAATGCAAATTTGTGTAATGCTTAGGGTGAGAATATGGTGGGGTGGGGTGGGGTGGGTGTGGGCGCAATGTTTTCCCCTACTCAGTAGATGGAACTCCTGTTAGCCTAACACTGTGATGAGTTATATTGACATTATCTTTTCTCAGAAGAGAAAGTAGTTGTAGTTGGCAGGAATGAACATTTTCCCTCTCTTTTAAAAAAAATAAGGTAAAACTGAAATTTTATAAATTGTGTGCTTAATTTAGCAAATTGTATTTCCACAATGATGTATGATGCTTCGTGGAGTTTAAGAGTAGATTTTAGTTTATTTCTATTTGAAGAAATAGTCCACGTTTTTCACACGGGATAAGTCAAAAGAACACAACCAAAAAATGTATTTTGGGAGGAGATAAAGACAGTTTATATTGCACCAACTAATCGTAGTTAAAGATGTGTTCCAGCAATTTATCACTGGTTGTTATAATGTTATTTGTTATCGTTCCTTTTTTAATATGTAAATAGTTGTTTAAGTTCAAGTAATTTAATACATAAATATTTAAACTAAAGGCCTGTAATATGTAAATTCATAAAACAGTGTTTGATATATAAAAGCTGAATTTTCAGTATTTGAATTGTATTGAGAAGTGGATATTATTTATCGTAGCTCTACAGTGTTAAAAATGGAAATAATAAACATTGGAATTTCATACTGTGCGTGATATCTGGGGTCTATACATGCTGAACATCGCTGTGAGTAATGGCATTGGTATTACTGTTCTACCTAGCTAGAGCAGTATCTGCAACCGATGGATCGCTCATTTTTCTGTCCTTTAAAATTGCATTACTGCTGAGAGAATGTGGCTGCGAAACGATCAAGGACGAAAAATTGACCGCTTTGTTGTCGGAAATATCTTGACCACTGTTAGGAAACTGACACGGCTGAAAATGATTGTCAATGATTTAAAGTCTGCAACATTTCCCCCTGCAATTTATTAGCCATTTCAGAAGGAGCTTTTGTGCTTGCGGGCAGTGCATGCACAGACTTTCCAACACATGCTCCACAATCAATAACCCACAACCAACAGCCCGGTCTACCACAGTTTAAAACCACACATAGCATCCATTAAAAACCAGCAGTATGTCCCCAGCCAGTGCATCCGTCTACAGTCTTTCACCAAATCTAAATCTGCAAACGCTCACAACACACAAATGAGGAAGATGTGAACAAATGGAGTAGTAGTGTCATCGGATTCGGATTGAAGTCTAGCGGTAGTAAGAGAACAACGATATACGGCACGTACATCTTATTCTAATAGAAAATGGAAAATGCTCTAGGCAGATGCAAATAACCATACCGAAGCAGGATTCACAAGAACCAATTGAATAGAGGATACCTCTTCTGAATACTGTGGAAAATGCAATGCCTCCTTCTATTATTCTGCAAACAGAAAGAACTGGATTTCCATGCCAGGCGTGTAACACATGTTTCCAAGGAATTTGTGCTGGAGCAAGAAATAGAAATATTTTGTGTGGCAAGTATGCGAGAATGATGACTAAGCCGAAGTACTATACTACTCTTGCACTTGCATGGAGCCCACCATTGTTTGGGTAAGATGGGCATTTTGCTGAGTGCTATTCATTTTGTTTTGTATTAAAGTAGCCCAATGCGCATTATAAAGTCTGAGTGTCAGTATTAATAAAAGTGCATTTTATAATTTAAAATTCTTTGTGCGACAGTTTACTCTCTCTCTCTCTCTCTCTCTCGCTATATATATATATACAATATATATATTTATATATTGTATATAGAGAGAGTATATACACACACACACATATATATATATATATATGTGTGTGTGTGTGTGTGTGTATGTATGTTGATGAAAGTCATAACTATACTCATCACCCTCCCCTCTCTTATCCTATAATTATTTTTCATTAATTTGTATAACAAATTTCTATATTTGACAATTGTACAAGTCTTTTAAAATTAAATTAGAATGTCAGCCAGATATATAGGATGTACATATAAAAAAGTTCTTATTAAAAATATTCTGCATAGCTCTCTTGTAATTAAAACTACAAAAATATCCAAGTGAATTATTCTCTGGACATCCGAAAGCAATTGCAAAAAGTTATTTCATTTTTGTCTACAGTAATTTGTTGTTAAATGTGTGTTCTGTCTATAAGCAAGTTTCAGTTTTAGAACTAGTATAGTTTTAGTTTAGTGTCCTGCTTGCCATATTTTTTCTGACAAATCTATTTCGTATAAATAACTTTTACTTTTTTAATTCTCAATTTAGCAAATTGATTTGGAACTTTTACACCGATCTCGCAGTCATTTTTTCTTGTATGTTATTTACGCATTATTCTAAACTAATTAATGTAAATAGCTTTAGGTAGAAAATGTCAATAAAGATGTTTCATTACCTCGGCAATTTTGATGAATTTCAATCAATTTTTAACGATTTCCTATAAAACTTTTTATGCTTACAAGTACAGTGAAGGTTTTAAATGAATTCTCAATTTTAATAGTCCACTACTATTTTGCTCTACTAAATGTTAATCCGTTTAACATTTTTGGTCTGTTTACGGTCACACAATTAACGTAGTAACCATAAATCTTCCTAATTTTTTAATTACATCATTTTAGCCTCAAATGGAGTATTCTTACCATATGTTAACTTTCATGTACAAGAACTTGTAGACGTTATAATTGGAGAAGACTTACACGCTAACGTCATTATTATATATTACACCATTGGGCAGTTGAATTCACCATTTGCAATTAATTCACGTTTAGGATTTCTTCTTTCAGGAAAAGTTTTAACTAAGTCATATGCTAAGCAATCATTAATTACCCACGCTGTAATAGAATGCAACAGTAATTAAAAAAAGTTTTGGGAACTTGAATCGGTTCCAATTCATACAACTATTCGAAAAGTGGAAAACGTGACGGAATCAACAAATCTTCTGCTTTAAGGGCGGTTCAGGACGATGATATGCACTAAGGAATCAGCTAAAACGATAACTCTCGAGCTCCCCTTTTCGAATGATTTATTTAATGCCCTTGATTGAAAGGTAAGCAGAGCCTGCTTACAGCCTGGGGCGCCATTTCATACGGGCGCTAAAATCAATATTATTAATTTACAACTGACATATGCATTTTTTGTGCTAATGAGTAAGAGAAGAATTTTTTTAATTATGACTTTAATTGTTTGAACATGCTGAATAAAATTCAAACAGTGTAAACTGGCATTGTGAAAGATACTTCCACAAAATATGAATACTGTAGAAAATAAAGTGTTACATTGGATTTGTTTATTATTAAGACAGCGTGAAATCATAGTTAACAGACATAAAACAGAATCAGATCACAATAATTTTGATTAAGAAGAATATGAGCACGTGACAGATGCCAATCTCTGCGTAAATTAATGTAGATAGTCATTAAACTAGATTACATACTTGTTTTTTATAATCTTAAACAGTAAATATATTTGTTTATAATTGAACTTTTTTTATGTTATTTTTTATGAAATAGAAGTATTAAGAATTTTAGTTGTGACATATTGAGGATTTAATGCATGTAATTGCGTGGGAAATTTAAATAATTTATGTAAATAATCACTGAAAAAGACTTACTCGTTTTATATACTCTAATCTACAACAGTAATAATTCTTGTACGGAATTAAAAAATATGGCAAGTAAAGATAGTGTAAATAATGAGAAAGAATGGTGGATAGTATTTTACGAATTTCTAATTTATGGTCTGTATTGTCCTTGTTCAACGCATTGATAGGTTATGTTAAGTTAACATGTTCACTATTTTTTTGGGGGGGGGAGGGGGACGCCAAAAATGCTTGGTCTGGAGGAAAAATAACTTAGGCTTGACGTCACTCGGCCCTGATGTTAGCGTAATGCTTCTTTGTGTGAACAATACAATTCCTTTGATAAATATCAAATTGACTTAAACTATATTGTAAATATTGTTCCATATACAATCAATTATCCTAAATCTTGTTACTTACCACACCATGGAGTGCTGAAGGAAAATATAACCATAACAAAACACGTTTACTTTTTGATGAGTCAGCAAAACAACTTCAAGGCAAATCACTCAATAGTCTCCGCATCAGTCCTAAACTGCAAACATATATTTTAGTAATATTCTTCATTTTAAAGTTTATCCTATTTCCTGCAGTGCAGACATTAAAAATATGCATCGCTGTATTCGCGTCACTTAAGGCCGTACTAAGTTCCAAAAAAGTATTTTTACGAAGTAATTTTCAAAGAAAGATGAACAGGAAACCATTCTTTGCGCGCAAATAAAACGTTTCTTTAACGTTAAATATAATACTCATGCAGGAAGAAAATTTAATCGCATATAATTCTAAAATAAAACAAAATAATGTATGATGAACAAGAAATTTATCTTTACGTATAATTTAAATTTTCTATTATTTGTGGGATAAATTATGATTCTATGAAGAAACTTTTTTAAACCAATTCATACAGTGATATTAATTTAAATAATGTGATTTAGGTCGAAAATAAAAGATTTTTTATGTATAAAGAATCATTTCTTATAAATATTGAATGAGATCGCGTTCCAATTGAATACTAGCATCCTTATACCAGTGTCACACTTCTAAAGTTTCTCCCGCATATAAAAACCAGTAACTGTAATGGAAACAAGAACATTAATTTGGCAGACTTCTTGGTATCGAAAAATTAGTCATACACTACATCAATTTTCAAGAATTTTGAGCTCAGCCTTTTAGTGTCCTGGACTAAATAGTACTAAAATGTGATTCCTGCTATGTGATACAAATGACTCTGTCGGTATCTATAGAGGTTTGCAAAATTTAGGAATATAGTTTTCTTGCAGTCGTTGTCGGCTATTCTGTGCTAAAGTGTGCTATGAAGCTTTAAACAGGTTAATGAAAGATGATATCCTCAGTGGGAGCACTATCTTAATTTTCCCTTTTAGTCAAGTTCAATAAATAAACGTAGAATAATTTATATTCTTATAAAGATGTGCTTGATGATGAAAATTGCGCATTTAGTTTATATCGCGAAGTATAAAAATAAAACAATATTTAAATATTTGTGAACGCGTGAAGCAGTTTGAAGGAACCAGTGATCAGCCAGGTGCTGCAGATATGAGCCGCACGTGATTTGCGCGCAGTAAACTTTAATTACCCTGAACAATTAGGCAGACTCAGTGTCGCCGAACATAGACGGGTATATGTTACTTAAAATTATGACACTGCAATAAATGGGAAATACCCTGCGGAAATTAGGTGGTGCAGAAAAAGACCCGAGTAACAGGTCTCCATTAGGAGGACATATCGCCAAAGTAATCCAACAATGACTGCAATAGTGCGATGTAGTACATTCAACGCATTTGAAACAAAAACGTAGGGTTAATTACAGTAAATTTAATGTTTAATTTACCAACATAATAAATATTATTTAAAAAACATAATATTTTTTGTTACCACGCCATTCCCACAATACTTTTTGCCTCAATTTGCCTTTAATATATGGATGGTTATAGTTCAATAATGCACCATCATCCTATCTATACAGTCCTTTCAAATCAACTTGCTACAGTTTTACAGATCTATTTATAATTTTAGAACCCACCATACATTTACATTTTTACTTTAATGCTTCTAGAAGGAATACTTTTAAAATTTCTCACAGAAACGAATTAACCGACGATTTTTGCTAAGTTTTAAAATGATAATTTATAAGAATATCTATTACCACTTTTAATGTTTGAAGATTTACATTTCGGTAGCAAACTGTTGAAAATATTTATATTAGATGCAGAACTTTTTGATACACTAAACTGATTAGAAGTACTTATGCATGATAAGCTGCATAATGTATCAGACATGGCTGTATGATATGTCGGATTCGTTAAAATAATGTCGATAAAAAGTAAAAGTAGTAATGAACTATATCTAACCAAATATATTAATTTTATGCACAATTAATTTGGGTTTGGTAAAATTTTTAGAGTACGAGAAAATATGGATAGACACATTTTAGGATTATGTTTATAGTAAAATATATTTTACAATTCCAATGTTTTTATACATGATCACAATAAATACCTTGTTTGTTAAGGAAATAAAAAAAATCTGATGTGGGCAGCACATGACTTTCCTTGTATATTGCAATGGATTTACTTCATTAACGTTAAAAAAGTGATAAAAAGATCCATGGCATAGTGTTTGTAACGTTAAATTGTACATTTGATGCCGTAAATTGTACATCCGGATGACAACATCTATAACTATTTCGTACCCAATTAACTTATATTTTACGCAACTCTAAATTAACAATTATCAACATTGATAGCATCCTCAATAAGCAATATACTCCATATATTTAAATATTTTAATAATAAATTCAGCAATTAGGCTTCATTTTCATTAACTTGATGTCATTTTTGCAATTTTGAAGATAATTTCGTCAATGTGGGGCCAAATGTCTCCAAGTTGCCGATATTTAGAAAAGCATTTCTTATATAATAAAAGGTATACCCATCATATGATTGAATTAAACATTTGCAAAATAGTGTATCCTATTTGGTGTCATTTCTATCAATTTGGTGACATTTTTATCAATTTTATAACATATTTATCCATTTGGCAACAGTTTCGCCAATTTAGCAACATTTGAAAAAGTCACCAATTTGGCGATATGCCACCAAAATCCGTCGCCAGAATTTTGCCAAGCGTTACAGACAGAGTCTTATGGTAGATTCTTATATTCTTTCCAAAATATTAAATTTTAATCAATAAGTTGTCATTTTAATTGATTTAGCGTCATTCTTATCAATTTGGCGACATTTTAATCAATTTAGCGACATTTTCACCAATTTGGAAACATTTCAGAAACTCGTCAATTTGGCTGTATTCCTCCAAATTCGTCGCTAAAGTTTCGTCAGACATTATGGTCGGAGAAGTAAGTTACTCTTACAACAGATAAACGAGTAATGGCGTAAAAATACAAAACTATTACCCAAAGTATCTTCTCTTATAGTAGTTTCTTATTCTTTCCAAGACATTGGATTTTCATCAATTAGTCTCCATTTTCATTGATTTAGCGTCATTTTTATCAATTTGGCAATATTTTCGTCAATTTAGCAACATTTAAAAACTCGCCAAGTTGGCGATATTCAGCCACATTCACCGCCAAAATTTTGCCAAGCATTATTTATGGAGAAATAATTTAGTCTGATGGTGTATAAACGACTAATAGCGTCAAAGTATAAAGCTATTACCCTAAAAGTGTCTTCTCTCTTGAATGGAACGAGCTAGATCTACGGGAATCATGGTAATAAATTTATCGCATAATATTACATATGAAAAATGAACAGATTTCACAATAGCTAATATTTTTTTAATTTTATGTGATCTTTTGATATATATATTTCAAAAATGTGCAATATCTAGAGAACGGTTCATGCTAGCGATCTTAAGTTTATGTCAATCGTTTTCGAATGAAACATTGCATAAGAAATGATTATTTACTTAACTTTATTAAATGTTTTAATTGTTTGATGATTTTTTAAAAATTTAATTTCAATATTTAGGAGGGTTGTGAACATTTGATTGCAAGTAAAAATAATAGGCTTCCAGTACTCACGGATTGTGATTTTTGTATCAAATTTTGTTTGGATCGCTTGATATCGTCTCCAATGTCTCACTGACACACACACATACTGTCACACACAGACATCATCTCAAAACGTCTGATTCGTATTCAGGGATGCTTGAAACGTGCTCTCCCGTCGAAAACTCGAATTCAAATTTTCGACCCCATCACAATACTTCCGTTATACATTATACTATGTATATAAGGAAAGTAACAACTTTGAGTCCATTTTCATATTACCTGAAACTATCGATTGACTGCAGTCTCATGATGAATATTCTTATACAACTGACGCTTTTCTGTTCACAAGCATGTCCTTATTTCGTGATTCTCCCTGGCGCAGAAAAAAGGTACGCAGAGGCTTTTTGCCTGTACTTAATCTGTTGCAGAGGGATGCTTTTTCATTAGAGATACCGTTACGCTGCAATCGAAGACAATATGATCAGCTGTCAGAGTTCGAGAGGGGAAGAATCATCGGGATGATGGAAGCCGGGTGGTCAGCTCAACCAGTAGCCCTCCAACTAGGCCTTTCTGGCTTTACTGTGAGGAGGTGTTGGGACTAGTGGGCGAGACAGAGGTCGCATACACGGCGACCCGGCTCAGGACGCCCTTAGCAGACCAATAGCCGAGAAGACCGTCACATTACCCGACACGCACGCACAGCGCCAACCACATCATTGCCCGCCATCTGGACACAGGCAGCACCTTCACTATGGGTCCCTGTGTCTGTCCGTACCATCACGAGGCGCCTGGCTGAAGGACATTTGGTATCGCGGAGCCCGTTACGTGTGTTGCCAATGACACCCACCCACCGACTTCTCCATTTGGAGTGGTTGCTGTTGTTGATGAGGCGCCTGACTGAAGATCCTTTGGTATCGCGGAGCCCATTACGTGTGCTGCCTATGACACCCACCCAACTTTCTCCTCCGTTTTTAGTGGTGTCGCACTCGACGGGATTGGACCGTAACCGAATGGAACTAGGTCATCTTCAGCGACGAATCTAAATTCAATATAGGCAGTGATGACAAACGTGTACGTGTGTGGAGGCCTCGTAGTGAACGCTTCAATCCTGCCTTCGCTTTATATTAGCATACCGCTCCCACAGCTGGTGTGATGGTATGGGTTGCCGTAGCATACGACACCTGGTCACCTCTAATATTGATCCACGGAACCATGACAGCCCAGCGGTACGTTAGTGACATCCTTCAGCCCCATGTGTTACCACTCATGGCAAGGCTCCCAAGAGGCATTTTTCAACAGGACCATGCTCAGCCACCCACAGCAAGGGTGTCACAGGAATGCCTCCGCTACATTACCACCCTTCCCTGGCCAACCAGTTCCCCAGATTTATCGAGCGTGTCTGGGATCGCATGGGACGGCAAGTTGGAAAGCCTACGAGTTTGGTCGAACTAGAGACGCGCTTACAATAACTGTGGAATGAGATGACGCAGGACACCATACAGGACCTATATGCCTCAATGCCCGCCCGTATCGCATCGTGTATTCATGCTAGAGGTGGCTCAGCAAGGTACTAGAACCTCCATTTATTTGTAGTTTTGCCTGTAATAAATGATCCTTTTGCTTTGATTTTGTAATCACTTACTTATATCAACGTTGCACTCACATATATAAGATTCTGTTCGATTCTAACAACTCTTTCGTGGTGCGAAAATTTTTATGGCAATGAGTGTATATGTCTTCGCTTATTTTCTGGATTTTAGATATGCTATGGTAATTATATATTTACCTTTTAAAATTTGTAACAATATTAATTCTATTTATTTTTATATTTTTCTTGATAATACAAAAGTAAAAACTGTTACTGTGTACTAAAACTATACCAGGATATTAAATTAAAATCCGATATAAATATTTGCAGGACCATCTGAAATATGTATGGGATTTTCCATGGCTAATATAGAATCAATGTAGAGATTAGTTTAACTCGAAACAGAAGAGCGGCATCAGATAAATAATAGAAGGTATATGAAGTCATATAATTCCATACTAAACTTATTCAGATACCTATTTGTGTTTGCTTTGTCTGTATTGTTTCAGGTATTGCGTTAACGAATGATAAGGAAATGCTGCCTGTCTGCAATTACGTGGAATATCTAATGAGCTCTCAATTCTGCCACAAAAAGAAGTCTCGCGCAGTACGATTTCCTTTTAAGACAGATTCTCTTTTAAAGACAGATTACTTTTTCCTAATAGATTTTTTTTATATTCTATATTCTTTATCAATATAGAACTGATTCTTTTACAACAAAGAAAGTTTTCATTCAACATGCGCTTAAAACTTTTGTTAAAACTTACATTTCTACTACGAGTTTTATAGGCAATCTTTGTATAACTACAACATATAGTAAAAAGTCAGGATGTCAACCAATTTTGAAGGTAAAAAGCAGTATTTTTCTTCAAGATACGCAAGAAGTACGACCCTCTTTACTGTATGCTTTAGTTATACAAGGATTTTCTATTAAACCTAAAGAAAGGTTCTTGAATTTTTTACAATGTAAATGGTTGACCTACACACGTAGCTAATTTATATGATTAAGCAAAATATCTCACTCTAGAAGTAAGTTATGCTATGACTTATAGAAATTTAAATTCAGAAAATGATGTTTTGATTGTCCTGAAGTATTAATGAATCTTCCTGAGTATCTTAAATCGAAATCACTCTCTGTTCAAATGCAAAGAGATGATTTTCAAAAATACTCCGAATTATCCGGAATTCCATTCAAGACACTTTACAGTTTAAAATAGGAGGCAACACTATCGACTAAAAGACAGCTACTGTCATTTATCGCCAGATTTTTTAACGTCTTGTTATTTTATCGTTTACAACTTTAATGTTAAAACAATTCTGCAGGATCTATGGAAGAATAACTTGCTTTAGGATGAAGCTATTCTATTACATATTGTTCTAACTTGGAATAATTCAGTTTAGAGATTCATTGTTTAAGTCAGATTACAATTGAAATATATTTAAAATCATAACTTTCCAAAAAATTTCCGTTATATGGTTTAACTGATGCTTCTATTCGAGATTATGCTGTAGTTCTCTATTTGTTCCCGCTTTCTGTTCTGAATTTTCGTCGGCAGAGATTATATAAAATGTATATAGCTCTATGATAATCTTGACTTTAAGCCTGTTATATTCAGGAAAATTCTAGCAATTTAGTTATGATGTGTCTAGTACTCAAAATTTTCACTCTTTGGTTAGGTACTCTGCTATTCAAAACTTTTAATTCAAAGATTAACTCATCTTTCTTTTCTGTTCTGCAGTATGTACAGCTGCCATATAAAATGCAGAAACATTTTGTGTTGAACAAATAATTCAGTAAGTCACTTTTCGAAATTAACTGCATTAAATTAACTTTGCACTCTACTGTTTTTTCAACAACACGAGAACTACTCTAATTGGAAGTTCTAGTTTAATGTATATTCTAAATTACGAGCATGTATACATATGCATAGCTATACCCTGTACTTAGGATTTCAACCAGGTTCAACTACATTTTAAGACAAAAGAGTAAACCTTGTGGACACCGTGGTCAGGAAAATAGGCGTAATGGGTAGAATGACTGTGTTTGTATTAAAATATAATCCATAAATTATCTTAGCAATATCTTGGTTCAGAAAGCTTTGTGCAACTTGGCAGAAAAACTGCTTCTTTTAATCGTTTTCTTTGTAGTAAAGAAACCCCTAAAAATTACTTATAATATACATCACAGCGCAGTGTATCAGTTATCGTTGTTTTTTATTTTAAAAATTATTAACTATTTTCAAAACGAGTAAAAATATAATTTAGCTATGGTTTTTAATGTACTAATTTCCAAGAGGCTTAACGGTTTTTAATAAAGTAAAAACAACATTTAACTTTAGTAGTTGACTTCCATCTGGCATAACGAGACAGAAGACAGCACATAATTCCACCTTATATGGAACACAACAACAAAAATACATAGGTAAATGAAGATATGCGTTTTATTTTTAAATGAAAATTTTCCTACAAAATTGAAGTAGGTAGGTACTCACGTGAAATTATTTGGGAAGTTTTGAAGATCTACATTATTTTAAGCCCACGTGCGCTTATTGGATATTTGCGTGTATAAAGACTACACGATGTTACAGCAATTTCTTCCGTGAAAATGCAAAATAGAGAGATTTAAACACGATTTTTGTGTATGATTTATTATCTCATATTTATAATTTTTATATCAAAAGTTATTCTAAAGCGCCAAGGATTAGTAATACTGTAATGTCTAGAAAATGTGAAAAAATTCACATAAAGTCAAATGAAATGCAATATACTTATACCTTCCATTATAAATGCTACTCTACGACCTCTGACTCCTGCAAAACTGGATGAAGGAAGTATACATTTAATGAATTTTAGAGTGCAACCTAGGCATCTCAATCTGGAACACTAGAATTTTCTTCGATATTACGGAAATTAAACAGAACGATTAATCAACTTGAACAATGCTTATCTAATTCCATGACTGCAAATAAATGATGAAGATTCTTGCAAGTAAATTAGTCTTTCAGTTGTATTATGTTGATGAATGAGTTGCAATCATAAATTTTACTTTCCATTGCTTTAAAACATGTTCAAAATATTCTTAATAAATTAAGCTAATATACCACCTGACTTAAGAACTTTGTAAGACATGATTTGTTGGTTGCAAAATTTTTGCAATGCTAATGTTTTTTTTTAGTTTTGCTTAGAAACATCTATTTATCAGGATCTATATAGATAGAGTTTAGATCATGACTAGTTTGGGTTCAACGTCAGAATCTGAAGTGAGTAGGAGAGTTACTAAAGATTTCCTTTTCCGGTTCAAGTATTTTCATTTTTCTTGAAATATTTATTAACCAAGATTGGTTATAAATAGAACTTAGATGATGACTGATATGGATTCAGCATCAAATTCTGGAGGAGGTAGGGTGATACATTAAGAACTTTTACTTCTGGTTCAAAAGATTTCTTTAAAACATCTATCTATCAGAAACGGTTATAGATCGAGCTTAGATAATGACTGATATGGATTCAGAATCTGCTGCGGGAGAGATTTAAGGAACTCACTAAGGATTTTCACTTTATATTCCGGTGGTGTTACTTCTGATTTGTAAATTTACATTTCCTTTTAAGGATATATTTTTCGTAATCTGCTTTAGATATAGTTTGGATGATTAGTGATATGAATTATTATTAGCATCAAATTCTGGAGGAGGTAGGGGATTTTTCACGCCAAGATTTTCTCCACTTCCAGTCCACAAAAATTTTGAAACGTGTATTTCTGAAGATTGGATATAGAACAAAATTAACAAAATTTCCTTAAAACATATATTTCTCCAGATTGGCTATAGATAGAGCTTACAATCTAAGTCTTAAATGATAACTGATATTGATTCAATATAGAATTCTTGAGGGGAATCATGGATTGGGGTTTACGAAGGATTTCCGGTTCTGGAGATGACACTTCCGGTTTTCTTAAAATTCATATGACTGTACAAAATATGCAGATAAAAATAGAGTAAAACTGCATTACAATTGCGTTAAAAATGAAGTGTATTTGAAACTATATGAAGGCATCGTCATAAATTTATTGTTTTTTTTTATAAAGTTTGAAAATTTTAATAAAACGTTCTTGAACATTTTTATTTGCAAAATAAGAAAAATATAATGATATAATGATAATATTTTTCCCTAAAAAATTGAAATGTGTGTCAAATTTATGAGACGTCAGAACTTGAATAAATGAATACATATTTAAGCTCTAACAATGTTTCTGTTTCTAATAATTTCTCGAAATCTCTTTGAATAATTTTCATGATTTTATTCATAAATCAAAGTGCCTGGACTACATATTTGCCGAACATTTTTACCTGAATCGAGAAATCATACAAATTTAAATCAGTTTAGCATGTTATGGGAATCTACTTGACTGATATTCAGAATTTTCCTTCCAAACAAGAGCTCTTAATCTTCAGATTAGCCCAGAATTGTTGCCTAAACCTAAAACGTGAAAATGCATATAAGTCTAGAACATGAATATAGATTCAAAATACGAGCATTTTATTGAAAATTAGATGAACTTTTTTTCCCAATACAGCTCCATGTAATATATTTATCCCAGTTTTAGAAACCTTACTCGTTCTAATAAGCTTCGGGCTGATTTTAACACTTGGAATAATTTGAAGCTTACTAGAGTATTGTTGGCTTTGGAATTTTAAAATGCACAATTGCATTGTTCTTGAACTATTATTTTTGCTTGATTTTATACGTAATATGTACTGTTTATCAACGTGCATATCAACTACTGTTATAAAGGAAAATTTTATCAACGTAATTGTTCATAAAATATGCAATGAAATAATACAGCTGTTTTAGTTTAGTTTTCAATAAATCAGACAGCTGATCCTCTTCGTCAATGCTAAACAGACCAACAAATACGAAGTCCAAAAGACCAAATAATCTCTCATATTACGATATTTTTTGTAAAAAATTTACTGGTTAAATGTCTTTCGTCCTAATCAAGCGAGGCGAAAATTTTACTAGTTGTTGTTCCAGTAGTAGGGGAGGGGGATAATAGATACAAAAAATTGAACTTTGCATTTTTATAAAATTATCAGTTCCAAGGAGGGTAAATACAATAGCTAAAGTCTCTTCTGTTTGCTGACTATTTTCATATTTCACTTTAACTTATAAAGAATCTTGCTGCCCCAACCAGTAATTGCACCACGGAACTTTGTACTGACCACCATACACTCTACCTTTGAGCTACTGGGACAAAATTGCAAACTTTTATCGAAAATTTTATCCTTATATATATTGATTAATTTTTTCCCATTCGCATATATTTTATTTTTGTACGTTTACTTTTCACATATCCAAATTAATAATTTAAGCTGTTGAATTTGAACAGATGAATGGTTTGCTGATCGGACTATATAGCAGACCATTACTGTACAACCATCATTCCTCTAAAATATTTCTTACACTCCTGTGAAACACTTTTCGCTTTAGGTGCTGCCGGATCTTGCAGAGATGCAAATGATGTCATTCTAAACAATTTTTAGTTTCTTTTAGCATATGAGTTTTTCAAATCGTCTCTAAGTAGTAGTTTTAGTTGATTCTGGTACTTTCCGAGGGAGAAGATTTTGGTACTTACGACGAGAGAAGGCAATTTGCTCCTTTTGCAAATGGTAGCCCATATCATTATAGATTGAGGTTTTTGAAATCTTGAAATATCTCATTTTGTCAAAAAATATCCTTTCATAAGATCACATCAATCACGTTGATTGTGACAAACGTGCTGCGAAAAAAGTTTTTCACCCCAAAAAATGAAGATATTTGTTACGTATTCTTACGTAAAAGTTTACGTTTTTATTTTTCTGTCTTGACTTTGAACATTTCTTTGTTATGAGATTTAAAAATTATATCTTGAAAAATATTTCCAGTCATATTTATTGAATATTTTAAGTTTCTCGATACTCTTTCGGAGAAATTGCAATATATTCTTAAAAATTAGCTCATTCCCAGTTTTTATAATTTTTTAACTGAACACTGCGTTTTCATCAACAAATATGTTCCATTGCATATTTGTCTATTTTATTGAATCCATTTAAAGTTTGTTAAATTAAGCTTTTTGACACACTTAAACGTATTAAATTTTTCAAAATCTTACGATTTATTTTTGACTATTTTTGTCCAGGTTTTAAATACGTGTCCATTAAATATGAATAATTAAATAAGCACCAACTACTTAAATAACATATTATTTGCTACTTAATTTAATATATTTTATCATTCATATTAAAATTATCAGCTTCTTTGTATCTCAAGTAATTATCTTTCATTGATTTTGTAAGATTTTTATGTATCTACACGTTTTGAGGAATCCTGATTTCGAATCAACTATTTTTTCAACGATGTATAACTGTCTGTCTGTTAATTTATTAGCGTGACATCTCTCAAACAAATTTATAAAATATTGATAAGACATATGGGAATTGCATATGCATTTAAATGTTTCGACTTTGTGGCAGTACCCTCACTGCATACGCTAAATTTTTAGCAGGAAGTTAAATTCATATATAATATGCAGGTTTTCAAGCATGAAATATGTGAAATGTATAAACTGAACAGAATAATGTTTAAGAATATTTTTTATTAAAATTATAAACACTTATTGACACAAAAAATTACTTAGGTTGGAGAATATTTCAAATTCTGTATCACACTTTTAAGTTAATCGCAAATTTTACTGGTATTTTAGTGCAGAAGCTGACAAAAGAAATGATCGAACCGAATGAAATTTTGTATGATTGTTGCAAATTTAAAGCGTTAAAGGCCAATTTATTTTCGTAGAGCTTAAGCCAGGGGAAAGACATCAGTTTTTTAAAAATCAATTTTCGAAAATTCATAGATAATTTAAAACGTATTAACAATCTTACAAAAATAGTTATTTTATATCTAAAATTTTAGTTGAAAACGGATGACAGCATTATCAAAAAGTCAGCGTATCAAGTTATCCCTCATGTATGATATAAAAGGGATGAAATCGTAAAAAACAATTATTTCCACTTTCGTCAAAAGAGTTACTGCTTTTTAAGTAATTTAACCAAAAAGTAACATAACCATTATTCCAAGCTATCCTTAAAATATTAGTAATTTCACTTTTACATATGTAGGATATCTGTCGAATAAATGGAACAAATCAAAGGAAATTTGGTACGATAATAATTTGGTACAAATAAAGGCAAAAATACCCTGCCTGTATGAGATTTTGCTAAAACTGAAACAAATTTCAAAAGGGCCTTTCGAATGGAAATCTTCGACCCTCACGCTTGACTGCCCCGCAAAATTATGTCCCAATATTAATTGTAATATGCCCCAATATTATGTTTGTAAATTCTAGGTGAATGAATTCTGAACGGCAGAAATTCCAACAAATGCAGGTCGTGAGCCAATATTTTAAATGGAGATGTTGACAAAGAATATCCAACAATAGAGAATCTATTTTCTGAGTAAGAGTATAGCTTAAATTTGTAGCAATTTGATATAGCTAATGATTCCTTTAGTTATTGCCGATTGGGCATACATATTTTTAATACTAAGAATAAAATTTTTAAAGAATTTTTTTGACAATGAGTCTATATGATCACCATTGCCATTTAATTAAGCACAAATTCTCTAAATGCTGTAAATAATTATTTATTCAGAAAAGTTTGTATCTAATGTCTGGCTTTTAATCTGCACTCTAAGTATGTTTTTTTCAGCATTTTCAGATATTTTTCTCTAGCAGGTCTATGTGAAAATTAATAAATAAGCTTGTCGTAACTAGCAATTGCTATACATGACTTTATATACATTAAAATTTGTAACATTATTTTGTAATATACATGTAATTAAAAAAAATATTTATATTATTTGAGCAAATATTAATATATTTTGTGAAGTTTTGAAAAAACTGTAATTTTGAAAGTAAATATTCCTAAGTACTTTCATATCAAAGTTTCTAAAAGTGAAATCTATTTCTGTTTTACTGAAACAGAAACTACTAGTTTGAATTGCATATTTTCAATTTTTACAGTGAAACTTTTTCGTATATTTTTCTTAGGAGTAAATAGATCGTATTCTAGAGGTTTTATTAACGTTCTAAAACTACTCATTTCTTCAGTTTTAGAAATAGCCGTACTTGAAAGACATGTGTAGATATGAAAAATGTATTTTGAATAGATAGTTTTAAAAGAAAATATTTCTGGTCATACAAGGTGATTCTATAGTATATGAAGAATGGATGTTAACAATCTGTAAATGATGTCATTTATTTTAAAATAAAATAATAAAAATATTTCTCTTTGTGTGATAGTTTAGTATGGAGTTTTAATATATTTTATTTGATTTTTGAGCTAAAATGGTAAAAAATTTGGACTTCTGATTACTCCGAAAATCAATAAATCTCTACCGTTTATCGATTAATATATAGTACATATCCCGGGCATAAGACCCGTCGGAATTTTGAGGTGGATTAGTTCCCTCTTCAGATCCTGTTGGGTAAGTCCAAAGGGAGAATAAAATTTTGGTTAGACATCTGGGAATTGGAGCATAAATTTCATAGGACGATAGAAATAAAGATAGATGCCCTGGCGATTATATCGCAAGTGTGTTGGTAATATTCTGAAATCTATGCTTTATAAATTATCAAATTTAAAATCAATGTTGAATTATTTTATGAGATACTTGACAAAATTTAATGAATACATTTATTTTAATCATAGAATTTCTTAATATGTTTTATTAACTGAAAAATGTAGTGAAGTGATAATAAATTATTCACGGATACTTGTATGACATTTTAAAAGCGAGCAATTTCAAATAGAAAATTATATCAAATAAAAACTAGGAAAGAATTAATTACATTATATTTGAATATTTTGCTTTAATATTTATTTTAGGCCACCATTAGCAAAAGTTTAGAAAGAAAGGCAATTCTAAAATAAATAATGTTTTTTTATCAGTAATGAAATGTAAAGTGATTTAATGCGATTGATGCAATACTTGCTTTTTAAATAATTATTGAACATTTTATTTCTCCAAAAGCAAATAAAATTTAGATTTTTGTGATATGAGATGATGGATGTAAATTAAATTTAAAAATAACTTCATTACTTGATTCGATTAATAGGACTTCTGATAAAAAAATGATATTCAAACCCATAAATTCCCACAGACTAAATTTTTTATTTTATTTTCCTATTTATTTCTTAAAAAATTCCTCTTTTCAAACAGTTTTATTAAAGGAGAAATGAATCTCTAATATTTTAAAGTGCAATGTTGCATTAAACTTTTAACAGATAAAGGCCAACAAAAAAGACAAAATTATACAGTTTATAGTTTTACAAATTTTTTTCCATATAGCAAAAACTGCTTAAGATATATTTTTTGAAACCATTACATTTTAATTATTAAATAGTTCCTGCAGTGGGTAATATCACTTATTTACAATGTTGTTGTTAATTGATTTTCGTTATTCCTATTTTCTTATGCCTTTCCTATTTTAATTTTAGGTCAAGAAGCTTTGAAAAAGGGTGTTGTATTTAATATATGGACTCCAATACAAAAGGGATATATTCTATAAAGGAAAACTAATTTAATGCAAGCAATTTCTTTAAAGGATTGCAGATAAGCATTTCTATTTACAGTTTAAAATTATTGGAAATTTTGTTTAATTGGTTAGTGACATGCTTGACCTTCATATATGCTATCTCCTCTACGGTTATTTTAACAATAAATAGTGTTTAATTTAAACTGCAGTTTCATATAAGACTTATGGTTTAAGTTGAGGTGCTTATAATGTATTACATTATAAAATTCATGCATGCAAGTTTCTGTTGAAGTTGTATTAATCTTGCTTGTGTCAACGTTGAAATTTCAATGCGATCTCTCTAGTTTCTGCTGCACCAACATACAGCGATTACACTTTTGCGGGAGCAGTTTCAATATACAACAATTAATTAAGTGTTTGACTATTTACTATATGTTGAGATGATATTTCCTGAACTGTATCTAAGTAAGGCTATTATAATAATATTTTATATATTCTCCTGCAATGAGCATACGTTTTTAGAATGACTTTGAAGAAATAGTCTATATCTTCACATTGGTTAGTATAGAGTTGAAGATGCACTTTGGTCAATTTAACTCGAAATATGAAAATATTGGCAAATGCTCTGTTTCTACTCAGTCACAGAATTATGCCACTCAACAAAGGTTGATAAGAATTCAGGCCATTCGTGTATTACTAAGTAATAAATAATCCTTAAATTCGTCTACCCTTCTATTATTGGTTGGTATACTATATATATATTTTTTCCCTTGAAACATCTATTTCTCAGAATCTGCTACAGATAAATTTAAAATATGAGTGATTTGAATTCAGCATCAAATTTCAGAATGGGTTGAAGGTTGACTAAGGGATATCCCTTCCGGTTTGTTTTCCATTTCCGGTTCATAAATTCTTCTTTCCTTTTACTTGAAAATCTCTATCAGGTCGGAACGTAAACTTTTCGAAAATTCTTTGACTTCTAACTACGTATGAAGATACCGTATTTAAAGGTAACATTTCATTGACTATCCATATGTAGGTAGGACTCTTCCATTAAAATCTTTTCGATAACCATTTCACATCAAAGCCATTTAGATCAAAGGAACTTTTGGTCTCTTAGTTAAATAGTAATGGTTTGATAGCATATAAATACAAATAACTAATACTAAAAAACACACTAGTCAAACACTAAAACACACACACATGAACAACTGGGGATAAGTTGCATTAAATATTTGACACAGAAAGTCACAGTGATATATTCAACTGTACTACCATTACAGCACTGACTTGGAGGTATAATGTGACCTTTCCCCTCCTATATACGAATGGCGCCTGGCTACCTATACATGAATGAAGCCTTCACGGTCATTTCAGTTATACTATGGAAGTGTTGAATTTAGGAAGAAGTGCATGTTAAATGTAATGCAACAGTTGATTCTTTATTCCATGTAACAAGGAGCGGGAAAAATCATTACCGAACAATTTATGCTTTATTATTAAAAGAAGTATGATTAGGCAGTAAACTGTGCATTTTCAATCCCCGATGAAGTTACATAAAATCAAATATGCTATTAGGAAAACAATCAGAAATATGTCGTTTTTCTGCATTTTTAGCAAATTTCAACTCTTTTGTGATGGAATTATAAGTGATTAAAATTCTTAATATTCTACAAAAAGACATCTTATATCTGAAGACAAATTTCCCCCTTTTATGACGTTAAGTTGATTAAATTAAATAATTCGAAAATATTTCTGAAAAATAACGTGTCTTTTACATTTTCTCAATTTTCAATTTCTTGTGGCATCTGGAAATATTAATCAAAATCATTCCCGTTTTGCATGAAAACATCCGTTCCAGAAGGCAACATTTCCCCCTATTACGAAAAGTTTGCGAAAAAAAATATTTTCCTTGTTCCACTCTAACGTCTATATCCCAAAACTGGCTATAAATAGAGCTTAGATGATAACTGATATGAATTTGGCATCAAATTTTGGAGGAGGTTGGGTGATTCCCTAAGAAATTTCTCTTCCGGTTGTTTTTCCACTTCTAGTTAACACTTTTGCTTGAAACGTCTATTTACCAGAATAGGCTATTAATAGGTTTTAGATAATGATTGATATGGATTCAACATCATATTCTGGCGGGGATAAAGAAATCCTCTGAAGATTTCCACTTCCGGTTCTGGCAATGTCATTTTCGATTCAGACATTTATATTTTCCTTGAAACATATATTTCTCAGAAACTCTTATAGATATTACTTAGATGATAACTGATATGAATTAAGTATTAAATTTCGGAGGGGTGGGTCTGTGGATCACACAAGATTTCCACTTCCGGTTTATTTTCCATTTCCGGTTCAAAAAATTCTTTAAACTTTTATTTCCCATGATTGGCTATAGATATAGCTTAGATGACTACTAGTATGAATTCAGCCTCTAATTCTGTGAGAGAAAAGGTTCACTAAGGATTTTCATTTCCAGTTTGGGAGATACCACGTCCGATTGTTGTGAAAATTCACATGATTGTACAAAATACATATGTAAAAGTTAATTAAAATGCTTATTATTTCCACCAGAACTCATCATTTGCAGCCATATTAAGACGTCTTGGACCATATCCTTGAATCAAAATTTCTTTCTATAAGTCATGATCACAAGGAACTAGCTTCGTGTGATGTAAGACCGTATTATTCAACCTTAAATAATCAATTTTATTCTATTAAATATAATGATATGAGAAAAACGAATTCTATTTAATTATTGCCATTAGTTAATTTATATTTATTTCCATGAAGTAAGATCTCGGTTTTCCAAAGAATATACTTAATGTTGTTTTTCACTTTAAAGAGCATATGACGAAATTTCTTTTCTGTTGATGCATTTTTCTTAGGCTTTGATCATTATAACTTACTAGTGGTGATAAACCATTTTACTCTTTTCAGCGTGAAACAGCTGTATGAAGTTATTTGCTGCTTTTATCCCGTTTTCCATTATTTTAAATACGTTTTGAATTGATTGTTTTCTTTCTCATTTTGGCATTTTAAGTGCAGCAACAAATTTTCGCAGGAAAGCTGCTCTAAAAAGACGCATTAATGACTCTGCATTTATTATTCTTTGCGGTTCTATGTATTAAATTTAAGTCTTAAATTCTAGGTGGTACATTTGAGATTTTGTAACATTTCTTTCATTTATATATTGCTAAAAGCAATGACTCAAACTTTTGAACGTCTTTTCTTTTGTAAGCATACATTTCCTTTAAAAGTATAAGATAAAGTTTAAATTTCGGAACGTATAAAATATTAGAGATGTGAGACCAGGAGGCAACTTATGCAGTTTTGATATTTACGACTATTTAAGACAAAACAAAGTGCTGACATGTAGGCGCCGCTTTATAACAGTCTTGGCCCGGAAAGTCATGATTTCAATAAATTCTCGTCACATAACTTGCAGGTGTGGTTGGGGGAGATCTCCTAGGGCCAAGATTTAAGCCAAGCTTCATTGGAAAATCAAGTTGCCAATGACGCAATGATGCTACATCGCACCGAGGAGCAACCAATGACAGCAAGGCGGGCGCATCTGGACCTCAGACAAAATGATGTGCCTGCAAGTAGATAATTCAATGCATATTTAAGCAATGATGGTGCAGAAACGTTGAGATTCAACAAGAATGATTGCTGAGAAGCGAGAGAGAGCGGTTATAAAATTCGAGCAGTGTTGTTGGAAGAGAGATTGTCGATTTTCAAGCAATGAGTCGTTATTTTAAACATTAAAATGTTAAAGAAAAAGACAAATCTGACTCTAACTGCCAGAACAAAAATCGGCTATGGTGGCAATTACAGTCATGCTGAGCTATAGACCCAAAAATACAGAGGTATGTATGTGCCAGTCGTCAAACATATTAGGTCAATTGTTGATCTTTGTAATAATTCTAAAGACATAGTCTCGCACTGTGCTTTTCTCCTTTTTAAGCGTTTAATAAAATTAAAGTAATTTTAATCATAACAATAATATATGTGAATAAATAATATTTATTTTAAAAGTTAATAATGTGGAATTTAATGTGTAGTGGATTTAATGTGTTTAAATTAATGATCATATTAAGGGACGCTTGCAAAGAGGTAATGTTGGGTTGTACGGCCACGATAGCAAGTGTAGGAACTATACGATTCACGACCACTTCAAGTAAGAATAATAATTTAATCCACAAGTTTTTTTATATTTATAAAAGAAATAAACTCCAATTAAATGTTTGTTTTTGTTCACCACAGGAGAATTGCTGAAATATGAAGTTAATTAAATGTACTGACAAAATATATAAGACGTAATCCCTGATACGAATATTTTAAAACAATAATCTAAAACATGAAGGTTCCATAACAAATAACATATAAGGATTAACATATTGTCAACAACATAATTCCTATATTTGTGCTGTCTGTACTTTCTGGACAAAAAGTTTTCTTTTCTGAGATAGAAAATATCACAAGGTAAGCTTTAAAACTACGTGGTATATTTTTATATATTCCTGTTTTTCTAAATGCAGAGGTAGTAGGATTTGAAAAAAGTATTAGCAATTTAAAGAGATTAATACTACACTAAAAGCTTTAAATTTCTAGAAAAACTATGACGGATAAAAGTTGAAAGATCGACTGAAAAATAAAAAGTTGAAATGCTACCAAAATTTTGAATGTCATGTGGTGTAGTTTATTTTATTTATTTAACCAATTTCGATATATGGAATTGACTTTTTTTTAAACCTAGCCGTATGTATAGTTATTATCCAATGACCCACTAATTTTGTTTCTGTGTATGCGCTCTTTACTTTCCTGAAAAGAAATTAGAAAGAATTAGAAAAGAAATTAGAAAAGAAAGTTAGAAAGGCAATGAAAACACCATTTATTTAGTTTAATTATATTTATTCAGTAGCGTCATTATTAACTAGTGTCAATTTTATCCAGTTAGTTTGGTCTCATTGTTTTCTCTCGATAGCAACTAGCTATTACCTTATTATTACTATTCTGCTCCCACATGTTCTACCAACAATTGCTTGCAGGCATTTTAAAGTACGTTTTTGGTTGCGTAGTATTATCATAATTTAAACAATATGAGATACATTTTAGAAATATCAATGTAACATAGAATTAAAAACTAAGAAAACATTTTTGGAGCTCAAACTTCTTCAAGTAAATACCAAGCAATAAACAGCGACCTCCAAAAAGTATTAAATCGCGCAGTTTAATATTCCACGATGATCACCGTACTCTGAGAATAAGCTGAAAACGTGATACTTGTACCATTAATCATATTTATCGTAAATCGACCAATCCCATTCCCTTATTGCAAATAAATATTCTTTTAAGTGGAGTCTCTCTATCTTATAGTCAGAGGAGTCATAACTATGAGTTATGTTAAAATAGATATTTTAATGTGGAAGAGGAACAACAGATTGTTGCCATAGCAACCTGACGTCAGTAAGTCAACCTAATGTATCTCGAGAAGCTTTGCAGATTCTTCAAACAAAATCCTTGCTGGAGAATTATGGAACATTATTAAATATACTACTTTTTATTTCCAGTGATATGTTTAAAAGAAAATTTAAGGCATATAATAATAGACAGCTGTTTGAATCAGTGCATTTTACACAATATTTTAAATTTTCACTTGGAGTATTAGATATATTCGGTCTTTTTATCCTAAAATACATATCCCAAAACTGATAAATAAAATATTACAAGAAAGAAAAGTAAGCGTAAACTCTACCAATGAAATAAAATACTCTGTATAAAGAATAAAGGAAACTTGAGCAACGTATAAGCACAAAGAAGCAAAATAGTGCAAATAAAATAAAAATGCAGCCGACATTTTTATTTAGCTTGTGCTTTATAACGTTGCCCAAATTTTCCTTACTCCGTAAACTTATTAATTGATTTAGGTTAACAAAAGAAACATAAACTAAAAATAAATGAACATTTTTACTATTTGATTGAGTTTCGTTTGAGTCAAGTTTATTGTTTTGTATTTTACCTGTATGGAACGTCATACTTTAATAAAACATTCTCGTCTAATATTATATGAAATTCTGAAAATAAGGCAAAACATATTGTCACAACTATAGAGGCAGTTTGCTTTAAACATGAAGTGGCATATTAAATTGTTTGTTAAACTTATATATACCTGAAAACATACACACTAAAACCTTTCATTTTTCAGTGCAGGACTGCATATTTTCCTCTAAATAATCTACAAACGTTGAAGACATAACTATAATGGAAGGCTTAAACTTTCGATTTCGCTAACTAGAGATAGTCTTCCTTAGACAACGAATATTTACTTTAAGTTCCAAACACAGAATTAACCTTTTACTTACGGGTGGGACAGTGTCAGTCCCAAACGAAGAACCTCCCAAAAAGACAGGTATTTTAAACATACCCTATCTCAAACAGATCGATATCTCTTTGCAGACATTGGCGTCCATGGACTCCAATGGCAATTATCTAGCGAAATAATGCCAAATTGGCGACATTTCACCCTCAGATTAAATAAAATATCATTAATGCAAAAATGACGTTAAGTTAACGAAATTGACGTCAAATTTATGTCAAATTTATGACGTCAGATTTATTAATTATTTAAATATTTTAATATGTGGATTCTATTGCTTATGGAGGAGGCTATCAATGTCGATAATTGCAGATTTAGATTTGTGTGAAATATAAGTTAAGTCAGTACTTCGAAATAGTTTTACATGTTGTAATCCGGAAAAGACTCAAATATATAATCCAACGTTAAAAACAGTGTACCATGAATCCTATACATATACATCATTTTTTCATTGTAAAACAAGTAAATTTATTGCATTATATAAGCAAAGTCATGCGCTACCCACATTAGAATGTTTTTGTATCATATGTTGCAATTAAATACCATAGTTTGAGGCATATATATTCTTATTTATAGAAGGTCCTTCAGTACTGATATAAAATTTAACGATACATTTTTTTCCTAGATAAGAACGTATTTTCTATTTGTGTACAATTACTCATATTTTGTAGATGATAATAATTTTCTGAATAACATTTAATGTGTACAGTATTTACAAATTCCATGCACCAAACTCCTTTTCAATTAATCAATTGGCAAAATAATGTTAGGTAAAAAATACGTACAACAAAATAAGATTTTCCGCTGTACATGTGCAGAAACATAAATAGAAACAAATTTATAAAGAAGGATTTATCTGAGAACAAGTGTTGGGTACATTTCATTTTTGACGGATCTATTAAGAAATTTTATACTCTTCCGCATACTTATTTCTATATAAATTTTTGGTAAAACTGGGAGTAATATCTAAAAAATCGCAAGTTGGAGAGCTTATTAAACCCCTTTCCTCGTCAGAAAGTCAATCCGAATTTACATTAGTCGTCATCTAAGCTCTATCTGTTGCTAATCCTAACAAATAGATACTGTAATGAAAATGTGATTTTTTATATAGAACTGACATCTTTAGAACCGGAGTAGAAATCTTTAGTGAGACCCTTACACCCAATAGATTTGAATACTGAATTTTTATTATATGAGTCATTACTGAATTTATATTATATAAGTCATTATATATATCATAAGTCATTACACCATTTTTCAGAATTGGTTACAGATGGAGCATCTGTAGCCGATTCTGAAAAATATAGATGTTTCAAGGAAATTTTTGAGGCGGATGTGAAAAAATATCGTAAGCCAAAATTTTGAGCAAATCACTTTACCTCCTCCAGAATTTGATGCTGAATCTACATCAATTATCACATAAGTTGTATTTCTAGACAATTTTGAAAAATAGATGTTTCAAGAAAAATTAAAGTTTTTGAAATGAAAAAAGAACTGGAAGTGGAAATCCTCAATAAACTCCACTACTTTCTTTAAAATTCTACGCTGAATCCACATCAGACATCATCTAAGCTCTATCTATACCAGATCCTGAGAACTAGATGCTTCACCAAGTTTTGGTAGAATGAAATGGCAAATTTGTTTGCTACCAACGAATTCCTCTTTCCACAGATTTTCAAGAAAATAAATTACAAAAGTTTTCTCTAGCATTAAAGAAACTCGTAATATTTTATTATCTCAAATATTACATAAACCCAATGCACCATAAATGGCATTTATATTCTAGACAATAAGCATTTGCGTACATTTTCTGAGACATAATACTCAAAATAATTCCCATTTCAAGAGGCTTACTGCTTAGTAGGAGAATTATCTGCTCACCTATAACATTGACATTTCCAGGAGTATTGTGAATTCTCAATTTCAAATAAACTCGCTTCTAAGCTTAGAGATCGACTTACATTTTAATATAAAAGGATATTAAGCGGATTTGAAAAATCTCAAATGCTGCAATATCAGTTTTACATTTCAATAGCTTTAATAGAATTCTCAAGAAGTACATATTATAGAATCTATTTTGAAAATCTTTAAAATTTCCGACTAAATTATTGATAAACTGGGCATGGTATTCTCAGCTGGCGGTCACAATTTTATCGTAGTCACTTCTTTAACAATCACTTTTTAAATAAATAAACTTTAGTCTCAGGTTTCAACAATTCAGAGTGGTTATGAATTTCTTCTAATGGGATACCTCATTGTTTTTTACATTTTGTCAGTGATCTTATAGTAAATGCTTTTCAACTATTATCTCATATTTTAATATTTAATCATGTACTTACAGTTTTTTTTCTGGTCTTCGACATGTAATTTACGGATTTCCGTTTGCTTTACTTTTCATATTTTTCAGTAAGTAATAGCTGAATTATCCTATATTTTGTTTCATTTGAGCTGCATTGGTGTTAAATATACACAGTAGCCATAAAATAACGTAAGGAGTTCAGAGGACTCTAGCAAGTAATGGATTGGACGAAACGTAACAAAATCCGGTGGGCGTACAGAGTGGAACATGCCGTTTCGATTTCTAAAAAAAAATTAGTTCCAAAAGTCGCCTCCAGGGGGAATTTTGGCGCTGTTTACCAAGTAAAATGCACTAATTTGCATAATCGCGTTCCATGTAGCGATCATGTGAATAAAAGGAAAGACTAGGAGAATTTTCATCATTCGGAGGCGATCTACCTAGTACCTTTCGATGGCTCTTGCCTTACATCACCACGCTTTGTCAGCCAAGTTGTATTATCAGCGGAACGAGAATGCCAATGCTGCTTTCGTGAATTTCGGCGGTTGAAGAAGTTACGACGAGGACTGATGACCTTAACAAACTTAAGCAACATGATTCAACGATTTGAAACTACCGGTGGCAAATGTCGTGGAACGCATTTGCTGTGCAACGCATTAGTTCTTGGAACGTCAGAATGGCGGTTATGTTGAACCTCATCTGTAATTAACAGTAAAAGTTGCCATGTATTGTTAACAAAATTGATGTTTACTGTCTCATTTGGCATTTACTCATTCATTATTCACACTACTACACTTTTGCAGCGCCAAAATAATTTCCCCTGGAAACGACCTTTGGAACTGATTGGTTTTTTTTTAGAAATCGAAACAGCATGTTCCACTTTGTGCGTCCACCGAATTTTGTTACGTTTCGTCCAATACATTACTTGCTAGAGGGCTCTGAACACTTCACGTTGTTTTATGTCCACCCTGTATATTATTTTTTATTCTTATGATTAGACTTTTTTTTTTGTACTCATCAGTTATTTTGCTCATAGTTATAACTGTTTTTAATTATTTTCATGTTTTCACCAGTCCAAAATGTTTATTTTTTGCTTTCCTTACATACGTAGTATAATATCTAGGGAAAGTGTTGTAATGAGATCGAAAGTTAGAATTCGAGTTTTCGACAGAAGAGCAGGTTTCAAGCATCGCTGTACTTGAATCAAATTGTTTGGAGGTGATATCTGTGTGTGTGGAGCATAATTGTGTGCCCGTGAGTCTATGGAGACAATATCTCACTAACGAATGGGCGGTTTTGAATGAAACGTGTTACAAAAGTTACAATAGATAAATACGAAAAGTCTATTAGTATTAAACGAAATCAAATGTTGGGAAGACCCTCCAAATTTTCGAATAAAATTTTGAAAATAAAATCAGATTATTCAATAATGTTACGTAAATAATCATTTCTTACGTAAATTTACATTAGCAAACTTCAGAACGGTAGCACGAACCGTTCTTAAGATAATATACGTTTTTCAAAAAGAATTGCATACAATTAAAGAAAGTATTAACTATTGTAAAATATGTTCACATGTAATATTATGCAATAAATTTGATAACATCATTCTCGTGGATCTAGTTCATTCCATTAACAGTCATTTACATATAAGAAATGATCTTCTTGTCGTCTGCCTGTAACGCTTGATGATAAGTAGCGAAATATGGTCAACTTGGCGATATTTTGCCCTACATTGACAAAAAATATCGTTAAAACTATATACAGAATGTCCTAAAAACATTGACCTCATCTTTTATTCCTTAAATATTGATCTTAGACATATATAATAAATTACAAAGTTGCGTAAAAAAAGTACAGAATTTTATGAAATCGATAAAAATTTTCAGGGAATTAAATTTGAAGAAATACAAAATTTAAATTTTTATACTGCCCCCATACGAAAGCATTTCTAATGAGTAAAATGTGCCCCATACACTAATAAGGTGATGTACAAAATTTCAGCATTTTATCATAAAAAGTCCCAGAGATATGTTTAAATAAATTTGGTGAGGGATTAATCACAAATTAAAATGTAAATGTTTACAGCAAGAGTGCCAATGACGCAGCGCAGAAATGCATCATAGGCAAATAATATCTGCCTCTTATCTTTAGATTTATTTACAATTTTTCAAAAATATGCTTCCTGAAAAATACCTTAAAATTTTATATGATTAATTATAGAATAAAACTTGGAAATGGCACAATCAAAATGAACATTAAAACAGCTTAGAAATGTATGCATATGCAAATATCTGCCTCTGATCGATGCGTCACACAATCGCAAAAGACGCATCATCACATGAGAAAGTTCTTTTTGCTCTGTCATTGATCAATCGCCTCGTTTACGCATGCGTAGCATGCACAGCCCGGCAGTCTAAGGGACCCTTAAGTATTTCACGTTTCTGCTACATTTTGAGACTGTAGTTGCCTGTACCGACAGTATGTTGCAATACAGCAACGAAGAACTTTTTGAAATGCTTATACTGTACAGTTTATGCAATCGCATTGCTAACGAAACTGCACGGGAATATCAACTTATTTTTCCAATTCTCGACATCCTTCTGGGAGATTTATATCCCGATTGGAGCAACGAGTGCATGAAAGAGGAAACGCACATCATATAGGTGCACTTGCTGGGTCCAGACTTCACTGAACTGATGTAGAAATTGATATTTTGGCTTACTTTTGCAGTCATCCATATAGTAGTGTTCGTACCGCTGCTTCAGAAATGAACGTACCATATGCAACAGTGTGGAGAATACTGAAACTGAATAAATGACATCCGTTTAACATTCATGGTGTGCAACGACAGGAGCCAACAGATTATCAACGTCGTCCAGATTTTTTTAATTGAGCTCTAAATCAGGAAGATGCAAATTAATTTGGACTGACGAATGCTGTTTTAAACAAGATGGATGCATAAATCCTCAAAATGAGCACTACTGATCTGACACAAATCCATTCGTAGTACCTGATATTTATCACAGAAGCAATTTTCTGTGAATGTATGATGTAGTATTTTCAGAAACCGTTTGCTTGGATCCATACGGTATGATGGTACTTTGGCGGGTGACAGATATGTTAATGAGATTCTGAATGCGGTTATTCCTGATTTTATGGATGAACTGCCCCTAACAGTACTTCCACATGTATGGTTTCAACAGGACTAATCTCCAGCTCATCATACTACAGTTGTGAAGCGCTGGTTAACTAACGAGTTTCCAGACAAGTGTATTGCTTACATGGGCCATTCGAATTTCCCCCTAGATCGTCTGATTTAACATCTATAGCTTTATATTTGTGGGGGTCGTTTACGCACAACTGTTTATCTGTCACCTCCCCTAAATAAAGCAGAGTTGCAACAACGCACTCAAGATGGTTGTCGTGACATCACCGAACAAGAACTTTATCGAGTGCGCAGAAGTGTTATCAGGCAAATTCAGCTCTGTATTGGCATGGATGGGAAACATTTTGAACACGCTTTTTAATCTTTGTGTAAAGTTATTATTTCTACACAGTGTAGATACTTTTGCACCAATAAATAGCAAAATTATTATTTATTTATGTAATCATTGTTTTCTTTCGTGATCTGTGTATGACCCATGAAACGCGATCTGCCGACATTATTTTTCCTCTCTGAGAACCCATGTCGATGCATCGAAAAGTGGTTTAAGTCAGCATTTTTTCTTTTCATATCTCTGGGACTTTTTATGATAAAATGCTGAAATTTTGTACATCACCTTATTAGTGTATGGGGCGCATTTTACTCAATGAAAATGTTTCTGTTCGGGGGCTGTATAAAAATTTAAATTTTGTATTTCTTAAAATTTATTTCCCTTGAAAATTTTAAAAATCATAAAATTCTGTACCTTTTTTTACCCAACTTTGTAATTTATATATATGTCTAAGATCAATATTTAAGGAATAAAATCCGAGGTCAATGTTTTTGAAACACCCTGTATATACACTGCCTTTTAAAAATTAAGCACGTCGCAATGAATCCGACATTACTCAATAACTCCGGATTTGACTGATTCCAAATTTTACAAGAAGGTAGTCAATTGAGTAATATATTCATGACTATAATAATATAAATATAGAAAATATATTTAGGTATATTTATTACCTTTTAAGTGCTTATTTCACATTTAGTACATTCGGGAAAAGTTTTGTAAGCTATATATACAAACTAAACAAGCCATAATATGGGATGTGATCTCCCCTGATTTTACCTAAGTTTCGCACCGACGTTTTATCCTCTCAGCCGGGTGATCCAGCACAGCACAAGGCAATACCTATCACTCCTATAGAAAGGAAGTTTTTAGCTCTTGGAGAGTAGTTGGAGGAGTAGATGGGTACATACAACTCTGCCAAGAACGTCTCAAAGATTTTCGATGGGATTGAAGTCCGAAGAATATACTTGCCACTGCATAGAGTAATTCCTTCGCTCTCGAGACACTCGTTCACCAGCCCTTCTCCTAATTCATAAAAAAAAGCTGGACCTACTGCTGCAGCATAGAGTATCACAAAGGTTTCAAAGGCTTGACCCCGACATATTTCCACCGACATAGTACTACATGTGAACACGTGCATGTCGGTTAGATATCTCAAAATAAATCTAATTCATACCTTCACATTACCGCGAGTAAAGACGTTGTTGTTGAGATCCAGATCGTCCGACCTACCAGAAAGGTGTAAGGTAACCGTTTGGACGGCCGGGAAATGCCACCCAATTTAGACCGGAACCCAGTGGGAGAGGCATCCACAGGGACCGTACCCTCCTTCCCCTACCACCAACCTCTCGGAAGGACTTACGGACCCACATATTTAACGTGATCGTACTCCGCATGAACACGGCGGCAGTTGTGGCAGCATGCAAATCCAGCGCACAAACCACCGGGTTACCGCGCCGAAAATGTGCCAACAGCACGCGGTGTTCCCAGGTGGTCACCCACCCAAGCACTAACCGCGCCCTATGCTGCTTGACTTCGGTGATCTAACGAGAACCGGTGTTTTCAGCACGGTAAGGCCGTTTGCTCATTTAGTAAAGACGTGGTGTTCAACGACGTTATAGGGTAGGCTGTGTGTCTCCATCCTTCTCTCCAAACCCTCAGATGTTTATTATCTGAATCGAGGGAAAATCGTGATTTATCCATAACGACTATTGGACCATTGCGCTTCTGATTAAGCCGCATGCTGACGACACCTCTGATTAGTCAGCTGGTTTTTTTTTAAATCAATTAGTTCCTTAAAGATTCTGTAAATAAAACTATATTATTGAACATAAAATTAGTCATTCCATCAGGACGAGAAGGATAAAATTCCCTCTTACAAATGAAAATCAAAATGAAGGGAAAGAAAATTATTTTGTATTATTTAAAAGCATTAAATATATGTTCTATCAAAATTCAAACAATGTGTTAACAAAATTTGTAATTAAAACCTTCTACTTGTAAAGTGGGTTATTTAAACGCCGGTAATTAATATTAGAAAATATGTCATGAGCAGTTGGAGAAAAAAAGCAGAAAATAAATGCGATATTTGCGTGATTTTTATGCAAAGAAAAATAAAGTTTTTTTTTTATTTTTTTTTCGCAGACATGCAAAAACATGTTTTTGTTTTTTGTCCTTATTAAGTTTTCTAAATATAAATATTTTTCAAGCATGATGAAAACGTTACATTAAACCCACCCAGATAATATATATTATTTCATTTTACTTGTTTCAAATGTGATTAAATAATTCAATATTTTAACAAACCGTTTGTAAAAAAAACTCATGTTTGGGCACATGGAACATCTCGACAGGTTAAATGAAGCAATTTTTGAAAAAGATTCAAAGACTTGTATTTGGCTTAAAAATAGAGATAAAATTGAGATTTTTTTCCACAGTTAACATATATTATAGCCCATATTTGAAGCAAAAGAAATTAATTAGATGAATAAATTAGATTTCTAGAGCCAATGAACTTTTTATATATCTATGAAATTTTTTGACCAATATGTCCATTCAGTACGCTTTTCTAAAAATCTATTGAGTTTATCACCTTAAAATTTGGTATAGTAGCAGAAAATGTACTATTTGAGAATAATAAGAAGCAATTTTAATTTTGTTAAAAAGAACTGAAATTAAAAATTTTTAATAAAGAACTTTGAAAATCCTAAAAATTTTAAGAACATATTTCTTAATATTTTCAAAAATTTTCCATCCAGATTTACATTTTTAGGTATTTTTAGAGTAATAAGTTTATTGTATAATTTTGGAAAATTTCAACTCTCTATCTTAAATTGATTTTTATAAAAGTGTACCAAAGCATTAAAAAAACATATTTTGAGAAAAAGGCAAAAAACTATATGAACACCCACAATGCTTAAAATATATTATTTTAAAACCTTCCAGCACCATAATAATTTTGTTTTAACATTTCAGCATCAATTGTTTTCTGTTTTATCATTTTATTTTTCACTCTGGCTGATTTAGAGAGATTTTGGAAACTTAGTGATGCTTCTCGAACTCGAGCCTCATCGATTTTTCGTAAAGAATATTTCATATTATGGCCGGGTTCAATTCCCAAATGTTTCAGAACTTTTGTGCGATCGTAAGCACCATCATTAAAACAAATCACAGCATCTAATAAACCCAATTTCAAAGTACTTATTGAAACAAAAATAGTTTTAGGTAAGTGTTCCCATAAACAATGGTTGAAACTCTCATTTGGATTCTGAGTTCTACCATGTCTCCATTTTCTCAAAAGTTTTCTGTCAGAAAAAGAACAGAAAACATTTTTAACAGCAGAAAGTATAGCTTCCGGCAAAGAGTGTTTGTGATTATAATTTTCACCATTAAGGCTTTATTGTAACCACACCAAGTTTTCGAATCCATAGGACATAAACCATGTTGGGATTTTTCATCAGTTGAAAGTTTGTGAAAATAAATTGCCCATAGGGATTTTGCCAAGTCATCTATGAATGTGCTTATATTGTGACGGATTGCCAAACCATAATAGTTTTGAATTCGCATGATTTCAACATCTGTCAAGCGACCACGTCCAGATATTTTTTTGCCATCAGAAAGTTTCGTGGTCTTCAATTCATTATGAATGTTTTTAATCGAGTTCCCATTATTTTTTGTACATGAGAAATGCATTCTAGTTTTTCAATTTCGACGTCAGGGCCATAAACTTTTACTTCATTAACCTTATTGAAACTTCGCTAGTCACCGTCTCCAAGATAATTCACATATCGCACTCCTCTCAATGAGTCGGAGCGTTCAAAGATTTTCATGACACCGTCAACCTCCATACCTCCACTATACCCTTTAAAATTCTTAACGCAGTTGTGGGGTCCAATGGATTTATTCCTACATTTAGTACAATATTTTGTGAAGCATTCAACGTCAATAACTCTACCATTGTAAAGTGAAGTAGCACATACGACTCCATTCAGTGATGAATGGCCACTCTTTTGCCATGTACCATCGAAAGCAGCAAATATATCAGTGTTACCATCATTATCTGCAATAGTTTCAGCAATAACTCTTTTCATTGATTCATCAACTACTTCAGATAATGCTGGGAGCAATGTTTTGTTAAATTTCTGAAATTTAAATGGAGGAGGAGGCAAATTCATCAGTGGACAAAAAGTGTCTGCAGCTTTTTCCCCCTTTCCTATGCATCTCATTACATATGTGAGACGAATGCTTATATCATAAGACTTTCTGGATATTTTAGATGTCATTTTACTTGTTGAATGTCCACAAGAAGTACATATGTACGTGAATTTTAAACGAGATAGAACTTACGGAAGATCCTCAAATTTTCAAACGAGTTTTAGTAAACATCGAAAAAACCTTAAGACATTGAGTTGTGTTAAATAAATAATCATTTTATACGTAGTTTTTATTCTGAAACAAATGACTCAAACTTTAGAACACTAGCTTGCACCATTCTCGAAATATTGCACGTTTATCACAAATCGAATTATCTAAATAATTATATAAATCTAAACAGTAGAAAATATTATTAAATATGTAACACTTGACGATACATTTAGCAATTACTTTAACGCACGAAATATTGCCAACTTTGAGACTTTTTTAATATGGTGCCAAATTGATGAAAATGTTGCCAAATTTTCAATAATAACTCCAAAGTTACGAAATGATGTCAAATTGATGACTTAATGATTAATATATTTTAATATAACGAAGTATATTGCTTAGTAGATATTATATTTCCAATTTTTAAGTTGTATTTGCTCAAAATATAATTTAACTTGGCACTTCAAAATAATTTTACAGGTGTTCATCCAGAATAGCGCCATTGTCAGTGTAAAAATATTATGCCGCGGATCTTGAACACCATAAGTTCGTATTGAAAGAAGTAAAGTCATTTCATTATGTAGGGAACGTCTTGTGCTGTCCACATAAATTTTTTTGCCACGCGACCAACTAATAAACAAGCGAACGAAAAGCCGAACAAATTGATAACGTCTTTTAATAAGTTAGAAGATTGTACAGTGTTTTTATCCTAATGTTTTAGCATTCTGCAAATTTCTCTGAAGTTTTTACCAGATTCTCATATTCCAAGAATTTGTTTTACAAATTTTATTTCGTCCAGTTGGCGAACTATTTTGGTTTTAATTAAAGCATTAGCATTTTATAATTTTATTGGCATTCTAACATAGCTGTCGTACGTAAAATTAAATTAAGAATACTATTATTTGTAGTAGCTATACCTTTTATATACATCAAAATAAGTGAAAGTAATTTGAATAATAGAGTCATTTTTTCCTTGAATAAAATATTCTTAGGCTGTTGGAATTACTATCATCCGAAGCCACAAATATGCAAATTTAGATTTTTCTCCGCAGCAGTGAAACTGCTGGGGAAAAAAATCCATCTCTCGTTATTCGTGCATCGTTCGTAGTAAAACAAATCCAAAGATACTATCCTATAGAGAGTAATATTTTCTGCAAATTCATGTGCATAAACTATACACAAAGGAACCATGTTCTAATTGCATATATTTTAAGTCGGGTCGTTTTAAGTCTTCGGTGCAGTCGTTTACGAATTATGAGTATTTAAATGTTTGAGCTCCTAATGTTCAGTTAGTCACAGAGACTGTTATTCATATCATTTAGAATACATTACTTTCACTGCAATACATGGTAATGTACAGGGAAAGTATTGGAATCATGTCGAAAATTGCAACTCGAGTTTTCGACGGATCTACACGTTTTGGGACCTCTAGAATACGAAAAAACTATTTTTAGCGTGACGTATATGTGTCTGTCTGTCTGTGCAATGTATGTATCGACTCTAACTCAAAAACTAATGGGCCAAATTTCATAAAATTTGGTAGGTAAGTCACTTGTGTGTGACACTGGTGTTGATTTGTATTTGGTACGAATCGGGATTAAAGAACCGCGGGCGAAATGGCCTGCAAAAATTGACTTTATCCACTCTAGCTGAAAAACTAACTGATCGAATTTTACAAAATTTGGTAAATAAGTCACTTGTGAGCTACCCTGGTGATGATTAAATTGCGGTACGTTTCGGGAAAAAATAATCCGCCATTTTTGCGAATTGTTCCGATAAAAGCTTTATATGTACTCAAATATATCAGTTAAATGCTTGTTTTATACTTAATTTTTAACGATGAAAAGAATATGACTAACCCCATTACACTAGGACTAACCGTTCTCGAGATAATTTAGGTTTTTCACATTTTCACTACGTCACCTTTGAAAATAAGTCCAGTTATCAAATGATAACGAAAATTGACTTAAAAGTGCAAATTTTAAATAATTATGGGTGTTATTTTGTGCAATTAAACTCAATATAATGAATAATTGCAGAAATAAAGAGAACGTGAATATGAGTCTTACAGAGAAAGTCATGTGCTACCCACATGAGGTATTTTTCATCACGCTGATTACTTTTGAATACGCTAGCATTAAACAGTTACCAATAGAAACAACGATTCAATCAACGAATATGAATTATGAGATCAATATTCGAAATAAATATGAATAAGAATTTTGATGTATTTCGATGTAAATAACTGAAGGACTTTGTATATGACTATTAAACGTCAGCTCCTTTTTCTCTATAATTTATTCGATTCAAGAAAATTATTTTAAAAGATCGCAGAATTCGTTGATTAATAGGGTGAAACTATACTACTCGTTTTATACAATTTTTCATAATAACTGGATAGAAATCAGTGTCCGTAATAATAAATAAAGGGTAAGTTTAAAAATTAAAGGTTTATTAAATTGCAATTTTTCAAATTAGTTGACAACTAACGCTTGACAACTAATGGATGCCCGCTAAAATCATCATAATGCTTAAAATTTAAATATAATGTGAAATCTACCAAAAAGAAAGAGCTGAAATTTTGCATAGTCATGTGAAACGTTCTTCTAGATTAAACATATATCAACTTGCTATTCATTTGTTTTTCGAATGTTAATTTCATAATTCATATTGTATTCTATATATTGCTTAAAAAAAGAAAAATTGCGCAATTTTTGTTAGGGTAGTTTAATAGTAATGTAATAACATAAAATCCAGCCTGATAAAAAGATTATGTCGGAAAATGTGTATAAAAGTTCATAACATTAGAAGCATAAAAATGTACATATTCATAATTCAGAACTGTCCAGATCAAATGCCTTGACCGATGACAAATTTTGATGCAGATTCGAAATATGGTTTTAAAATTGGGTGTGGTATTAGATATTTGGAAGGTGGTACGTATTTCGATATGAAAACGAATCCTTATGTAAATTTTAAGAATATGAATTTGTCCATGATGTTACTCCTTATCAAATGATCTATTTGAATTTGCTTTGCTATAAGCGGTGCCTGGATAACAATAAGTAGTTCCCTTCTTTCCGCAGTTGTACTTAACTATATAAAAAAAAATCAGCGAAATATATTCAGTAGCTTTTTAAATAAAAATTAAAATAATAATTACACCTCTTATATGAAGCGATCACGTGACCATGATATGAAAAGATCACGTGACCCACTTCAAAATGATATATGGCATCCATCTTGTTTCAAAATCGTGATTTTTTAAGTTCTTTTAAATTCATATCGAGTGTTGTATCCGTCCTAAAACTACTTTATTTTTGCTTAAATTCTGTGCATCTACATACTGAAACAACGCAAATACAATATATTGGAGTTTAAGTGATTATCCAAATTTGATTACTTCTACAACGAAGCCTATTTTTCACTTATGTAAAATGTAAACAGCAAAATATGTAGAATGAGTTGTATTACAATTGCTGTATTTCTTTAACACAAAATAATTTAGCCCATGGAGTCTGCATGGCTGATATGAATGAAATATTAATTGATTTTATAAAGAGAAGAACGATTTTTTTCGATGAAGTTTTAAGCATAGAGTTTAATTACTTGTAGCTCCATGGTCTTAATTTTCAAATAAAATAAATTATTATAGTAATGTGATGAATGAAATGAATAGGAGAAAGTTATGAATGAAATGCTGTTTTTATAGAGAGATCTAGGCGTGTTATTTTTTCTATGACGTCATTTGAATTAATTTCAGTTGTTTTCGATGAAGTTTTCAAATATAATAAATTATCGTAGTATTATGATAGTTTTAAATATATTGCCGTGGAATGTATCGCATTTTTGAGATATTTAAACCAGGCAATTTATATTTCAATGCCGTCATTTGAATGAAGTTCATTTTTTTCAATGAAGGTTTAAGTTTTCAAATATAATAAATTAATGTAGTATTGTGATAAGTTTCAAAATATTACCGAGGAATGTATTGCATTTTAGACTTTTTTAAATAAAATTGCATTGAAGTTGGAAAGTGTTTCATAATCAATGCTTTAAGCATGATTGGTCTTTCTTGTTTACTTTATGGTTGTAAAATTTCCCAATTCAGTATGGATTCAGCACCGTTGCTTTTTATTTTGACATATGAGTTATGTGCCAACTTTTTACACTCAGTACATAAAAAATCCAACCTTCATTTAAAGTTGAATCCAGTTCTCTACAATACGAACATGCTTCGATTTTGTTCTCCTAGACTTCATTCTCATTCGCTTTCTTTTTCTATACTTTTTTCTTCTGCCTGGAAGTATTTTTTCCGTAGTTTTCTTCCCTTATGATTTTTCCATTAGTTTACTCCTTGTTTTACTTTCTTCCACTTGTTTATTCTGAGCTTTTTCTACCGATTCTCTTAGTTCGGCATTCTGATGAAATAATGCAAGAATTCACATTTTACGGAGGAAGTTCAGAAAAACTTGAAACACTAAAGTTATTGATATGAAAATCTTGCTGCCAAGATTATTGAGGCCTAGTTTCTGGGAGTTATTTTAATGAGGGATCATTTGGAAGCAATAGTAGCAGTATATGCTGATGCTTCTATTTATCAGGTAATTGATCATAATAGTGATTCCATTGATTTATACAACGGTAAATAACCCGATCTGCTCTAAGCACTGTAAACCCGTTTCGCCCCAAACACATTGCTTGAGAAAATGCGACATAATCATAACCTCGATTCCATTCTCTTCAGTGCTTTATGCAACAACTTACTTAAATACATGATGTATTCAGTATTAATTGAAAAGAAAATGTGGAATGTAACTTACCTTAGTTCAAATTTTTTATATTATTACAATAGCATACGCTATTTGGTTACGTTTTTCGAAAAACTTGTCAACGACAAACAGTAATGCATCCTTAACCAATGCATTCTTGTTGAACGACGCACAATGGACAAATGAACATTTTCAGCGAGTGCCAACCATCGCAAGTGCTTCTTGTGGGAAATAGATCTCACCAATTTCATTCCAGTACCCCAATCCGCCCAAGTCTCCTATATTCATCACAGTAATTTTACATTATGCATTAATATAAAATGAATTCATTTATAGTTCAACCAATTAATAAAAATGTCCAGCCACAGAAGGCATACAAGAAAATTTAGATACAGAGAAATGATATGAAAATTCCGTGACCTGTTTAGAAATTTAAAACATTGCAAATTGAGAATTGAAAATGTTATAGTATTTTAATGCCCATATACATTACAAGATAATAATGTCCATATACATTATAAAACATTACATACAATGACAATACATGGAGACTTTATAATGCTGTGCAATTTTCTAACATAACACCAGTTTATCGGTATTGCAAAACTTTTGCGATACCATTGTTCTTACCAAACAATTTTTGAAGCATCTATTTCTCAGGATCTAGATCTGAAACGATATATAGATATATAGATCTTAAACGGTGACTGATTTGGATTCAGTATCTATAATTTTGGAGCAAGTTTGAGGCTTCACTAAGGATTTCCACTTCCAGTTATTTTTCCAGTTCCTGTTCAAAAATTTTCATTTTTCTTCAAACATCTATTTTTCAAGATTGGTTAAACCTTAGATGGTAACTGATATGGATTCAGCATCAAATTCTGGAGAAATCAGTGTGGTTTACTAAGAATATTAACTTTTTCTTTTTTCTTTATCACTTCCGTGTTCAAAAAAAAATTCTTGAAATATATATTTCTAAGGATAGGATATAGATAGAACTCATATAATAACATATGGAATTAGCATCATATTCCAGAGCGGTATAGAGACTCTAACATTTCGGGTTCTAGAGATATCACTTCCGTTTTAAAAATTTACATCTATGCATTTTTCAGGAAATACTTAGATGATGACTGATATACATTTAGCATCAAATTCTGGTTGGGGAGGGCGTCTACTTCTGATTCTAGAGATGCCAATTTCTCCTAAAAGTCGTACGACTTTCCGAAATAAGTGGCGAAAGGGTATAAACATATATATTTCCGTCGGAAATGAAGTGTACATACGATTTGCCACCATATCAAAGCTCCTTCATGAATGTCTTGTATTTAGATAATTTGATTAAACAAACTATATCAAGTAATAAATCTGTTCAAAATTTATTGCACAATTGCTCAAGTTATTTATATATGTGCTCAAACTGCTATAAAAATAACGTAAATAATGGGAATATAACCAGATTTTGGGGCATAAAAAACCTTCTTCATCAGGATAAGGCAGACAGAGTAGTCAAAATATAAATCACCAGCAAAGCATATACATTATTTTTAACAAAATATTTTTACACGTGACTCTGAAAGAGATGCGTTTTCTAATCACACAATGAAAACGAAACGAAAAAATTAATAATGACACAGTTTGAATAAACAACAGAAAATTGCATAACATTCGTTTACATAATTTGCAGTTAAACACAACTGGATTTACGAATCTACTAAATTAAGATTTATTGTATTTTTAATTTTATTCAATATTTTCTTTGGATTCCCATTATTGTTTAAAAAGGTGTATATCGTGTACATGTCACCTTTCAGAATTAAAATTTGTAGTTATCGCGTATCGAATAAATAAATAATAAATAAATTGGTTTATTATATAAATAATTTTACGATAAAACATTATTTTAGCCATAAAATTCATAGTCAAATGCAAAATTATATTAAAAGAAAAGACCTGAAGTCAAATATAATTCTATTTTATTTATTTATTTTATTTTATTTTTCTCTATATGTAATGCTAATTTTGAAAGCTACAATTTTATTTATATTTTCAAACTCACTCAATTAAACATTTCATTTTATTTCATAACTTTCAACTGTCACATTCATCTCAATGCACTTGAAATTGATTCAGAACTCTCAAGTCCCTATACCATAAGAATTCTTAATTGGGAAAATGTTGAAGTCCCAAGTTATTTCAAAGATACTTCGACTAATTGCAACAAAGACATTTCATTTGAAATTAGATTATTCATTGGAAAATTTAAAGTATTCGTAATTGCATATTTTTGGAGACTTCCCCATATTCAATTTTCAAAACATTGAAATCCTTTCATTATATTTGAGTAAACGTCAAATAGTTTCAATAAACTATTTTATCACGCAGTTTCCTTCACTGTTTCTGTGAATGCAGATTTTAGGAATACAATGAATTGCTTCTATTTTATTCCTAAAATGTTATTTGTTTTTTGTTACTGTGATGAATTTATCTCTCAATTGTGATTTGAACTACGATTAGACACATAATTTTCTACTCATTTGAGCTACTGATATGAGCATCAATTCTTCTAAAATTGTCCCTGCATTGGCCTCTTTCAAATTGCAGATCAAAGTAAAACTTCTGAAAGGTCTTATTCATCTAGTTTTTGCACAGGTTAGAATTATGTTTATCTTGACACTCATGATTTAAAAATGTTTGCAATAAATCGTAGAGGTATCTCGAATCAACAGTCATTCTTTTAACTTCGTCGATCCACTGCATTTATTCCTAGAGTAATATAGTTTGGGCACCACTGCGAAAAACCCATGCTGTCGTCCTACCTCAAACCACTTATTTTCGTCTAAACAGACGTCGCTCTATCCACTGAGCTATTGGGCTTCTAACATGTTCTTCTATAGTTGAAGTGGACAGTACATCATACTAGAATTTTTTTTAACAGACGTCGCTCTATCCACTGAGCTATTGGGCTTCTAACATGTTCTTCTATAGTTGAAGTGGACAGTACATCATACTAGAATTTTTTTTAACAGACGTCGCTCTATCCACTGAGCTATTGGGCTTCTAACATGTTCTTCTATAGTTGAAGTGGACAGTACATCATACTAGAATTTTTTTTAACAGACGTCGCTCTATCCACTGAGCTATTGGGCTTCTAACATGTTCTTCTATAGTTGAAGTGGACAGTACATCATACTAGAATTTTTTTTAACAGACGTCGCTCTATCCACTGAGCTATTGGGCTTCTAACATGTTCTTCTATAGTTGAAGTGGACAGTACATCATACTAGAATTTTTTTTAACAGACGTCGCTCTATCCACTGAGATATTGGGCTTCTAACATGTTCTTCTATAGTTGAAGTGGACAGTACATCATACTAGAATTTTTTTTAACAGACGTCGCTCTATCCACTGAGCTATTGGGCTTCTAACATGTTCTTCTATAGTTGAAGTGGACAGTACATCATACTAGAATTTTTTTTAACAGACGTCGCTCTATCCACTGAGCTATTGGGCTTCTAACATGTTCTTCTATAGTTGAAGTGGACAGTACATCATACTAGAATTTTTTTTAACAGACGTCGCTCTATCCACTGAGCTATTGGGCTTCTAACATGTTCTTCTATAGTTGAAGTGGACAGTACATCATACTAGAATTTTTTTTAACAGACGTCGCTCTATCCACTGAGCTATTGGGCTTCTAACATGTTCTTCTATAGTTGAAGTGGACAGTACATCATACTAGAATTTTTTTAACAGACGTCGCTCTATCCACTGAGCTATTGGGCTTCTAACATGTTCTTCTATAGTTGAAGTGGACAGTACATCATACTAGAATTTTTTTTAATTCACTTCTTATTACTTTCCTTAGATATATTTGTTGTTGACTAAATGACCTCCTGTTTCGGCGGAGCCAATTCAGGACCAGTGACGCAGGAAAGAACGAAAAAATACACAAGATGAGAGAACAAAGTTTATTACAAGAAAGCATCACTCAAGAAGATCGGAGGGGGTTCAGCTTCACATTTCACGAGAATCCAGAAGGCGGACGACTGACTTTATCCTCAAGAAACATCCATGCCATTTTCGGGATTCGAACCCAAGCCCACAAGACATCAGCCGAAGACGTTATCCACTTTACCGCCTGGGTGGCCCTTAGATATAAAGTATAATGTATAGGGAAAGAATTGTGACGGGGACGAAAATTCGAATTCGAGTTTTTGACGGAAAAGTACTTTGTAAGCATCCTTGAAATCTAATCAAACGTTTTTGATGAAATGATCTTGTGTATATGTCGGTGTGTGCATATTAGTATCCATGCGTGTATATATGTGTTAGTATATGTGTGTGTTAGTGTATATGAGTGTGTATTAGTGTATGTGAGTGTGTGTTAGTGCGTGTGTGTGTGTGTGTGGACGTGATATCTCATTCACGTATATAGAGTTTTGAAAAAAATTGGAACGATTACTGCAATCAGTGAATACTGGAACCCTATTAATTTTAAACGCGATCAAACGTTCGAAGCGCCCTCCCCCCACTAATGTTTCAAATGAATTTCTTAAAAAATCAGATATTTATTATTGTTAAATAAATAATAATTTTATAAATATTTTTTGCATTAGACAGCAAATAATACATACTTTAGAACGAGAGTTCTCGAGAAATTGCAAGGTTTTCAAATACATTTATCCAAAAAAAACACATAAAATTGAAAAATAGTACAAAGAGCTCAATGTGTTCATTTTCTATTTGCAATATTTGGCGACTAATTTTGAAACCTTGGGAATTAATTTCGCGAAATATCGCCAACTTACTGACTTTTCAAAATGATGCTAAATTGACAAAAATGTCGCCAAATTGACAAAAATGACACTAAATGTATCCTATTAGAGTGAGAATTAATTATTAAAATACCTAATAGTTTAGCATATCCTGCCAATATTTCTAACTGTCAATTTAGATTTGCACGAAATATAAGTTACTTTTTTATTTCAAAATAGTTTATCACGTTGTCATCCAGAAATGTGCCAAATGTTAATGTAAAGTTCAAATTTAAAAATATTGTTCTTTAGATTCTGTACATCATTTTTTCACTGCGAAAGCACTGAAATTTCTGCATTACGTCCTGTGCTGTTTGTTCTCTTTCCTACAAGCAAGCAAAATATTTACTATTTACTTTACTTATTATGAAAACGAAGCAAATCTCCTTAATTTTAAATCAATCCTTTTAATTATTGTATTTAATTTGAATGTGATTACATATGTTATAAAATATAACTTAAGCATATGTTACTTTTGATATGTCAAATTACTATTAAATTTTCCTGAATATTTGCGTAATAATATCATTTCATGCAAATGATAAAGAAACTCGAGCAAAGCATTTAAGCAAAAATATAATAACAATGCAGCGTACAGATGTTTCGAGGAAGCACTGGATTCAGTTTGTCGGTACTAAACAAACCACAACCCACAAACAAACAAGTTGTAGAATTTTTAAATGACCAAATCCAAAAAAAAGAAAAGAAATTGTTTTCGAACTAGAATGGATAACGAGTAACTACTTAAAATATTAAGATACATTACTTAAAATAAAAGACCATTTAATCACAAACAAGAAACAATATTTTTAGAGACATTTTTTTCTGATAGAGACATTTTTTCTGATTCTGAGCAAAAGAACGCTTCTTAATATTATGATAAACTTATTTTGCTTAGCAAAATCAAATAATTTGATACTTATAATTTTTTATAATATACAAAAGAAGCACATGTGGCAATAAAAATACCATTAATGTGTGCATTATGGTATTCTTAGTGCCAAAATATGCTTTCTGGGTGTTAACAAATACGATACTCCTGTATACCGAATTAGGTTGAAATAGAGTTTGGTCATAAAGTTTGGTGTGTTTGTCTAGAGGAAAATTGCAAATTATGACTGGTTTAATTTCATAATAATTTTGATTATAATGTGATACCTTAAAAATATATTGACTATATGCGTTACTAAAACATTCTTATGCTTACAGGTTTCATGAATCAGAATTAATTCTACATAATTTCGTTGTACACTCAAACACTTTTTTATGGTAATTTAATACGTCACTTGTTAATTAGATTGAAGTAATACGCGGTTGTGATGAATTTTAACTGACAACCGAGGAATTTAGTAAGACTGTATAAGTGGTAGTTTGTAAAACTGATTAATATCATCAATCAAAGTTTCCGATTGCAAGTCCTACATGAAAACACAAAATTTAGATAGTACTAAAACACGTAATTATTAATTTTGACAACACAAAAACTAAGAAAATATATGGATTAAAATAATATCTCTTGAAGTGTAAGGAAAACGTAAAAGGGAAAACAAATTAAATACTAAAATTGAATTAAAAGGAAATGTTTCATTTGTGAAATTTTATATATGCTTATGCAGAAATAACTCGTATAGTAAAATTAAAAAAAATACTATATGTATCTTACCACTATTTTACCAGGTTTGAATCTTCGATATCAACGTTTTAGACAGATACTATATATATATATATATATATATATATATATATATATATATATATATGTATATATATATATATATATATATGTATATATATATATATATATATATATATATATATATATATATATGTATATATATATATATATATATATATATATATATGTATATATATATATATATATATATATATATATATATATATATATGTATATATATATATATATATATATATATATATATATATGTATATATATATATATATATGTATATATATATATATATATATATATATATATATATATATATATATATATATATATGTATATATATATATATATATATATATATATATGTATATATATATATATATATATATATATATATATATATGTATATATATATATATATATATATATATATATGTATATATATATATATATATATGTATATATATATATATCCACTCTTTTGCAAAAGCATTGGAGAATTCCCTTTTCAAGGAGAGCTCTATAATGAGAAGATTGTGAATCTCGCTAAGGCAGTAATATCTGCACATGCTTCTATTTGACTTCACATGGTCACGATACCAACCAACTCTTTTGCAAAAAAAAGAAGCACCCCTAAAAATAATCAGATCATCTTGAAATTTTGCATGCAAATTATTTTATACCAAGTATACAAATGATTAAATTTGCAAGGACAATGAGTGTTAACTTTGGTCATAGCGCGCGTTTCTACTGGGCAACTAGCATCCTTTGAAACAGGTTTAAAATGTGGACGGTTTATCTTTGCTTGTTCTTGGCTTTGCAGTTCCGTGGAGACACAAACCAATATACCTTTACGGCGTTGCCGAAGATCTTATAAGCAATTATACGAGTTCGAACGTGGTCGTATAGTAGGTATGCGTGAAACTGGCTGGTCATGCCGAGCAATAGGCCGCCACCTGCACCGAACGGACACTGTGCAAAGTTGCTGGCAGCAATGGTTGCTGCAAGGAACTCATTGACGGAATAATGGCTATGGAAGGCCAAATGCGCGAATGTGAGGCAAGATCAGATGATTGTGTGAAAGGCCCGAACAGGCCCATTGGCATCATTGCCCGCCATCCAACGTGCTACAGCCTTTTCCATACCTCACGAAGTACCTTCCACCATCTAACGGCGTTTAATTGAGGTGGGGATTACGCTCACGATGGCTTTTAAGACGTCTTCCCATAACCCCACGACATCGACCGAGTCGCTTGGAGTGGTGTTGTAGCCGAGCATCTTGGCTGCCAGCAGACTGGCACCGCATAGTGTTCCGCGATGACTCACGCTTCAGTCTTTCAGCAAATGACCATCGGGTAAGTGTGTGGGAACGCAGGACCAGCGGCACCATTCAGCTTTTGCTTTACACAGATACACACCCCCTGGTGTGATGGTGTGGGGTGCTATCTCTTACGACAGCAGATTGCCCCAAGTAATTTTGCGTACAACTTTAACAGTTCAACAATATGTTGACGAAATCCTGTGGATGTTTGCATCACCTTTCCTGACACGTCATTCTGGGATCATTTTCCAACAAGACAATGCTACACCACATACGTCTCGCATATCTGTGGACTGTCGCCGTGCAGTTGATACTGTTCCTTGACCAGCAAGGTCACCAGACCTTTCGCCAATCGAGCATGTATGGAACATGCTAGGCCGCCAAATTCGGGCAACTCGAAATGTAGCAGATCTGGAGCAACAACTGAGGAATGCCTGGTAGAATGTATCGCAGGATGACATTAGGAAAATTTATCACTCCTTACCTAGACGTATGCAAGCATGCATTGTTACCAAGGGGGGAGGGCAGCAATTACTGATTTGAAAATTTAATGTGCAATTGTTAACCATTGATGAGTCCTGATTTTGTAATCATTTCATTACCTGTGTATGAGTTACACGCATATTTAACTTCAATAAAAAGTCACTTTCTTCATGGTGCTTCATTTTTTTGCATATATATATATATATATATATATATATATATATATATATATATATAGAGAGAGAGAGAGAGAGAGAGAGAGAGGGAGAGAGAGAGAAAATCTTTCTGTATACCAACTTTACTTTTGTTTTTTGCTTTAGTATTCGCATTCATTTATATTTTAACTTTACACTAATTTTTTTTCAAACATTCCCGTGATTGAGAAGCTACAAACCAATTTTCCAAACAGAAGTTCAAAAATAGTGATTTCCCATTTTAATAATAATCTAATGTACCCCAATTCAATCTAAAGAATATTAGGATGAGTAGAAAATAATCGCATCATAAATCAAAACTAATGATTTCTGTCTTCTATATGTGAATGCAGCGGAGGTAATCATTACCTAATCATGAATGGAATCAAATGCATTTTCAACAATAAATTTAAATTTAAAGAAGGGGGAAAAGGTATGACAGGAATGTGTATTTAAAGATCATTATAGTACACTTTCTAGCATTAAATTTTTCAGCAGAATGCTTAAGAAGTCTTAAGATGCATTTGTTGTTATTTCTTGTGCAAAGAAAGATTGACTCATATATTCAAATCCGGTAACATACAAGTATTATTTGAAAATCCACTTACGGCAAAAGATGTGTACATAACGGATAATTATAATTAACGTTATGAAAATAATTCTGTGTTCTGAATCCAAGTTAATAAATTTAGAAGATTATAACAAAATTATATGATTTAGAAAACTATAGGATAATAAAATTATTTAGAATTGACATAAGAGTAATTTAACATAAATACTAAATATGAATTCTTAATATTGCCAATCCTAAAATGGCATATTTTAATAATTTATAAACTAGCTATTTTCAGATGCCTTTTTTTTTACTTCCTGAAACCTCCGAAGACATATTACATACCCGCTTTGCAGGAGCGTAATGCGTCTTTGGACCGCGTAGAGAACATCTTCCCATTTTCACTTCCAACTCTTCCTGTCAAGTCTGTTGTTGCTCCTCCTATCCCCGTTCCAGTCTCCCCTGCTCCGGCCACCGTCCTGGATACCTCCTCGTTTACTCCTGCTGCTTCTGCCACCTCTGCTGTTCCTGCTTTCGGGACCTCTACTTCTGCTCCTCCTACTTCCCCTACCGTCCTTCCAGGCACTTCAAAATCTTCTGATCTTCCTTCAACTCCAGCTCCTTCAAACTTTTCGAGTCCTGGCTCTAACATCACCGATAATGACATTCCACAATTTAACCTTAATAATGAACATGTGGCTAAGATTCTTCAAAATATTACTAGACTGGAGAAATACTTCGCTAAAAACATCAAATTAAATGCCACTCACAAAGCTTATACTGAAAAGAAATTTAAAGAAATTAAAATCTCCTGCCATACTTTTGAAAGCAACGTAGGATCTGTTCCATCACCTCGCTCCCGCCCACTCCTGGTGGATGCTGAAGCATTCTCAAACTTATCTAAGAAACTAAATGATGATTTTTCCACACTTCAACATAAAATCAACAATGACTTAAAATCTTTCACATCTACTATTTCCAAAGAAATACCTACTCAAGTTAAAAACTCAGTGCAACAATCCCTCAAAAGAAGTGGATCAACTTTTACTTCTTCCTCAGCTTCTGCGCATCAATCTGCTCTACCTGATTCTTCCTCACGCCAATTCTCAAGCGTTTTACTTCAAGGTTTGGACCGTACCAAAGATAATCTTCAACTTAGGAAAGATCTTTGCTCACTTCCTTGTCCGGAAGGTGTCAACATCAAAAACATTACAACGTTACCTAACGGAACTCTTAAGGTTGTCTGCAAGGAAGATAACCCAGATAAACTTCTCCCGATCTTTCAAAACTCTGCAATCAAGAGTAAATTCCCTGTCCGGGTCCAAGAGGAGAGAAAGAAAGCACTTATAATCTTCAATCTCCCCTCTACCTACGTTGAGGAAAATGTTAAAGCTTTGGTGGTCATCAATCATCCTACATTAATGGCTGAGGAGGTTAGGATTCTCAAAAGCTTCTCCACCAGAACTGGAAACTCAAACTGGGTGATTCTCGTCAACACTACTGTTGCGAACCAAATATTAGACACAAAGAAACTTTTCCATCATTTCAGGTCTTTTCAGGTCAAAAACTATATTGTCCTAAAGATTTGCCATAAATGCAAAGGCTATGGACATGTAGCAAGTTCTTGTCATCACGTAGCTGGAATTTGTAGCCATTGCACCCACAGTGGCCACACATTTAAAGAGTGTAAAGCTCGTACATTCACTTGTGTCAATTGTAATACTGCAAACTATGAAAACCCGAGTTTAAGGTACAAAACAAATCATTCTACGTATGACAAAAAAGATTATCAAACTTTTATCAATGAAGTGGCTAAAATTAGAAGATTACAAAATGAGGCATGATCCTCCTTCCCTTTTGGTTTGTATGCATATTGTATTGCTTATCTGTTTTTGTTTGTATTTGTTTATATTTGGTTTATTATGTCTTTTGTCGCTCCCCACTCCGTGCTCCCCCCCCCCTGGTTTTTTCTTTTTTTTGAATTTTTTCCTCTTCTATGAGTTTTTCCGGCATCCAAATTAACGTAAATCATTCACTCTCAGCCCACTCTTCTCTCTTTAAATATGCCATTGATAATTCTATCGATTTTGTATGCTTGCAAGAACCTTATGTCAACCATAATTTAATTCTCTCTCCCCCCCCTGGGGTTCGTCAATACTTTTCCACCTCTCAAAAAGCAATAATCCTAATTTTTAACTCTCAACTTACAGTTAACTTTAAATACAAGTCACTCACTTCAATTTTTATAGAAATCTTACTACCACATCTTCCCCCTATCAACCTTGCAAGCATATATTTCCCCCCCCCCCACGATGACTTCTCTACTATGCTCACTGAAATTGAAATTTTTGATAATTTTAATGCTAACTTCCTTCTCCTCGGAGATTTTAACGCCCGTGCCCAGATGTGGGGATACGGTTTCACCGATCAGCGGGGACTTGACATGATCGACTTCTGCCTCAAAAACAATCTAGTTATTTGTAATGATGTTAGCTGTGGTCCAACCTTTGTTTCGCACTCGGGAATTGGCTTCCCTGATCTATCTATCATTAACTTTTCACTTTTTGACTTCATTCAAAGTTGGGAGATTCTCTCGAGTGACACTTTAAGTGACCACAAATACATTAAAATTACTTTTAACCTTGACCCTCCCTCTAATAATACCTTTTTCCTAAAAACCCAATACGGCGTTGGCAAATTTATCTACAATTTTAAAAATCACCTTAACTCTCTTAATTCTCAATTAAACAAAATTCACGACATAACTTCTCTAGATATCTTTTTTAAAACTTTAATTGATTCAATCCAAAACTGTGCTTTTAAATATATTAGGAAGAAGAGATCTAAAACTATAAATAACTTCACATGGTGGAATTCAACCCTTTCAAAACAAAGAAATTATGTCACCGCCCTTTATAAAAGAATCCGGTCAATCGAGAGAGACTCTGCCTCCCCTGAAGTCATATTATCTGCAAAAATTTTCTACAAACAAAATAAAGCTAAATATAAATTACTACTTAAGAAAACCCGTTCGGATTCCTGGAAAGCTTACTGCACAAAATGCAGTGATTCTTTCGGCTCTCATTTTGAATTTGCCTTCCACAAACATAAAAAATTTAATAATATCAATCTATTTTTCCCTGACTCCCCCTCCCTTGACTATGAAAACAAATTGAAACGATTGTTGGACCATCACTTTAAAATTGACACGGACTTTAACAACTTTCCCTGCTTTAACTTACCTTCTGATGGGTTGGGGGTTGTTTCGGATGAAGAGCTCTCTGTAGTCATTAAAACTTAAAAAATGGAAAAGCACCTGGCCTCGACAACCTGGATTTCACAATATGGAAACAACTTTTTAAATCTTTCCCTTCCTTTTTTTCAAAAATTACTAACTTATGTTTTAAATTTTGTCATTTCCCTTCTTGTCTAAAAAATGCAAATATTATTTTTTTCAATAAACCCGGTAAAGATCCCACCCTTTGTTCCTCCTATCGCCCAATATGCCTCTTACCCACTCTCGGAAAAATACTGGAAAAAATCTTCATTAACAAACTTAACTTTTGGCTTTCCTCTGCTGGAGCTCTTCATCCTCTTCAATTCGGTTTTAAAGAACTTTCTAGTTGCGAAGATGCAACCCTCAGGCTGATTGACAATATTTCAACACATAAATCAAAACATTTTGTATCTTTGACCACCGTGGACATCTGCGGAGCCTTTGATAACCTCAATTGGAATATACTGCCTCAATCACTATCAAACATTAACCTTCCACCTACTTATCAAAACTTTATATTTTCCTACCTAAACAATAGACAGATTACACTTGTCAATGGCTCTACTCACATCACAAAAATTATTTCCTCTGGTGCCCCGCAAGGCTCAGTCCTTTCGCCCACCCTGTGGAGCATTTATTTTAATGATATTATAAAACTTAACAACGACTTATACTACCTTCAGGCCTTCGCGGATGATCTCGCGGTGGTCACCTACTCCACAAACTTGAAAACACTTCGCCTTAACACTAATAATCTTCTCGATCTTATTTCGTCCTCCCTTGCTGCCCTTAAACTCTCCATCACCCCTGAAAAATGTAAATCAATCGTGTTTAGTAAAAATCGATCCAAAATTAGACAACGCCCATCTTTCAAAATCCAAAACTTTAGAATCCAAACCACCAGACAATTAAACTATTTAGGCATCACGATTGACGACAATCTAAAATGGAGCTCACATATTTTTAACCTCAGAGAGAAATGCTTCAAGTACGCCAGCACTTTTGGGAGAGTGACTGGTAATAATTGGGGTGTTGATAAATCCTTTCTAAAAATTTGGTATCTTTCGGTTATCGAAAAGATTATCACTTTCGGCGCGGGAGTTTGGGGAAAAGCATTGACTGGGGCCCAGGTCAAAAAACTTATCTCTCTACAAAGGATTTTTCTTTTAAAAATTTCTTCTGGTTTTCGGACTACTTCCAACGTTTCTCTCTTTTCCATTACTGGCATCCCCCCATCCACTTTGTTATAAATTCCCTTTACAAAAAATATACCTTCTGGAAACTTCGAGTTAACCTTTTTACAAACGCTGCTCTCCCCTCTCCTAGTAGATTCGATCATAATTGCCCATCTTCTAGCATCCCTCCTTCGCAACGAACTTTAAACTCACCTTCCCTTAATCCCCTAAACTTTTCCAACATAAACATTTACACTGATGGCTCTTCCATAGAGGACAACACTGGATACGCCATTTGCATTTTTAAAGAAGACAATTTAGAAGAAATTTTTACCTTTAAACTTGAGCATGGGAACACAGTTTTCCAAGCAGAAATTGCCGCCATCCATTTCGCTATTAATTGGGCTTCCTCTAAAAACTTAAAGATAAATATTTTTACTGATAGCCAATCCTCTATTTCGGCCTTAAACTCCATTAAGAATAAATCTTTTTATTTATCCAAAATTAAAACTAATGCCAACCTTAATAAACATTTAATTAATTTATGCTGGGTTAAAGCTCACTCTGACATCTCGGGTAACGAGATCGCAGATAAAAACGCTAAACTTGCTACAACCTCTGGCACCCCTATTACTTTACCCTTTCCCTATTATCTTCTCAAAAAACATTACAAACTTGATATCCTCAATAATTGGCAATCCTATTTAAATAACTATATTTCTCCCCGTACTCACGATCCCGCTAGAATCTTAAATTTTCTCCCTACAGTAAATTTTAACACTCATATCACCAACAAATATTTAATTTATTTTATTACGGGCCACGGCCCATTCCTCGATTATCTTTTTTCCTTTAAGTGCAAATCTACTTCCTGCTGCCCTTTGTGGTGCTTTCGGATCACTATATCTTTTCTTGTCCATCCACTAAAGCTTATCATCTCAAAAAACCTTCCCCCTCAAATTCTGCGACCTGGTTCTCGGGTGTCTGCTCTAACCCTTCTTCTATCATTAAAATTAAAAACTGTGTTCTCATAGCGAGAGAAATATCGAACAAAATTACATAATCAGCCTGGGGACTCTCTGCTTTTAATTTTTTCTGATCGGTGTCTCCTTTTTTGTCCTTAATTTTACTCGGTGGTGTCGTCATTTTGTCTTACTGCCTTGTTTCCCTGTTTTTGTTACTTACTTGTTGTGATGTTGTAAATAATTGGTGTTGTTTTGTTTCCTTGTTTGTGTTACTTACTTGTTGTGATGTTGTAATGATTTCGTTAGTGCTTGGGTTTTTTTCCCTTCGGGGTTTTCCCCTCTTTTCTTTTTTTCTTTCTTATGTCTCTCTTGTATTGTATTGTATTGTTTTTATGTTTTGTTTTGTCGTTGCCATTCTTTTATTTGTCTTGTTGTAACTGTGTTGTGATTCAATTTTAACCTGTTTTGTAATGTTTTGAATCTAAAATAAAGTTCCCGGCCACACACTTAGCTACAGTAAACCTTCGGGTCTGTCGTGTGGTCTGGGTTTTCAACACTTCAACATACTACCACGTCCCGGCCACACATCTTGCAACAGTAAGCCTTCGGGTCTGTCGTGTGGTCGGGGTTTTTAACATACTACCACGTATTATGCCCTAAATCTGAGTTTTCTTCAACACGAGGCATAATAATCATCACATAAGCCATTTTGATACACACTCAAGAAGTGGGTGACGCGCATGCACATGAGGGATGCTAAACGTGCTTAAAAGCATTACTTTCAATAAATGAAAATTCTTGCAATTGCAAAAAATGTTGCTTAATATTAAGGTATATAAAATTAAAAAAAATGTAATGCCTATCTCTACGAGTTAAAGCCTATATCCAAGACTGAAAAAGAAAGATACACACGTACACACAGAGAGGAATCTTCTTGCATTACGTAAGATGTTGGTACAAGAAATATATTTTTCATAAGCATAAGAACTTCTTAATGGGATCAGCACTTATATTTTTTTACCTTTTTTATCTGTGTGATATTGTTTAGTGACTGTATTCAGCACTCACCTCCTTAGTAAGGACTCGGAAGAACATAATAGTAAGCGACAAAATTGTAAAAAATATCAATCAATTTGTCAATCAAATGTTAATCAAAATGTCACTTCACCTGAGATACCTATAATACATGTTTTTTCTAATGCTGCTTTTCTTTCTAAATTTTCTTTCTAGTAGAAATTTAGTCTTAAAGTCAACAACTGACAGTAGGAGTCCAGTTGCTAAGAAACAGTATATCAGTATTTAAGAAACAGACTGGTAGATCCATAAAACATGACTTCACGTCGTATTTCGAAATAATCTTTGCTCGATAAAATTTCAGAACCAGGTTGTTCTTATTCGGTTAATAAGACGGACTATACAGATTTAGACCCAGATTATATTCCCGAGGTAGCTAAATGTTCAAAAGTAGTTTTGTTTTGCCTATCTTGCAGTTATTTAGCTATATTACTATTATTCAATAGCATAATGGTATAGCTTTTCACATACATTGTGTCGGTCAAATGAACAACATTGTCAATATTTTAATTAGAAGCCCCTTACAATTCAATAACAAGAAAGATCAATCATGCATAAAGCATTGATTATGAAACACTTTCCAACTTCAATGTAATTTTATATAAACATCTCTAAAATGCGGTACATTCCTCGGTAATATTTTAAAAGTTATCACAATACTACATTAATTTAATATATTTGAAAACTTAAAACTTCATCGAAAAAAATGAACTTCATTCAAATGACGGCATTGAAATATACATTGTCTGGTTTAAACACCTCTAGAATGCGATACATTCCTCGGTAATATTTTTTAAATTATCATGATACTACAATAATTTATTATATTTGAAAACTTCATCGAAAACAAATGAACTTTATTCAAATGAAAGATAAATCGCCTCTATAGAAAAGCAGCATTTCATTCATAAATTTTTTAAATTCCTTTCATTCATCACAAAACTAGAATAGTTTATTTTATTTAAAAACTTAAAACCATGGAGGTACAAGTAAATTAACTCTATGCTTAAAACTTCATCGAAAAAATCGTTTGGTTGGTTCTCTTTGTAAATCAATGAATGTTTCGTTCATGTCAGCTATATTGTAGACTCCATGAGCTAAATAATTTTGCGTTAAAGAAATACAGCAATTCTTGCAAAACTCATTTTACATTTTTTTGTGTTTACATTTTCCATAAGTGAAAATTAGGCTTCGTTGCAGAAATAATCAAAGTTTGATGATCATTTAAACTCAAATATATTGTAATTGCGTTGTTTCAGAACATTGATGCACAGAATCTAAGCAAAAATAAAGCGGTTTTAGGACGGATACATCACAAAATATGAATTAAAAACATTAAAAATTACGATTTTGATACAAGATGCATGCCATATGTTATTTTGAAGTGGGTCACGTGATCTCTATATAATAGTCACGTGCTCTCTCTATATAATGGTCACGTGATCTCTCCATATAAAGGGTGTAATTATTATTTTAATTTTTATTTAAAAAACTACTGAATATATTTTGCTGAAATTTTTTTATATATTTTATGGAATAATTTGAATATTTTCTCAAACTTTCGAAGGAATATGTGAATTTTAAATTCGCTTAAAAAATGTTTGAAGAATTAGGTTCCATGGAGTTCAATGTATTCTATGTTTTCAATTCGAGTTCAATCCAAAGCTAATTGGGTGATATTATTCATTTGTATTCCCATAGGTCCCACAGACCGTCTGAACAACATACTAAAATTTCATTTTGATAAAATCATTTTACGGCAGTTATCGTGCTAACGGACAGACAGATAGAATGAACAAAGTCATAAACACTTTTCAACTATGTTGTAAAGTGTTAACAAGAGAGATCAATAATGCTTAAAGCATTGATTATGAAACACTTTCCAACTTCAATGCAAATTTATTTAAACATGTCTAAAATGCAATGCATTCCTCGGTAATATTTTAAAACTTATCACAATACTTCATTAATTTATTATATTTGAAAACTTAAACCTTCATCGAAAAAAATTAACTTCATTCAAATGACGGCATTGAAATATAAATTGCCTAGTTTACACATCTCTAAAATGTGATACATTTCTCAGTAATAATTTTAGAATTATCATAATACTGCAACAATTAATTATATTTGAAAACTTCATAGAAAACAACTGAAATTCATTCAAATGACGTCATAGAAAAAATAACTCGCCTGGCTCTCTCTATAAAAGCAGCATTTCATTCATAAATAATTTCAGTTGTTTGTAAAATCAATGAATATTTCATTCATATCAAATATGCAGACTCCATGAACTAAATGATTTTGTGTTAAAGAAATGCAGCAATTCTAATACAACTCATTCTACATATTTTGCTGTTTACATTTTACATAGGTGAAAAATAGGCTTCGTTGTAGAAATAATCAAATTTGCATGAGCATTTAAACTCAAATATATTGTAATTGCGTTGTTTCAGTTTGTAGATGCACAGAATTTAAGCAGAAATAAAGTGGTTTTAGGACGGATAGAACACTCAATATGAATTAAAAAGAACTTTAAAAATCACGATTTTGAGACAAGATGGATGCCATATATCATTTCGATGTGGGTCACGTGATCTTTTCATATCATGGTCACGTGATCGCTTCATATAAGAGGTGTTATTATTATTTTAATTTTTATTTACAAAACTGCTGAATATATTTCGCTGAATTTTTTTATATATTTTATGGAACAATTTGAATATTACCTAAAATTTTCGAAGCAATTTGTGGATTTTAAATCCGCTTAAAAAATGTTTGAAAAATTAGGTCCCATAGGGCTCAATGTATTTAATTTTTTCAACCCGGGTTCAATCCAAAACTAATTGGGTGATATTATTCATTTATATTCCCATACGTCCTACAGACAGTCTGAACAACATACTAAAGTTACATTTTGATTTAGTCATTTTTACGGCAGTTATCGTGCTAACGGGCAGACAGACAGACAAAATGAACAAATTCATAAACACTTTTCAACTTTGTTGTAAAATGTTAAAAACAGTGTTTCTTGATATTAAAATACGCTAATACATTTTTTCTCTTAATGCTTTTAATATCTTGACACTCTTATATGCATTATTTTGTAATCTTGTTGGATACACCATTGTGTTGCTGAAGTTGAGAATATTTTCTATAAGATTTAAAGGTAAAATGTAAAATAAAACCTTCTGAAAAAATGTAAAATACTAAGTAAAACATTTCCTTTAATAAAAATATATCTGCTTTATTAAGAAGAGTGTTCATTAAAATGATTTTTTTGCGTTTCACTTTCTCTGTATACATACTATAATATATAAGGAAAGTACTGCGATGAGGTCAAAAATATAAATTCATGTTTTCGGCCAAAAAATACGCTTTAAGCACCTCTGAACTCGAATCGTAGGTTTTTAAAGTGTCAGTGTATATATATGTTGTTCCTGAGCCTATGGATGCGATATCTCAGGAACGGATAGAGCGTTTCTAATGAAATGGATATAAAACGGTGGATATAAAACGCAATCGAATGTTTGAAGGTCTGCCCCTTTCCAATTTTCGAATATAAGATTGAAAACATCATTAAATACTTAACACTTTCAATATTGTCTGTTTTACATTTTCAATTTTTTAAAAAAAGTAATCATTTCAAAAAATATATTATTACTGTTAATATTCTAAAAAATTCCAATTATTATGCATAAAAACATTGCAAATATAGAATTCTAAACTAAACCCAAATATTTCAAATGTAGTATTTGGCGGCAACAAATTTGCTCCACAGTAAAAAACTATTTCTTGATCAATAAGTATGATTAAATTAGTTTTATTGGATATATGTATTTCCTAATTAAAAATTAAAATTAAGATTTTATTGTAAATCAATTTCCTCTAGAATGTGTGGCACTGAGTCTGAAATTAGCATTAAATGACTAGTTTTATTCATATGCCTGTCGTCAATTAGAAGAAAAAATTAATGGTATCCATGGCAATGTATCAAGTGGTTATCCCGTTGTAAAGCACAGGTCGTTGAAGTTTGCCTAAGTCTCAACATTTCTATCCACTTTAACACGTTTGCACATTGTAAGGGCGAATTAAATCAATGAATCTGGAAATAAATTATCGATAAACATTAATCAAGCCAATTAAAATATCCGTACTCTGCATGTGTTTACTTAAATTCTGTTAAATAATTAGATGTTTAATTTTCTAATTCAAAAAGGTACAGATATCGACATAAATATATAAGCGTAAAATATGTACACCGACGTATAAATCTACATAATAATTATCGAATGTGTTTGTATCTTTCTAGGCCGTACAGAAGAATGGATTTAGACACACTCATAGTACGGACTATGGGGATGATGATTTTTGATTTATCCTCGGGGATGAGTAGAAGCACTAAGTTACTCTGAATGAATGTTTGCTCATTTATAGCTTCGACCACGAGACATAACCTAACTGAACCGAATTTTCAATTTATTCATTGAAGGCGGATAAAAAGAGGGGAGGGGGAAGACGTATTTCTAGCTTTTCCAGATGGCCTCTAGTGATCTATCTAAAAGGCTGAAATTTTGTGCACTTAGTAGAGACACAGTACAGAACCTAACTGAGTCAATTTTCGATTAAGGCAACTACTTTCGACGATAAGCGCCATACAATGTTAAACAAAATAAAATTTATCAAGGGAGAGCTACAATTTAAATTGCAGAGTCCATTTCAACAATAAAGTTTTGCAAATCTGCCCTAGTCGTTCAATTTGCGACGACTAATCAGTATGACGACCTACCTGTTTGAGTCCGACAGCAAAGTTCTTTACAATGAGGCCATAACGACTTAGTCCTGCAGGGTAATTCCATGATGTCGGGTGTTTGAAAGCAATCCTAGTATGACGTATCCTAGCACGTATTCAGTTGGCTCTGGTATATTAAGCGCTGATTCAAAATCGGGAGGACAGCAACCAGGCAGGAGGCTAACTTGAAGGATAAAAATAGTAGTATCAGAAAGCTAACCTGAGGCAAAAATAGCAGGAGGTGGTCAGTCAGATTATTTTATTGCCCGTCAATATAACATTAAAGAATGGAGAATGCAGAGCGAGGATAAAAGCTTTGCAATTCTGTTTGATCTGCAATACAAATACTTCATTTCTAAAGGGTATAATGGCAAAATTATTTTCTATACAAATTGATTTAACAATTAAATTATAAACGTAGACTATGTTTAAATACGACCTTACTTGTTTTCTTTCAATGTCTTCCAACTGAACCAACATTAGTAGCGTTTATGTTTAATGAATCTTATCTAACCAATAATTACTTACCAAACTTTCAAACTTCTGTGCTGCAAGTGCATTTCACATAAATGTGATAATAAATATAAAAGTTTGAAAGAAACGTAAACGAAATGAAAATGATTTCCGTGTAGTATATTTTCAAACATATACGAAAGATTATGAAACTCAAAATGAATTCTCAACAGTTGCATGTTACATGACATTATTTCAAATTGCTGCTTAATATAAAAATTAGATTATGAAAAATTAAATTTTTCGCATTTATATAGCGTTTATAAATACAATGCATTTGAAAGATTAACTGTCTTCCTACTTCATTTAAACTTTAGGAACAAAGACAGAAACTTTAAACTGATATAAAGATTTATGGTTGGTTACGGGATAAATGTAATCCCTTGAGAGTACGTTGTAATCTTATTCGAAATGAAACGACAATATCTATGACAGTTGGAGGCATCACAAAGTTTGGTTAAGATGAAAACTTTAAAATAGGCGTTGTGCGTATATTTATAATATAAATGTTGATCCAGTATTGATTTCTTAGATATGTATTCATTTATAAGATATATAATCTCCTATATATCATAAAACCAATTAATATAGCAAGAACTTTTTTCAAATTTAAAGAATGTTCTCTTCGTATACATGTGTTTCAGCTGGACTTAAGGATTTCATAGTCAACATGCGAACCATATTGGAGTAGGTCGGGCTTCAACTCACAGAAAGCCAAGGACAGAATGTATGTGTTATGGTCTGCACGGGCCAACTTAAACCACCTGCCTGGTTGGCCGTGTTTCTCTTGAATTGTTCAAGGCTTAGTCAGGTTTGGACTTAATTTAACACATTATCCGATCTTTACTTATTGAATATTTAAAAATTTACAAAAAAATATATATATTTATATTTAACAAAATATATTTATATTTAACAAAGATTTCAGCAATTTAAAGATAACACTATCAAAATTAACTTCCAATTTAGTTCTGAGCACAAAAATAGCACAAATATTTCTTTTTGGAGCATTAAGATAAACATCCTTTGGGTCGGACATCGCCGAAATTCAATTGTTGGCTATTTTCGGGTCACTGTCTGGTAATTTCTGACTTAGTCATGTAAAAAGATCACTGATGTTCTAATTGATATAAAATAAGAAGAACTTAAGCAGTTAATATATTCTAAAACGAATTAGCATTTTTTTTTGTTTCTGAAAGTCGACGCGGTTGCAGAGAGGTTTAAGGCAAGCGGTTCCCCATGCTATCTCGGTTCCCGAGTTGCAAGTTAGAGTCCTACCTGTGGGCATGGATGTTGTGGTGTCCATTAAGAGCGTAGTGTGCCCCCCCCCTTCCTCTGGTGCAACATCATGTGACAGCAAAATGGTTCGCTATCTGGCCACTAAAATAAGCGAATGGTTGGACGATCAAATACCTGACATTAGAAAAACAAAATTTTCTGAAACGAATTTTTTTTTTAACATAAATCACAACTTTATTTAATTTTATGGCATTTGTTTAATTATATAAATAAAAGTATATCCAAAAATTACAAGCATTATATAATGATATAAATCTCCAGTGATTTGGAAGGCGAAAAAAATCTGGAACTTTTACGAGGAAAAAGTAAATGAGATATACTGCAAAGCAAAATGTGCAATTTTTCAATTTTCATTTTCTACATTAAAAATTAATATTTATTTTAAATTCGTTCTCCAGTTTTATTTAGGAACATCCTTGTTATTTGTAAATAAATAAGAAAAATTTGATCTTACTAACATAAGTAGACATTTCTTATTTACTAACATAAGTAAATACTTTTAGAAAGAAGTAAAATTTCAGTTATTTTAGTTAATGGACATATAATTAATAAGAACATAGGGTTTTATAGGAGTTTTAAATATATAATAGTCCGACAGCTGATTATAATCCTACAAAATCAATAACTTTATTTCATTGTCTTGAAAAATTAAAGAGAAAATGTTGGTAATAATAAAAGCATTCAGTTAAAAAATTGCTTATGTAATTGCAGTTGCGGCATGAAAAGATCCATGATGTTTTGTTTATGAATTTGCTGTGTTCTAATTGTACTTTTTCTTCTTTTTAACGTCTCATTTGTATGTGCACGAACCTCAATTTTCTTTAGAGTTTTAGAATTTTTTAAATAACAATATTGGAAATAGTCAAGTGGTTGCTAATTTTTAGTTTTAGTGAGTGTAATCGATTGTTCTTCTGCTACCTTAAAAGTCAATACTATCGGTAGTTTGCTCAGAATAAATTATTGGAAGGGCTGCATTTTTAAAAGATAAGGTAGCTTTAACAGTAAAACTTTATCTGTTTTGGGTGACTATATAGACTTTAAGATTTTCCTTTTTGTTCATATAGTTCTAGACACAATTCATCTCTGTTAGGTTTAACAAATATATTGTTATTTCAACTCTAATATTAGGACGTTGTATTTTCCTTGTGTTTGGTTCAGCAATGTATTTGTCAGATGATCTTAAATAATAAAAGGCAATGTCTGTGTGTCTGTGTGTCTTATACACTATACGTTTCGCGACCGCGCGTCGGAGAGCTACGAAATTTGGCAATCGGAGACCCGGGGGGGAGGGAAGGGGACACGTGAAAACCGATTTTTAAAATTTTAATTATTTTTTTTTGTTATTTAATGTTTTATGCGATTTCGACCGTTTTTTGCCATTTTTGCCCTTTTTTTCCCACGATCCGGACATCGTAGGAAAAAACAAATCACACCATCGGAAAGAGCTGACAATTGCGAGTAAAAATATATCAATTTCAAATCTGAATTTCGATTTCTAATATTTTTTTAAGATTTTAAAACAAAAGTCACTTTTTGCTCAAGAAAAGTATTTTTGGTTTTTAAATTCTCGCATAGTAAAAAGTACTCATAATTTCGACTAATAATTTACATTTTTAGAAAGGTCAAACATCTGGCATTCTTACAAGACCAATCTGGTCAGGAAATATTCCGTATTGCCCACAGGATCGGGATTTTAAAAGTTTCCGAATTTCAATTTCTCGGCGTTCCGCTCGGCGTGCCGCTTCTTAACCGGCGTTTCTCCCCCGCAGAAGGAGGGAAGGTGGTGGGTGGGGACGTCAAGATGGAGGTGACGTCACGGTTCTGAATAGAGCTCCTTTACTCCATATAAATTATTATATTTATATTTTAAATGATGGAACGATATGGATTTTTTAAATGTATATTTTAACTTTTGGATATTTTAAATGATGGAACAATGAAACAATGGAATGAGGATGATGGAATTAAGCATATGGTCATTTTAAATTGCAAATTAGCGCGCGGGAAGTTAGCGGTAGGCCCGGGTTCGATTCCTGCCACTGCCAAAACTGCCGCCGTGTTTATGTGGAATACGATCACGTTAAATATGTGGGTCCGTAAGTCCTTCCGAGAGGTTGGTGGTAGGGGAAGGAGGATACGGCCCCTGTGGATGCCTCCCCCACTGGGTTCCCGTCCAAATTGGGTGAATATATAGAAAGTTATGGAGATTGTCGCGGAGGGCGCGGCAGCCCAGTGGTTAGCGCGCGGGAATTGCACTCAGTAGGCCCGGGTTCGATTCCCGCCACTGCCAAAACTTACGCCACGTTCACGCAAAGTACGATCACGTTAAACATGTGGGTTCGTGAGTCCTTCCGAGAGGTTGATGGTAGGGGAAGGAGGGTACGGTCTAAACTGGGTGAATAAAAAGAAAGTTATGGAGATTGTCGCGGAGGGCGAAGTAGCCCAGTGGTTAGCGCGCGGGAATTGCACGCGGTAGGTCCGGGTTCGATTTCCGCCACTGACACGGAGTACGATCACGTTAAACGTATGGGTCCGTATGTTTTTCCGAGAGGTTGGTGGTAGGGGAAGGAGGGTACGTTCCCTGTGGATGCCGCCCCCACTGGGTTCCGGTCTAAATTGGGTGGCACATCCTGGCCGTCCAACCAGTTACCTTACACCTTTCTGGTAGGTCGCGCCAACGAGTTTGCCACGGTTGGAATTTGCCACGATCAGCATTTTCAAGGGTTGCGAACAGGCTGGTCGCCAAAGGCGGCTAGTTTTAAATATAGACGTCGAAAATATTCTTTGCTTTAATTTGATAAATTCTGATGTTGTTAAAATGCGAGTACTTATTTTAAACACTATTTTATGTTTTATATTTTTAGGTTGAACTCAGAATTTATTATGCGAAAACTTTGCTCTAACTGATACAAAAATTTATCTTTTAAAATATGTTTTTTAATGAATCAGCATAAAAAAAAGAAACGCGTGACGTTAAATAAATATTAATAAATAATTCGGGAGGTATGGTTAACCTTACGATCAACTATAACATTGCATTATGATTTGAAAATAACCCATACATTTGATTGATATATCGGAGCTCTTACCTTAACTGTTAAGAAAATATTACAATTTAGAGAAATTCATAACATAATCAATCTTTATCTCAAATTAGTTATATTTCAAACATTACTATTACAATACTTACATTAATCATAAGAGGAGAGAATAATCCTTACATTTTCTACCAAAAGTGTGAATGCCAGATCCATTTTACCCATAGGATTTAATTGGCATCAATAACCTCAAACAGTTTAATAATTGGAATGGGCACCTGATACCAGTTAGCTTGATTGACACTGTACGCACTCATAGATGACGAACTTATGCATGCCAATGTACTTGTCGATAATTTGTAAACCGATAGGCCATCGTCTTTGACCGCAATATGCTCAGTTATCATTCGGTAAAAAAATGTATAGAGTTATGCATTAAGGCTACTATGCACCAAATCATGTAAGATCAACCTTGTTCTCACCTCCTTATAGAGAGACATTCTTCGTTCTCCTCATCGTCAGTACCATGGAAATCAGATTTTGCCGGCTCTACAGATCCGCCTTCTTTTGCTTGAGGGCTATCAAGCAAAAAAGGTCGACAAACCGCCTCCAACTTTTGCTTGGACAAACCGTTGAGTAATATAAAGTCACATGTGTGCCCGCCACTTCAGTTATACCGTCCCGAAGGGAAATGGAAATATTATTTTAGAAATTTCATAACTAGTTTCACAACCAGGATACTTACATATTCCAATATGCAACTATACTAGCGCTAAACTTGTGATTCTATTATTTCTTAATTTTATTATTCTTGTCGCAGAATACGCTCATTGACACAATATATTTTTTGTACCCAATTTACAATTATAATATTGCAAGGTATGGCTTCACAAATTGGGTGAACCAATTTCGAAATGAAATCAATCTTCCTTGTTTAGGATGAGGAAAATAGAAAAGCTAATGTCTAATAAAATAAAACTAACTGATCTTTTCTAGTGTAATTCCGTTGTTTGTTTGATTTCATACTCACGACATAAGCTCGTTTCCCATTCGAAAAAGTTGATATTGTTAAATTTATTTTATACTAGCAGCATACCCGTTCTTCGTACGGAGTATATAATATAAAGAAACTTGAAATTCATAATCATGCCCAAATTCTTATAGTATACTAAATAACATGTTTAATCAAAATATTCTGTTAAAATATTTAATATAATGCTCCCAAAAAGAAGTTTAAGAATATCTGTTCTCGCTATAAAAATTATCTTCATGGACATATCTGAAGAATAAAACATCTTGGACCCCTTATGTAAGCAAATATAAAAAAAAATATGGAATTGAATCAATATATGCAAAATAAAAGCGTTAAAATTGTATGGGACCCGTACTAATTATATACGCGAATATTAGAAAATATAACCTGTATTAGTAGATTACATGTATAAATTGAAAATACCAATAAACCCGTAATCTTTAAATCTGAAGACAGTCATTTATTCCAATATATGTCAAAATTAAAGTGCTAAAATTATATGGGAAGATATACACGTACTACTTATAATGTCCGATTATTAGTAGAAGATTACCCGTTTTGCAATATGAGTCACAAATGCTTTTTGGTAAAATACAACAGACGACGTAATAAATTGAATATATAATTAATCCCCTTAATCTTCATACCAGAAGACTGTACTTGATTCCAATATATATGCCAATATATGTCAAAATATATGCCAATATACCTGTACTACTTATATTCTCGTAGGTTAGAAGATATACCCGTGCATTCCTAGAAGATTACTCGTACAACGTACAATATGCGTGTGTCAGCAATTTTTGCCGCAATAAAACAATGGCGTAATAACTTAAAAATATCATTAATCCCTGAATCAATAATTCCGGAAAATATCAATAATAATAATGTTTAAACCTGAAGAGTATAATTGATATTATCCAGTCCAAAATGAAATGGCAATGAAATTTATTTTATATACATATCTTTATTATTCAAATCGGAAAGGATTTAATAAAAATCGTCTGCCGCATAAACACATTGGATTTAAATCCGTTGCTAAGCGACATGATATCATTTGCTTCAAATAAATTGGTAGAAAAAATATCGTCTAAATAGTTATACTTCTATGGAACATTTGGCGACAGTTTCGTCAAATTAGCGACATTTTAAAAAATCGCCAAATTTATCGCCAAGTGGGACTGTAGAACTGACAGTTCCACTTTGCGACAAATTGACGAAATATCATCACAATACTATCCCCTAACAAAAAATAATTAATATCATTTATGTAGCGCAATTTTATCAATTTCAAGATATTTTTATAGATTTGAAAACATTTTTATCAATTTGGTGACATTTTAAAAATTCGCTAAATGTATTACTAAGTAGGATGGTTGGTCTGACAGAGAAATGCTAACCAAACATCATTTCAGTACTCTCTTCTAACAAAACAAAAAAAAATTTCTTTGATATGTAGAAGACCCAAGCCACACGACCAACCCGAAGGTTTATGGCAGCTGTTTGTGTGTCGTTTATATCAATTTGGCGACATTTCCGTCAATTTGGCAAAGTTTAAGAAAAGTTGTCAAATTAGCGATATCCCTCCAAATTCGTAGCTTTGAATTTGCAGATCTGAATGAAACATCCTTATCCCGTTTCAATATACTAAATGAAAACACTACAATTGTATTAGAAGATATACCCGCTCTACTCTTTTTCTGTTTCAACAATCGGCTATATGAATTTATTGGCTAAACACAATATATGAGTTTAGTAGCTAAATACGATATAAGCTTGAAAACTCTTTGCCAAAATAAATGAAATTGATGTACGCAGTCAGCAATTAATATAATTAAAAGAAAAATCAAACCGTCCATTCATAAGATATAGTTTTATATCCATTTATCCATTTATTTATTATTTAAATCGAAAAAAAATAATAAAAACATTAACAAACACATTTAATTTAATTGCGATGCCGAGCAACATGATATATCCTCCTAAAATGTTAAAATTTATTAACCACTAACAGCACACCCGTTATTCGTACGGAGTGTATAATTTAAAGAAACTTATAGTTCGCAATCATGTGCAAATTCTGTTAAAATATTAAATTTATTGCTCCTAAAGAGAAGTTTAAGAATATATGTTCTCACTATGCAAAATTATCTTCACGATCAGATCTGAAGAATAAAACATCCTGCCCCCTTTTGTAAGCAAATTTACAGAAGAAAAAATAGGAATTGAATGAATATATGCAACCCCGTACTAATTATATTGTCGCAGATCAGAAAATATGCCAATGTGTTAGTAGAAGATTACCCGTATTACAATATGCGTCTCAAAAATATTTGCCAAAATAAAAGAGATGACGTAATAAATTGAAAACATCAATAATATCCGTACTCTTTATACCAGAAGGTCGTAATTGATTCCAATATATGCCAATATATATCAAAACATATGTCAATATACCTGTACTACTTATATTCTCGTAGATTAAAAGATATACACGTGTATTTGTAGAAGATTCGTACAACATACAAAGCATCTATTTGGACGGCCGGAGTAGTGTTAGTGTATAGTAATTCTGTATTTATGTGTAAAGTTCACCTCACCACACATAAAACCGCTTGTTTTATTTGAATTGGAGACATATGTCAATGTTTGAATTTTCCCACATAAGCAATAAGACAAAACATGGCGAGTTGTGACTTGCGCGTTTCATCATTTTCTATCAACCAATTGCTTCATGAAAGCAAATAATTTTATAAAACATCATTATTGACAATGTAAATAAAACATGTTTCTGAATTGCTTGGAATACCTAAACTAACTGGTTTTTATTTCCAAGAAATACAAGCAGTTAACACACACAGAGAGAAATAATTTAAAAAGGCATACTCATAAATTTGAGACTGGAATACGTATTGTGACTAATCTTCGTAATCATGAAATATGACAACTCCTTCCTACACTGCTCTAAGTCCTCGGACGAGTTGGGTAGTCAGGGCTTTCGAAACTCCTTCCTACTACTACAGCTGTCAGCCACTCTATCGACCGTCAGACGATAGAACAAAACTCCACTAACACCAAGGACTGAGCAGACCGAAATAAAATAAAAGGCCACAAAACTAAGAAACATCAACCAAAACCATTAAGATAAACAAAATAAAACCAATGTTACATAAACAGCAAAGTATAATACCGGATGGATATAAACAATAAATACGCCTGCAAAAATGACCATAGAAATATCCAAAAAATTCAGACAAACTACAGCAAAACTAAAAAAAACCGCAAAACCGGAGAAGTCTAAACGGAGCAGCCTAATAAAATCCATCAAAAAACCAAAACTAAATCTTCACCGAAAAAAATAACCTACCGGATCTAACAAACAACCTTAGCAAGAGCATTTACCCCAATAAAGACTAACACAACCAAACAAGACCAATCAACAACAAAAACACTCCAAAACGGAGAATAAAGCAAACACCAAAGCAAATTTCAATCCGAGAACGAGGCAGACCCCTAGCTCTAAATTCCAAGAACCGAAATCAGAAACGAAACCAAAAACTAAGAAAAACCACAACCACCAGGCACTACAACACAACGAAGGAAAAGCCAAAAACTTAAAAAAGGACCACAGGGTTAATCAATCTAAGGAATTGAAGACAGTAATTGCCTTAAAGATAGTAACAGCATTTTATAAATCTACAATCGCTCAATGCGCATATTACGAGTCTTATCCTTGTAGATGGTCAACTGGAAGATCCTTGCGAGTTTTAGAATTAAAAATAACACAACTGATGTACTTAAAAGAATTTACACTGCCCACTGCCTACAAAGTCATGTTCACTAGTACTTTTAATACAATATTTATTTTCACTACAATGCTAGTGAGCGCCATGCTTGCGTAAACAAGACATACACTGTAGTGTACCAAAAACTTACCATATATAGGGATCCTCCCAGTCGTAATATAAAGATTTACAATTAATAACCTGTCTGAAAATAAAAGGATCAATTTCAAACACCCAATGCTTTTTAATTTTATCATTGGTAGGAAATTTAGTCTTTAAATATCTCCAATTACTGGGCACCATGAGTACTGCCACAGATTCAGGAGTATCTTGGCCAGTAGGTTGGAGCAAAAAAGTGAAGAAGATATTTGTAATTTTTAAAACATTTTCAACAGTCCTGGCAGTTTTGCACAGTCCAATAGTTTTGCACTATTTTACTGAAGACATGACATTATTGTTTATTAAATCGTCAGGTTACAAGTCTAATGTATCATGAACAAGTCATACTAACTGTACTCTTTGTCCAGTGTTTGGAGCTGGAACTCTCTTTAATGAAAACGTTCTGCTCACACATGAAGATGTCATGAAACAATATTTGCACGTTCGGCTAGAGATCACTATAGGAAGTCAAGCTAAGGAGCCTATTTTTTGTGAAATTTCTGATATTGTAATAATGAATATTGGAGAAATCTGTAAGAGAGCATCGATACCATCTATTTAAAATAACATAATTATTGAAAAGATTCGCTAATATTACACCAAATGTCGCAAGCTTATTAAACTGTATAAACTAAAATATAGTTGTGAATGTCAGTTAAAAGCATTTAAGTAAACTACAAACAATTTATCTGATATTGCAGATTACATATGTAAGTCATTTAATAATTATTTATGTGAAAAGTTGAGTAAAGTTCCTTAAAAGGAGAAATAGTTTCTTACTGACCAGTGGACAGACAAGAATATGATGGTAGGAAGTATTGATCAGTGATTGCAAAGCAGATACAACACGGAGGGAAAGAAACAAAAGCAAAGACAGAAAAATATATTGAAAATTTCTAAATTACCAAAATCATAAGATGACAGTGAAGAATACACCAAAATCCTTTTGACTAATAAGTGTTGCTACAACTGGGCTTTTCCATTTCTAGACCTTCTTCAACAAAAATAAAAGATGCTTTAAAATACAAAGTCAATACAGCAGCAAAAATAGGAGAACTGTGTTACAGTGCTCAAATGCCAAAATAACTAGATCACAACAAACTACGAAGAAAGAATCAGAAGTTCCAAACGTAACTTTGATTGATAGCAGAGTAATGTATGCACCCTCCCATCAAAATATATTGCTGCAAGCAATATATTTTGTTGGAAGAAAGGACACAGCCAGAAAAACAATGCTGAAAACTTGGAGAAACTCGTCTTATAAATGTTCTCGAAGAACCTGTAGTTTTGTTTAAATAGCCAAATTCTGAATACTTGGGTCACATCACACCTATATCAAGGATATCTTTGAATTTTAAAACGGTATAATAACTTGTTTGTCTACAACTGGGTTTACTACAGATGATTTGATCGCAGTACGATGCCATGAAACCAATATAAATACTGGTTAAGAAGGAGGTGCAATTTGCCTATAAGAAATGCATTATAGAAAATATATTTATTGGTTTGTGCCTTCTCTATACAAACAAATTTCCACTGACACACCTGCTAATCAAACTTGATGGTGTAATATTAAAAAAACGTAAAATTTAGAGTAAATCACCTATGTGGTTTCTAACGATGTGTCAATTTATAATATTCACAAAACATAGAATATGGTAAGGGGAAGATTGCCGTTACTTTATTGCGAGCAAAACTTTAGAGTAAATAACTAATTATTATATAACAAGTGAAGGGTTCGTGAGAATATAATAGTAAGTGACTAAATTGAAAAAATGACCTCACTTCACCGCAGGTTCCTCTAGTGCTTTTTCTTTCTAATAAAATAGAAATTGAGTTTAAAGTCAATAAAACTAACAGTAGGTGTCCCATAGCTACGCACTAGTGCGTCGTGTATTTCAGCAACGAAGTTGTACCGGTGTTTCCGATAGACATGACAGACCAGAGAAATCCTAACTTTTTCGATTTTACTACCCAGGTTCGAAACTCCTCCCGTCTGTGAGTGAAACCCACGGATTACCTGTACCCTAACACTTTTCTAAACAAAAGCAATTTAAACCCTTACCTTGTAAGGACATCTTCTTCGGCTAAATATACAAATATAATTCCAAACTTCAAAACAACAATAAATACACTTTTATTAATTTAAATATCCAAATCTTTATTCATTGACTTTAGAATAGGAGTTACCAAACCAACAGACGCCGGATTCTTATATGCCTAAATAAGCCCCTCTAGACACAGGAACCAACGATATCAATTTAAATAGCCACCAGAAAAATGACACTATAATATTTACTTCAATATTATGATAACTGTGGCTAGGCATGAAAACATTTCAAAAACACGGAATATATGGTATGGTCTCGACACATGGGAGCAACCGCACTCGAAATATAATTTTAGAATTTATAATATCACTTATAAACGATTTAGAATTTATTCCAATTAAACAGATATCAATTCAGGTCAGGAAGTCGACTTTATGTTCTTAAGATCTATACTAAATTACGTGATTAACTTCCGACGAAGAGTTTGAACAATCGAAGAAAATACCCTTATCTCCGTCATTGGAGATGCTGAAGGGTCTTTACACCATCATCCACCTCGTACTCACGGTTAAACCGTTCAATGGATAATTGGCACACACTCCTTTAGTAGATGATCTGCTAAGAGGCCCGGTCAGGGCTCGGCTTAATTTTGGCTCTCCAGCCCTCTTCAACACCTCGATCCGGCACAGGGACCTCTGGCCGGAACCGTGCTTCTATGTCGATGCTATCATAGCAGGTCGACGGCTCCTCTGCGATGTTCTTCGGCGACACCTCCCCATGTCCACGGAATCAGGGACCGACGTAGAGTCAAGCCTCCGACCCCCTCGTGAGTAACATAAAAATTACAATCCGGACTAGCCCCGTGACATGGGTAGCCAGATAGGGAAGTGCGCCACGAATTCTCCAACTCTCTGCTTTTATACGAAAAATCCAATTTCGGCTCCGTAATCCAAAACGGACCTCCAAGAAAGCTCCAATTATCAATCCATCAATAGAAAACTCTTCTTACTTCAAAATAATTCCCAGGGTCGAGAAGCCCCTCTCGCAGCGGGGTCTCAATTTTACTCCAACCTTTCATTTCTTCTGCATAAAACCAATACGTTGAATATGAAAACATGCACACGATTGCATCATCCAAGCACATGCAGAGAGCCAACCTCTGCACCGAACTTCCGCTTTGCCTAGGAACAAGAACTTGAATTTAACGGTCTAAAAACTCCTCGAGTGCGATCGCTCAAAACACTTATTAAATGAAAATGGCCAGAGATTTCTGATTTTAAATATAAAAGCTTTTAAACATTAGATATATATAAATATGACAAGAGGGCGAACCACAAGTTAAGATAAATATATGGATAACTCTCAAAAAGAACACCGACCCACCCGAAGGTACACGGGAAAGATACTCCGTCGCTGCGACAGCGCACCCAGGACAACAAGGCGAGGCCAAGAGGCCCCGAGGCCCCGAGGCCCGAGCCAACCATCCCAGCCACACAACACACCAAAACAGGCCAAGAGGAAGGCGGACGCCAAACCAAAAGAAGAGCAAAGCCCAGGGCAAACGCGTCCTGCCATCTGGAGAGAGTCATCCTCTGATGGGTCTAAATATATGGATAAATATAATGCAATAAATATAGAACAAATATAATATAGAATTTACAATTTCAACTCGAGTGGTGCGAGGATCTCAAATCTCGACACCACAAAGTGATAGATTCATAGAACATGGCGTCACCTCGAGTTTCAGATTATTTACTCTTTGCGCGATGAAATCTCAGAACCAGATGTTTCTGATCCATTTAGTAAAAGGGGGACACAGATTTAGACCCAAGTTACGTTCCTGAGATTTCTAAATGATCAAAAATAAGTTTTATTTTCTTTCTTTGCAGCTATTTTACTTCATTAATATTATTCAGCATCACAGTGATATCGCCTTTCACATAGCATTGAGTTTATTGAATGAACAGCATAGCCCATTTTTCATTAAAAAATCCTTTATAAATCAATGAAAACAGTGTTCTTTAGTATAAAAATACTTTAATAAACATCTTTTGTTAATAATTTTAATACTATATTGAAGCTTTTATACTCATTATTTTGTTGTCTTGTTAGATTTACCATTGTCTTCCTCAAATTGAAAATATTTTCTACACGACGTAAGGTAAAATTGAAAGTAATATGTTCTGCCAAAAATATAAAAATACTAATTAAAACATTTCTTCTATTAAAATATATTAAGAATTAAGAAGATAATGCATCAAGAAGGTAGTGCTTAATTGAAAAGATAGTGCATTAAACTGCCTTTTGTTTTCATTTTTTCTTATATGATATTTGTGGTGCTGTGACCATGATTATGCAAAGCATACTATTAAATTAGTTATCTTAAACATAGCCGTTGGTCGATAAATCGTGAAATATTATAAACACATTGCGTTGTGTGCTGCTTAAACTCACCTTATTTATTTCAGTGCAAGTTTCTGGAATAGAATACATTAACATACTACCACAATTAATTGCACCAATTTAACTTTAAAATAAAATCATTTGTTAAGAACATTTGAATAAATTTTAAATTCATTACAACAATTATCATATTACTATTTGCGGAGGAGATGATTTCATATGTGAGACCAGCTAAGTTAAAATGCCTAAACTGCATTTATGACCTTCTATAATTCTTGATAGGAACACATACCTCCAATTTTGTCTTTGTGCATTGGCATAGCCACCTTTGGTTCTGTTTCATTAGTGTGCACCGTACTGTACCCACCTTACGGTGTAGTACGCCATCTCGTACGGAAGTAGATCACTGCACACAAATCAAATTGACCTCATCATAACTGCATCGCTAGTCGTACAACTTGAAGTCTGGTACTCTGGCTGCACTGTGACTCTTGTATGCTTCGACTGCTCTTGGAATCGAACTCTCGAACTGTTCTTCGTATATCTCTGGAGCTTTCCATATGTCTCCTCTTTTCGCCTGAGGTCTGATACGCCTCTTTGGATCTAATTGGCCGGCCTTAGGGAATTGCAACCAGATATCTTGAATAATTGGTTTACATCTTTACCCAGTCTCGTGTCGTCACGTTATCCCCCTATGGTTATGGCCTATCTGAACTCTCGAGTCAGGGTGCAATAAAACGGGCGTCCTTAAGTCTGATGAATTGTTTGACATCACAGACAATCATAAATATTTAATGAAAACTGCCTCCGCTAAATCTTGTTTCAAATCTAGTTTCACAATATTAATGTCTCAATGGGGCAAAGCTGAAAGCTTTGTAAATTATGGTCAAAAGTAGAAAAAGAAAGCGCCATCAAAATGCTTAAATAGTTAAAAATCACTAAGCAGCTGAGGGTAAACATACATTTCAGAAAAAATTGTCTGATGCCATGTCTCTTCTAGACTATAAACCATCTATACCCCATACTCTCTTTCTTAACCTTAAATTATTGGTTGTTAGAAATGAAGAGGATATATATATATTTAACCGATGGTGATATGCCTACTTAAAGGAAATTTAATAAAATTAGTTCTTGCTTACAGCAAGCATTTTTCTCTTACGAATACCTTACAATTTGTGTTTCAAACTTTTGTGTTTGCTACTTTAATTTAAAAATCACCATGAAATCTGACTCACTTTTCAGCAAGAATGTATTGATTAAGCATGTTAACTTCTACAAGTGAAAATAATACTTTAAATTATGGACCTGTTCAAAATTTCTTTTGCTGTTTCTGAAAACTATATTAATGGTGGTTACCATTATATTTTTCCAAGTTCTTCGAGTGTCAAACATGCCATTAAATTATTCAGTTTTTAGAACAAAATATATAGAAGCCTAGTTTGTAACTTACAGCATGACATTGCTGTAGTAAAAAATATATTTTAGAAATGAAAATTAAATACGTTGAAAAAATAAATTTTCATAGTCATATCATAAAGTAATATTTAATATGCATCACGAACTAATAAGTTTTAAATTACTATTAAAATAATATAACTTACAAAACATATAATATACAATGCATATATAAATCCTGAAGTAATTATACTTTCGTAAGTCTAATCGAATGTTTTGAAATTATAAATAGGATAGAAATAATATGTTTACAAAATACTACAAATCAAAATTTTACAATTATTTTACTGCAACATAAATTAAAATTTTTTTCAAAACATAAATTTACAACTATTACATTATATTATTCTAAAATTATTCATAGAACTTTTATGTTTTCCAGTTCTTTGTAAAGCTTTCAAATATACTTTTATTCTGGCTTGAATATTTCTTATGTAAAGATAAAAATTATAAAAGAATCATGTTTAATGAATTTGGGAAATCTATTCAGTATAATTCCTCCTCAAAATTCAAAATTTTATTTTTAGTTGTTTAAAATAATCAGTGTGTATATCCGTTTTATATACTTTACATCATTGACAGATGCTCTTTTAAATTCCCTTTAAATATACACGTATACAATTAAATAAATTGATACTTCATAAACAGCTGTTTTTAATATCATAGATATATTAAAGAACTTACGCCTAAATATAATGAACTTGATTTTAAAAATTGCGCAGTCAAGTTTCATTATATTTTGGTGAAAGTACAGAAGATATATTTTTATATTCTTAGTTTAGCTTTTCGAAAAATATTTTCCCTCAAATATTAAATGAAATATTTCCCTCGAACACAGAGCAAACACAAAGCGGTTTCTGACAAATCGTTTCAGATATTGATTCTTAAATTTCAGCAGTAAATCAAAACGTCTTCTCTGCACTTGACCACACTCGTGTGTTAAAGTCAATAAAAATACTTAGAAACTGTTTTTTCGCAAGCTGTTTCATTTTGAGAGAAAGTAAAAAAATGAAAGAAGAAGGATAGTCGGTTGGATATATAACACAGTATGAAAAATTAAAAAGTTCACTTTCTAGCTTTCAACCAAATATTATTAACAAACTAGAAATCGACCATTTTTTATCACACAATCGTTACAGGAAAAAAATATGACAGTTACAAGAAAAGGGTCCAATTGTCGCTAATTTAACTTCTAAAATAAAGTGGTATACAACAATTATATCCAACAACTAGACATTTTTAGTTTTGAGTGGATTTAGACGCATGCTTCTCAAATGCGAGAAAAGTTTTGATTACGCTCTGCTGTGTTGCCAATTCCAAGAAATTAAATTGCTTCTATCAACCCAAAAGCTTTTAAACTGTTTTTACCTATTGTAATGTTTTTGCTTGAATTATAATGCAAAATGCAGATGATTTAGAAATATAATGCAGAATAATATTATAATGCAGATGATTTAGAAATATTGTAAAGACAAGCATTCATTTTATTAGAATCATTCTGAAAAGATGTAGTTAATAAGACCCTAAATTCAATTTAAAAATTAACACAACTGGGCCCTTTCCTTGTAAACCACCATAAATGATATTATATTCTGTAGAGAATTTTTGTAAGAATTATCTACTCTGTAGGGGAGAGATATAGCGGCGGGAGAAAAGCCGCAATGTTTAGTTAAATAATGTCAACTTAAATTAAACATATGGCTATGATTTTACTCATTCAAAAAGTCAGGATAATTATTTTTTTCAATTTCAGAGATAATTTACGTTATTTTCGTAGAATTTGAACAGATTTTGATTGGTTCCATCTTTATAGTAATCTTGTTTTTCTTTAGTGTGTTTTATATCAGTTTCACCCCCTCCCTGGAGTTCCCGTCTAAATTGGTTGGCATTAGACAAAGTCAGACTTTTCGGTGCCTGAGGTCTTTGGACCAAAAGAAGTTGCATTTTCTCCTCCTTTGCTATAGACTTCTTTCTGTCTTATGGGCTGGTTTTGGCCTCGTTCCAAACATGTTGTTGTTGTTGAGACCCAGACCGTCCGACCTACCAGAAAGGTGTAAGGTAACTGTTTGGACAGCCGGGAAGTGTCACCCAATTTAGACCGGAACCCAGTGGGGGAGGCATCCACAGGGACCGTACCCTCAATCCCCTACCACCAACCTCTCGGAAGGACTTACGGACCCACATGTTTAACGTGATCGTACTCCGCGTGAACACGGCGGCAGTTTTGGCAGTGGCTGGAATCGAACCCGGGCCTACCGAGTGTAACTCCAGCGCGCTAACCAATGGGCTATCGCGCCCCGTTCCAAACATGTTGTTGTTGTTGAGACCCAGACCGTCCGACCTACCAGAAAGGTGTAAGGTAACTGTACCGTTCCAAACATGTGGGATAAGTCACAATAACATGTCAATTTCAATAGATATAACTACTAAGTCTTCAGTACATTTGCATATTGGCTATATATGATGTGTTTGTGTTATGTTGATTCTTCAGCAAGGCAAATAGAGAGTCAGTCGTCTTTCTCGAACATTGAGGTAGATAGCGCTCACAAACAGTGGTCGAAATGCCACCGAAATAAAAGTATAGTATATTTTGTACATATGTATTGATGGCATATATCGTAAGAAACACATATATCGGAATCTGCTTCAATGATACCTGTATACAGAAAGTAAGTAGCGTGCATCTTTTCTGTATTCCAATGCAATGAAAAGAAAGGGTATGCTTTTCATATAAAGCAGTAGTAAAATCCTTACTTAGGGTTTCTATGCTCAGAAAGTTTGACCAAGGATGCACATGGTCACTTGTATTTTGAGGTTTCAGACGAGACAAAGCCATGGATGTGCTAGTGTTAACAACATGTTTCGGCTTTAAGAATATAGGAGTGCTATAGAAATCGCACACCAGGGTAGTTTAAATTGATACAAAATCAAATTAATCTAATATTCATAAATCACAAATCCCATAGATAAGGGGAAATCCCAGAAATATTAGAAGAAACTTCCATTTCAGTTACTAGCATCCATGGGCCGGCTTAGAGCTTATTATACTCTCGTCAGTTAGATGAGGAAAATAGCCTTCTAAGAAAAATATTTGAAAAACGAATGTGATGTCATTATTTAAAACACAAAAGTACATATCATTGAAAAAAAGACCATGTTAACCTCAATAATGCACACACCATAAATGTAGAAGTCCTAAACTAAATAATTGATCTGAAAGTGAACTACAAAAAACATATACTATATGATTAAAAGTATCCGGACACTTTGGATGTTAGAATATTTTTCAAATTTATAAACAAATACTTGGCGAAGTGTTATGTAACTTTGGCGATGCGAAGAACAAGCTTGAACGCACACTTTCCAGTAAAGTTTCGGTGACTTGTGTATTTAGGGGACCACCAAAATATTGAAAAAGGGGAAAATATATTTAATCACCCTGTATCATAAAAAGCTGGAAATGATTTGCTACTTTTACAAAATAGTTAACTAGCATTGTTCAATGTGTCTAAGCATTTTTGTAAAACAAAAACGTGCATTCATGAAGATATAAACGTTTCTTAAAAAAACAAATTTTGTTACATGTTTTTTGCTTACAATATCCATAGGTTTCAATCAAATTTCACAAAACTTACAGAACATATTTCAACGTCTAAGAAAAACATTATACTTCAATTGGAAATTAAAGCATTGAATATACGATGAGATATAAGCATTTGAAGAAACTAAGTTTGTACTGCGCAGGCGCGAAACATAGCAATAGTTTTCTTTCATGATTTTGTAGTTAATACTGTAGAACAACTTCTATAAAAAATCCACTGGAATATCGTGAAAATTCACAAAGATATCGACAATATAGTGATCAGTTTTTCTCTGGCTCACTGAAAGTACCTGGATGATAAGGGGGTTTCCACAAATTGACATTTTACAAATTCATCGGACACCCCTGTTTTGAAAATGAACTATGCCAATTTTATGCAAATAATGATTAAAAGTCTCCGAACACTCCTATACGTGTTGGATTCTGCCAGTGACGTCAAATTTCTAGCTCTCAGACAAATATAAAAGAAGTCAGGCGAGTTAACAAATTTAATTTCAGAGCGAAAAAAGTAAAATGGAAGGAAAACGCGAGCTAAATGAGTTTAAACGTGGTGAAGTGATTGGTTGTAACTGCTGTGGAAAATCCGTTCGTGAGATTTCAGTCATGTTACGAGTGGTTCGTTCCACCGTAAATGATGTTATCGTGAAGTGGACACGTACAGGAACTGTGCATCAACGACCTGGTCGACTATTCCGTCTAGTAGAAAGCGACCACAGAGTACTGAAGAGAGTTGTGAAAGCGAACCACATGCAATCGAGAGAAATAGTTTATTCGGAATTTCAGGAAGCTACTGGATACAATATCAGCACAATGACAGTTCGTCGGGAGCTGCGAAGTCTTGGTTTTCATGGGCGAGCAGCTGCATATAAACCAAGCATTACCATAACCAATGCCAAGCTTCCCTTAAAGCGTTGCAAAGTGTGCAAAAAATGAAGCCTTCAGCAATGGCGTCAGGTGTTATGGAGCGACGAATCACGGTACATTCTCTGGCAATCCGATGGTAAAGTCTGGGTGTGGATAATGCCGGGTGAATGCCTTTCACGTGACTGTATTGGCGGTGGAAGCATAATGGTTTGGGGCTGTTTCTCATGATTCGGCCTTGGCTCTCTTATTCCTGTGAAAGGAATTCTGAACACGGAAGGATATCTCGACATTTTGGATAATTCCATGCTGCCTGCATTATGGCAACAGCTTTGAGTGGGTTCATTCTTGTTTCAACAAGATCGTGCTCCTGTCCACAAAGCACTGGCTGTGCAGATCTGGTTTGCTGACATGGATGTTGAGGAATTGGACTGGCCTGCTCAGAGCCCAGATCTCAATCCCATAGAACACCTATGGGATGAATTGGAACTTCGACTGCGAGCTAGGCCAAAACGTCCCACGTCGACGGCAGAGTTGAGTTGTTTTCTTTTAAAAGAATGACATGCAATTCCTGCAGCAACATTCCAGGAACTAGTGGATAGCCTCCCTGATAGGAAGACAGCGGTCATTGCAGCAAAAGGTGGTCCCAGTTCATACTAATTTGTGACTTTTCTGAAGGAGCAGCAAAATATACAGGTGTCAGAATAGTTTTGATCAGATCGTGTATATGTATTTTGTATATTAGTTAATTGTATTTACTCCAGTCTAACTATTCTATGATTTACAATTTAAAATGTTAATTTATGGAAATCCCCTTATCATCTAGGTACTTCAGAGAGTCAGAGAAAAACTAATCACTATATAGTCGATAACTTTGTGAATTTTCACGATATTCCAGTGGATTTTTTATAGAAGTTGCCCACAGTATTCACTACAAATCATGAAAGAAAACTATTGCTATATTTTGCACTCGCTGTAAAAACTTAGTTTCTTCAAATACTTATATCTCATCGTATATTCCATGCTTTAATTTTCAATCGAAGTATAATATTTTTCTTGGACGTTGACAAATGTTCTGTAGTTTCGTGAAATTCGATTAAAATCTATGGATATAAGCAAAAAACATGTAACAAAATTTATTTTTTTAGAAACGTTTATATCTTCATGAATATACATTTTTATTTTACAAAAATACTTATACACATTGAACAAAGCTAGTTAACTATTTTGTAAAAGTTACAAATCATTTCCAGCTTTTTATGATACAGGGTGATTAAATATATTTTTCCCCTTTTTCAATATCTTGGTGGTCCCCTAAATGCACAAGTCACCGAAACTTTACTGGAAAGTGTGCATTCAAGCATGTACTTTACATCGCCAAAGTTACAGAACATTTCGCCAAGTATTTGTTTAGAAATTCGAAAAGCATTCTAACATCCGAAGTGTCCGGATACTTTTGATTATATAGTGTATATAAATAGGACTGATAAAGAAAGGAAAACTAAAAATCCAACGGGACACTGAATGAAATTACAGAAAACAAAAAATAATGTTTATTAGTCAAATAAAATATATCCTGCCGTTTCCCTCAGATACTGATAGTTGAATTGGGAAAGGAATAAAGTTAAAAAGTTAAAGTCTCTCTCTGAAAAAAATGTCGAATTTTAATAAGTGTCAAATTTTAAAAATTTAGTTGGAGATAGCATTGTTCAACCAACAAATTTATATACTCAACAGAAAGATGAAGAATTTGAGATATTTAAAGGGAAAATATATGCATATCTAGATACAACCTTTGTTATGGCATACCATATTTTAGGTGATGACAGGGCTATTAATGATGCTTGATTGCGAAGACCATGATTTATGAACAATTTATCGATATTACACGAAATTTGCATTTCAATGACAATGAAAAGAATAAACCACGGCACGATAAAAATTATTATTGCCTGTTCATTATTTGGCCAATAATTGAACATTTCAACAATTGAACATTCATTCATTATTTGGCCTATAATTGAACATTTGTTTAGTTTGTGTTGAGCAAAGAGAACATCAGTCAGAGAAAAAGATATAAAAATTGTTTGGACACAGAAATGGACAATTGGTTACAAATATTTTTGCACAATGTGTAACTGGCATTTTTGTTTAAAAAATAGTTAATTGCTTCGAGGAGCATCATGTTGCCAAATGAAGTATGTATGGAATTATAAGTTTATTTAATCATAAAACTTTGATTATTTTTATTTCTCCTAAAATCTGTTTAAAGCACAATGGGATATTGGTGTCGCATACCACATTTTTTTGTTGGAGCAGATTGGGGACATAGGTGTCCCTGCTCATATTTTAAAATTTAACATGTTTAAAATTATAATTGCAACAATTTTTAGTTAGTTACATCTAAATAAATGGAAAATAAGGAAAAGTATAAAATTATGTTTAATAAAAATTCTGCTTCAAATAGTTAAAATACTCCAAATTCTACAGAGTTGAATTAACCTAACATGCAGTTGAGCATTTATAGCTCTTTTCCTGGCTGCAGAGAATGCCTTGGTTGTAACGATGTCTGTATAGTTTCCTTTTTTTTCATTTTTGTCTGTCCGCATTGTTTAAAAATCGGGATAAAATCAAGGGACTGGAAAAATTGGGGACTTCAACGGGACGAAAATTTGAAATTCCACTACTCCAGAATATCGGTCGCTAAAGTAACCTACACGGTAAAAATATGCATCCAGAGCTCGTGTAGAGAACTTCCCTTTAGAAGCAGAAAGTTTTCCTGCTAGATAAAGATAATTAAATAAGATAATATTATTCTTTTGTTGATTGCAGATTTCAAATTAGACTGGATTGCACATTTTCGGAGCTCTACTATTGATTTTATGCTTATTAGAGTTACTTTAACAGATAGGGTAGAGTCAGGATAGTTGTCCCATGGGTGAGTTGTCACAACACTTATTTCTCGGCCGTTAGATGACGTACACAGTGCTTATTATGCAACTAATTACTATAATTGGATTTACAGTTATTGTATCAAATACAGTGCGCAAACATGAGAATCGAATAAGAATTATTCAATTTGGTAAAGTATTCTCATTTCTCTTCGATTGTCCCAGGCACCAAATGAGGTCGTCCCAGGTATTCATTCCATCCATTATGTATTAGGTTCAGATGCATAAATTTAGTAAAAAGGTCTGGTTTTATCCCTGGTTTCAACTGGCTTCAACACATTTGGATGAACTCAATTTTTAATCTTTGGGTCTACATTCCTTTTTATCTCCATCTAGCTGTTTGAAATTCCCATAATATCGCTAACCATATTTAAGCGGCATTTTCTGTAATGACATTGATCCATTATACATATATGTATGCAAGTACGTATATTCATAAAAACTCATTTAGTTTTAAAATATAAAAAGGAAACTGTCCAAAAATTACAAACCTTGGAAATCTTCAAAAGTAGTAGTTATAGTATTTTTTTAGATCATAACTTTTGAAATATATTATTAAAATATTGATAAACTTTATTTCTAAACATACATGCATAAAAAATATTAAAATATTTATAAAATTTGCAGTTTTTAGTTTTAATATATTTAATGTATTTGACGGGGTGAAAAATTACAAATTCAATGTCTATCAAACATATTTAATTAAGTTACTGCCAAGGGTTTTTATAGTTTGGTATAATTTGGAATTGATTTTCCGATATTTTTTCTTGTTTATAAATAAAAATTTTAAAGCATGTTTTGAGCAAGTGTATATGGATGGTTTCAAGAAACTATGCGGCGCAAATATTTAAGCAAATGGGTATTAAAATCAAAAATATTAAGAGTGGAATATTTATCATATGTTATAATTTGCATGGAAATTTATGGATGAAGTTTCGATAACAGTAATATAGTGTCTGTAAAATGCAAATAGTAAAAATAATGCTTAAAAATGTCAGAAATTGGGAATGATTTGGGTGGCAAAAATGTTTAATACTATTGAGTGTTATTAAAATTTTTGAAGCATTTATTTTTCAAGATGTGTTAGAGATAAAACCTAGATATAACTAATATACATTCAGTATCAAATTTTGAAAGTACATATTTCACTAAGGATTTAAACTTCCGGCTCTTTCTTCATTTCCGGGAAAATAATTCGTTTTGCTCGAAGCATCTATTTCTGAAGATTGGCTATAGTGAGATAGAGCTTAGATGACAACTGATATAAATTAAACATCACATTCTAAAGGAGGTATAGTATTTTTCTAACGATTTTAAGATCCAGGTCTTAGTCCACTTCATATTCAAAATCTTTCCTTAAAACGTCTATTTCTAAGGATTGATTATCGATATAGCTGAATCTATATCAAATGATATGGATTCAGCAATAAATTTCAGACGGGTGAGTTCTCACCAAAGAATTCCTCCTCCGGTTCTAAGATGAAGACTGTTCTTGTTAGATTTTCGTAGTTTTCATGTCATGAGCGAATACGATGTAGTGAACTGGAGCTTATGAATATATGTCGCTTGTGTAAAACTACATCCTCCATAGATCATATATATGTGAATAATAGATCTTACATGACATTTTACAGAAGTAGATCTTTCATAGAAGTCTGAAAAATACCAAATTTTGATTTTTCCCAAGACCCTATGATTTGTAGCAACAGTTTTCAGTTATGACATAGGTTACGACAAACAAAATATTAGCTCTCTATATTAAAAAAAAAATAGCTGACGCCGCCGCCGCTGCTCGACAAATTTCTCTTTCCTCGAGATTCTCTGCTTTGTACCTCAAAAACTATAGCATGCAAAAATATAAAATTTGATGCACTTGTAGAAAAAGGTTTGAGGAATACGCTAAAATAAACCATTTTTCGATATACTATATTGCAGTTTAAGAAATAATTATTGTCTAATTCAAAGACAAAATATTTGAGCTGCGAGTTCACTTCCTGGATAGACTAACAATAGCAAAACCACGGATTTTTATCTATATAGGTACCTATATAGTTAAATTTTTTCAAGACAGAGTCCCTTTTTTAATTTCGACGTTATTTACCAGATATTTGGCATTATATGCACTTCTGATGTGATGAAAGTTCTTTCGTATCGGCACGTCTATCGAATTTCTCTGTCTCTTACCGCATAATCTATATCTTACAAAAATATGAAATTTGATACATTTATATAGAAATAATAAGGTAATACGATGAAATAAATCGTTTACCGATTTAACCTTTAGTTTGTCTAGAAATAGGTCGCGAAGCGAACTCTGCGAGCAAAGCGAGTAACAGGGGTTGGCGAAGCGTAGTGAGTAGGGGGCAGAACACCCTAGCCCAGTAAAAAAAGACGAAAATTAAGAAATTATATTAGAAAGATAACTTGTATGAATGTTTAAGTCAGAAGTTTTATTTTGATCTGTAATTTCAAGGGGAATGTAGGGTATACCCTGCCAAATGTGATTGCCTAAAAATAATTATAAATAAAGTTAAGTACCTTACATTTTATATACAATAATGTTTAATGGAAATTCACATTAATACATAAAAGCATTTGGATAGCATGTTTTTGAATGGGAGCAGCTAAAAAATTCCTGAATCACATACATGTTACAAAGAGAAAAACTGAATTATTTAATGTGTGTCTTAGTCTACAATGCTCTGTAATTTTAGTACTAAAGGAAGCATCAAAACTGCCTCTCAAATTTTAGAACCAAGTGCTTCAATCCCTGATGAAGTCCAGGATGAATCTTTAGGGAAACATGTTTCGACTCTCCACTTCGTTGCCATGGCAACTCGACAAAAGGATGAAAAGAAATGACTTTTTTTTCCTGCAACTCAAAGTTTCCTACTCATGCGGAAATGCCAGAACCTGAAATGGATTATTGCATGATTCTGGAAAATATTTAGAATGTAAGTTGTTTCTGAAAAGAGTATTTATGACTTTTTACTGCTACTAAAAGTTTCCGAAAAAAGCACCGTTCATTTAAAAAGAAACTGAAACTGCCTATGAATATATTTTAAAATATATGTTTCAGTTTCGTCAATAATCGATGAACAGGAAGATCTTTTGTGGTTCTAGGACAAGTACTTTAGGAATTTTTATTATTTAATGAAGTTTACAAAATAATCGTTTTTAGTGGATCATAAATTCAGGATAACAGATAGTTTGTTGGTGAGTGAAGTTTTTTTTTAAATATCCAGTTAAGCAGAATGAATGGAGTAAACAGATAAATAAATAATTCGAAGAAAATGTAGCAGAAACAGTGCTAATAAGCATTATAGTGATTCGAATATTTTAATAAAATTATTGAATACACTGCGCAACACACAAATTTTCTCAAATATGAAAAAGTCATTTCGTACTAATTTTAAATCGCTGAGCACAAAAACGATAATAAAAATTGGCAATTGACTCTTGTTTAAGAGATACGGAGGTAGTCGGTTCCCTCACTTTCCTTGAAATATATGTGAAAATGAAATATGGGAATATGCAAATTTATATAACTTACAAATTATAATAAATTGTAAATTATATAGCAACGTTTATAAAAAAAATGTATTAAAATTTATGTCTCATATATTGAATATATATGAAATGTGATAATATTAATATACATTACATATACATGAAGTATCAAGACGATCAGATAAATAAACAGACAACATAAATTGAACCTATGTTACATTTTTACCAACTTGTAAACAAAAAATTAAATATATTACATAAATAAAATCTAGTTAGTTTTTGAATTAGCTACTTATATTTTTTGCATATATTTTGTTTGTATTTATTGCATGTATTTTTATGTGTTTGCTGCATATTTTAACTTTTATTTACTTCTATTGCTTTTAATAAATGTGTTGCAAATTCTTAATAATATTATCGTGTTTGCAAGTTATAGTTCCAATTACAAGAGATTAGATCATGATGTCAAGCAATATAGAAAAGTACAAAATTTCTAGTTAACATCGTTTCAGGAATTATGGTTACTTTAAAGGTTAAATTTGACGTTTAATACAATTATATAAATGAGTATTAATAGCTATTAAATACTTATAAAATTCATTAACTCTATGACTATAGGAAATATATGCTGATCTCTAGGAACTCCCCTGTAGAATAGAAATGAAAGTAGCATATTTACTTCATCAGCGTTCTGCGGAGTCATAGATATACACTTGACTTACACCTCACTTTGCTGTGTGCATACGGTTTATAAGCTATTTATAAATAGACTAAGCCGATCATACATCAGAGAGTATCTATATATGCATATATAATGCTTAAGCACGTCGCCCTAAGAAATGGTCTCGAGTTTGCCGAATGACAACGACTTTATGTTTAATTATATTGTTTAAAATATGAAGGTAAAGTGAACCTCTTATTATAATGGTTCAAGAACTTTATCAAAGTCTTTATAGAATTATAGACAGCCCCATTATCTCCATACTTATATTTCAAATACTTATTAATTTCTTACGGCTTTTTCTCACCAATGAAATTATATTCTATTTGAACTGAAGTTGGTTTAATTTAAATAAATATATGGTTTATGTATGATTAAATGTTCATATAATTAATACGCATGTATATGGAAATATGAGGAGTATCCATTCTTATAATGGCTGTAAGACAAACAGAAATAAATAGCAGAGGATGTTGATGTTTGAAAGTGTCTCACACTCTTGAACTTGGGTAGCAAGTTACAAACAAATACTGAGCATTAAAAGACACTAGAGTGCATATGCTTTACATGAGACAGCTAGTATTATTTAAACCTCATCTTTGAGTGTAACAAAATATATATTTTTAGAAAATCATTTTATTTATTTCTTACCGAAGAGCAACTTTAATTTATTTTTATCAAACAACTGAGTTGACCACTTTAGGATATAATGTATATGCTTAACTTTACGCGATTCCTAAGCTTTTCTGAAAAAAGTTTTATCAATGATTGGCAATCGAAATAAAAGCTTTTTTTTAAATTAAGAACAAGAGATATTTTAGAAAAATTTCATCTGGAAACTGTATCTATTGGAAAAACTGTATCTATTGGGAAACTGTATCTATTGGGAAACTGTATCTATTGGTATCTATTGGGAAAATTTCATCTGGAAACTGTATCTATTTGGAAAGATATAACAGTCACTTCGTTCTCACATATGTTTTAAGTTTCGTGCTGCATTGTAAAAATATACTGAATGCAGAGAGAATAAGGGAGGAAATAAATGCATTTACCGCTTTCTCTTTGATTTTGCAAAAACTGTTTTATGGAAATTCTGTATAACATGTTATCAACTGATGGAACAATCCAGAGTGACATATTTTATAAAGTGTTATGAAAAATTGAACTTTTCAGTATCAGACAATAGCATTTGACAGTTTACTAATTCTATATAAAGATATATGACATAGCAGTACATTGTTAATACATAATATAATGTACAGGGAAAATATTGTGACGGGGTCGAAAATTCGACCTCGAGTATTCCAAGGAAAAGCATGTTTCAAGCATCCATAAACTCAACTCGAACATTTTTTAGGTGATGTCTGTGTGCGTGTGTTAGCGGTTGCTTATTTTGCTGTGTGTGTGTAGAATCGATGTTTTACGAACGAATGACACGTTTCGAGAAAAATCTAGTGCGATTACTACAATTCTTTAACACTGAAACCTGACTGATTTGAAACGCAATCAAATATTTTCCCCTTCCCTAATGTTTGAATAAATTTTTATAAAAAGTCATACAAAAAATCAGAACTTCAGTAATGATAAAAATCTTTCTTATATAATTTTTCACTAGACAAATAATGACATAAAGTTTAGAAAACTAGCATAAACAGTTCTATAGATATTGCTCGTTTTTCAAATAAATTTATCAAAAAATTACAAAAAATAAAAAATTAATAAGTATCATTAAATATGTTTACTTTCCATGAAATATTATGCAACAAATCTACTGACATCTCTCTCGTGGATTTAGTTCGTCCCATTTACAAAAAAAGTTTCTTTTTGAAGTAGTTTTGTATTTTCAAGTCAAAGAATTCAACAATAATAGTTCAGTTCACGGGATATTAATTAAATGCCAACTGCATTTTGATGAGGATTTTGCACGTGAGTTAGCAATTCTGTTAGGAGCAGCATAAGCAATTCTTTTAGGAGCAGCAGAAGCAATTCTTTTAGGAGCAGCATAAGCAATTCAGTTAGAAGCATAAGCAATTCTGTTAGGAGCAGCATAAGCAATTCTATTTTGAATAATAATTTGCCAAAAGCGCAAAATTTCAATTTATATGATGTTAATTCAATCTCAACAATGCTGAGCCGTGGATCTTGTATACCATTATTTCTTTATGAAAGCAGTAAAGTCATTGTATTACTTAGAGAAAGTCATATGCTGCCTCATATCAGTTTTTTATTATCAAATTCAAATACACACGAAAAGAATCCCATGTATTCAGCACACTTCTATTACAATAAAATAACATTCTAATATTTTAGGTGAACAATAACGCTAATTAGATCGAAATAAAAATGTGTTACCAAATAAAATAATTATTCCAAACATAATGGATATCAATTTAATATTTCACTTTATCCTGAAGACTGCAAACTAACAATAATTTACTGGAGTGTGGCTCAACTCGACTTTCTTATATTTGAATCTATTGTTAGTAGAGTGGTTTTTTTAAATGGTATAAGAAAAAATTGAAGAAATTCGTATCAAGGATCCAAATGATTACAATCATAGTGTGTTTTTACTCGTCACTTTAAGGAGCTTGAAAATTTTTTTCGATGAATAACATGCTGACAATGTACCCCTCGGGATATAGTTAACTTACCTCCCCCACCCCTCGGAGGGAGGCTAATGACTTAACGAACAAAAAAATTATATCTCTGCTATTTTTCCCAACTATGATTGAAAGTATAAAGTCTCGTGGTGACATGGTAAAACAATATAAATTTTCAAATGAATTAGGAAGTTTGGCTCGAATTTTAAAACATTCTATCTAGTTTTAGATTTTTTGTTAACAAAGCTGGATATAAAGTTTCGTGAAAATCCATTAATATTTGTGGCGCTATCGTGTACACAATATATACAGGCAAATTGACTGACATCACTCCAAAAATAGTCAAAACGTGTTCAAAACGTGTTCAAAATGTGAGGTCTTAAAACATATATTGGCATCAAAATCTTGAAATCGGAAATTTTTGTTAAAACATTCTTTTCTAAATACGACGTATTAGAAATTAAAAATTTAATAGGTTATCACAGTTAATGACACGTGAATTATTTTTTTCTAGTTTCAAATAAAATGCAGCAGTATACATATATTCACAACTTGAGCAATTTTGTACCGTCGACTAAAAACTGAGTTAAAGTGATTAACGTGTACGCAGATCATTGCATGATGTGATCAAATAATCTACTTGCAAAGCTCTGTCACTGTTTGTAACTTACAGATTTGTGACACATCTATGTCGGGGAACTATTTGTGATTCAACGGTATTTCAGACATTGTATTAAATTTTCTGGGTTGTTATTTTCGATTTCTTTTAATTAGATCTTGGTGGATTATAATTAGTGGATTATAATTTTACAATGATATTTATTCTGCATTTTACTCATTTACAGAGTTATTTACATATATATTTCCTAATTGACATGTATATTTCATATTTGATAAACCATTATTGTATTAGATATTTTTATTTGTTTGAACAGTGCTTATTTTTAACACTTTACAACATAGTAGAAAAGTGTTTACGACTTTGTTTATTCTGTCTGTCTGTCCGTTCGCACGATAACTGCCGTAAAATAACTTTATCAAAATGGAATTTTAGTATGTTGTTCAGACGGTCTGTGGGACATATGGTAATAAAAATGAGTAATATCACCCAATTAGTTTTGGATTGAACCCGGGTTGAAAAAATGGAATACATTAAACCTTATGGGACCTAATTTTTCAAACATTCCTTTAAGCGAATTTAAAATTCACAAACTGCTTCGAAAGCTTTAGGAAATATTCAAATTATCCCCTAAAATATATAACATAAATTTCAGTAAAATATGTTCAATAGCTTTTTAAATAAAACTTAAAATAATAATTACACCTATATTATATGAAGAGATCACGTGACCCACTTCAAAGTAAAATATAGCATCTATCTTTTTTCCAAGTCTCGTCTTTTTTCCAAAATCGTTATTATTAAAGTTCTTTTAAGTTATATTTTATGTTACATCCCTTCTAAAACCGCTTTATTTTTACTTTTCGGTGCATCTATACTATACTGCACCAACGCAATTACAATAATTTTTAGTCTAAATGATCATCACACTTTGATTATTTCTACAACGAAGCCTAATTTTAACGTATTCAGAATGTAAACACATCAAGCTGTAAGTTGAGTTGTATAAGAATTGCTGAATTTTTCTAACACAAAATTATTTAGCTCTGGAATCTGGTATATACATAATATGAATGATATTACATAAAGAAGCATACGATTCTATAGTATTCTTTTACCTCCATGGTTTTATGTTTTTAAATAAAATATATTATTGTAGTATTGTGCTAATTTTAAAAATATCGCCGCTGAATGAAAGGAATGGAAAAGAGTTTATGAATGAAATATTCACTTCTTTTATATAGAGAGCCAGGCAATTTCTACTTCGATGACGTTATTTGAATAAAGTTCATTTGTTTTCGATGAAATTTTCAAAAAAAATAAATTATAGTAGGATTATGAAAATTTTAAAAATATCACCGCTGAATCGATCTGTCGAATTTTAGAGATATTTAAATAAAATTGCATTGCGTTTGGAAAGTGTTTCATAATCAATGCTTTTTGCATGATTAATCTTTCTTATTAACAAATTACAACATAGTTAAAAAGCGTTTATGACTTTGTTCCCCGTTCTGTCTGTCTATCAGTTAGTACGACAACTGCCGTAAAAATGACTTTATCAAATTGAAATATTAGCATGTTGTTGAGATGGTCAGTGGGACACATGGTAATGTAAATGAATAATATCATCCAATTAGTTTTAGATTGAACCCGGGTTGAAAAAATGAAATACATTGAACCCTATGGAACCTAATTTTTCAAACATTTTTTAAGGACGAAAAATCTTAGGATGGTAATCTAGTGTTCCTTACCATCCTAAGATTTTCCGTCCTTTTAATAATGTCTGCCATGAATTTGGTTTCAAACCCGCTTACTCTAATATTACCACTTTATTTAATCGTATTCGGTCCGATAAACTTGGAAATTTTTATGACTTTAAAAGCTTTGCTGGGGTGTATGTCGTTCCCCTGTTATCCCCTACTGGTGACTATAAATTTTACATTGGTAGTACAAAACGTACTGTTGGCATCCGTTTAGCAAAACATGCTCGCGATGTCAAATCTGGTAAACTTTCTACGGCTCTTGCTCAATATGTGGCTAATGATAAATTTCTTACCGTTTTTGAAAAAACTTTCCTTTTGGTTCGTTGTAACAATCCACGTGGTATTCTTCTTTATGAATCCCTGTTTATTTATATTTACCATGAATCAATTTGCAATTTTAATCCTGTTCAAATTTTAAGTTATGCTTGGCGACTCATTCTCGACTCTATGCAATTCAAATCTCTTAAAAGTTTTTTGTGACGTCATTCTCAGGAATATCATGCTTGACGTTTTTCTAAAATTTGTATTCGTTCTTTCTTGTAATAGCTAAAAAAATTCGCAAGCGTTTAAACTTATTGTGTAATTTCAGTGTATATTTCTTGTATTATTTTAGTAAGTTCATTTACCATTTTATATTTTATGCAAATTTGTTTTAAAATGGTCTCTATATATATAAACATTCCATGATTTTACTACTCATGTAGCCACTGATGAAGCATATATGAGTCCGAAAGCGCTCTGGCTGTTTTTAACAATTTTTGTACGTCTTTTAGGATGTTAAATAAAAGACCTTTCGTTTTTTAAAAACGTTTTGTTCTTGGTTTTTTCCATTGTATGCAGACGTGGTGCCAATCTTGATTACTTATTTATATGATCATCAATCATTGATTATTTCTACAACGAAGTCTAACTTTTAATTAATATAAAATGTAAATAAGTGATTGTAAGATGAGTTGTATAAGAATTGCTACAAGGGCCAGACCGGGCCCTATACCGCTGACTGTGTCGCATTTTAGATATGTTTAAATAAAATTGCATTTCAGTTGGAAAGTGCTTCTCAATCAATGCGCATTTTAGAGATGTTTAAATAAAATTGCATTTCAGTTGGAAAGTGCTTCTTAATCAATGCTTTGTGTAGGATTGATCTTTCTTGTTTATTTATTTTTTATTCATTATGAGAACCGAAAGAAAAAATCCCGATGGTTATTAGGATATCGAACTGTAATTAAACAAACATAAACTTTAGTCAGTTCTCTATTTTTATATTAATTAAATGATTTTATTAATAATACATTTCAAAAGTTAAAAATATATAAATAGAATTCTCGTTAGATTTTAGTTTAATATATTATTTAAATTCTAAATTAGAATTTTATAGTTAAATTCATATATTCGATTTACATTCTGCCAAATTAAGTTTTCCCATTATGTGAATATTACTGCCTCAGTTACAACTATCAGTGGCGTAGGCAGGACGTGTATTTTCACCTGAGAGGGAGGGGATCCTAGCGTAAATTGCTTTGAACTCCGATATGTGCCAATATCTGTATACTTAACATTATTTGAGCAGAACTGATTTAAAATTAAAATTAAATATTAATGTTGTATTCCACCCAGTGCAAAATGGTATGATATTTACAATAGACATTTTAAAATTAAGTACCTCGAAGAGTTTTCGAAGTAGGAGTTAAAAATATTATGAAAAATGCAGTTGGTGAGCGGAGAGTACGGAGGAGACAGATGTCACCCTCCCAAGCACTAACCCCGCTCAGAGGCGCTGAGGTTTTGAGCTAAAGGAGAAAACTGATAATGGGTAACCGCGTAGGAAGGATTCATGATTCCCCATTATCTAAACCAGTGTTTTTTTTTAACTTTTTTGGTCGCAGAACCCTTTTAATGAGATGTCAGAACCCCCTTCCTCCCCCCCCCCCCGCAAAAAATGTATATTTTGATCCAAATTATGCATTCAAATTTTACTCGTCTTTACTTTTTTTTTTAAACATTTACACAAAACATCTCGGAGGGCCAACGGCCGTACCGTGCTGAAAACACCGGTTCTCGTTAGATCACCGAAGTGAAGCAGCATCGGGCGCGGTTAGTACTTGGTGGGTGACCACCTCGGAACGCCGCGTGCTGATGGCCATCTCGGGTGCGGTATCCCCGTGGTTTGCGCGCTAGATTTGCACGCTGCCACAAATGCCGCCGTGTTCATGCGGAGTACGATCACGTTAAACATGTGGGTCCGTAAGTCCTTCCGAGAGGTTGGTGGTAGGGGAAGGAGGGTACGGTCCCTATGGATGCCACCCCCACTGGGTTCCGGTCTAAATTGGGTGGCACTTCCCGGCCGTCCATACAGTTACCTTACACCTTTCTGGTAGGTCGGACGGTCTGGGTCTCAACAACAACAAAACATCTCGGAACCCCTGAAATACTATACGGAACTCCCAAGAGTTCCTCGGAACACACTTTGAAAAACTCTGATCTAAACCATTACATTAGTTCTCCAGAGGGTCCATATTGAAAGGCGAAATCCAGCACTGTAATCTTCCAATCGATCGTCGACACCCTCTTACCAAGATCCTTTCTACGCTTAAGCCAATCAGTGCATTTTGATTTTAGGCCCTCTATCCACAATGTTCATGATGGTTTTAATAACTTTAGTTCCCGTTGCGAGCTCCCCTATAGACCAGCGACGGATCACGAGCCCCCTCCCCACACATCCTCTATCCCCTCATTCCACTACGAGTACGGCTGTTTAACAATGAATATTTTTTGAGAAATTAATTTTTAAAAATTTCTTTAAGAAAAGTAATATTCAGACAGTTTTAAAATGTATTTTTACCTTTTTCATTTTGAAAACAGAAATTGAAAAGAAAAAACAATATATATACTGCCGAATTTAAAAATGTTCTTTGGATTGACCAAACAAACAGATAAAAATGTATGCTTACATTTTTATTTTGAAAACAGAAATTGAAAATAAAATAAAATATACGAGTTTCGATTTTTCTATCCGTAGTCATTCACCAAGAATACACTTCTATATGCATTACAATCGAAACAAATTTCTGTTTAAAAGGAAATTGCAACCGACGTATTCACAAGTAAAATAAGCAAAGTTGTAGGGAATAAAATAAATGCATGGTTTTACAAAATACATATTTCTTATTTTATTCATATATAATTGACATAATTAATAATAAAATTATGTAGCTAAATTGTAATATCTCTTAACGTGATTGGCTGCTAAAGTTGAAGCTGCGTTCTCAAACTTTTGCTGCGTTCCCAAACTTTTGCTGCGTTCCCAATCTTTTGCTGCGTTCCCGCGTTTGAATGACATCAGGTGTGTTTTACTTCGTTGTTGTGGTGGTAATCACTGAACTAAATGAAGTAAGGTTTAAAATATTTACTAGTTTTTACTAAGTATCTTTAAAAAAATTATTGAAATACAAAATCTTGTGTGTAAATCATTTAGAATTTCAATAAATTCCATTGATGAAAATTACGGTGGCTGAGAAAAGTTTGTCTTCATAACTTATATGATTATGAAAGTTGTTTTTTTAGGCTGAATATCGAAATCTAAAAAGTCAATGTTAAAATATTATTTCAGAAGTCAATGTCCTATATATAATTTACAAGTAATCTGAAACTTCACAAAATGCAGCTAATCCTAGGTCGTACATGGTTTGCCTGCTGTTTGTTCACATAAAGTGTAACACTCAAAGTTGTTACATGAAACGGAAATTCTGAAAATTTATACGTTTCTATGTTTATAAACTTTTATATACCGTTGCATTTTCATACACCTGTGGTATCGGAAACTGAATTTTAGAAGTATTTTTAGAAATAGAACTTGTAATATAGAGTTTATAATTTTTAAAATGATTACTTCATTCCTTCCAATGTTCAACACATATAATTGAAGTAAAGTGCTAGGTTCTGGACAATTCTCCACTATCTAAAATTTTCAATGTTCCTCAAAGTTGGAGGGAGGAAGACGGGCCCTCCATCAAATTGTATGACACATTGGCTATTTAATCTTTAAATTGGGCATTTACTAAAATTATATTTATATTTTTTGTATAGAAATTAAGTTATACATTTTCTTAATAAACTTTGAAATAAAGTTTTTTTGCATATAAAATTTAGCTTAATTCTGCCAGGAACTGAAATTGTCTAACCAAGGTAAAGTAATGACAAATCAATATTGATGCATGTCATTATCTATAGAACTTCGTTCAAAGTTTATTTGAAAGAAAAATTTTCGATTTTTCCAATGGTGTCAAGATGAAAACTCAATGATAATATTTTTGTTCTCTAAGGAATCTATTTTTCTGAATATCGCCTAAAATCGTCGTAAATTGTGCTGAAACATAAAATAACTTAAGAACTAATTCGAAATTATAAAAAAATGACACCCCACCTTTCCTGGACCTGACGTACCTGTGTACTAAATTTAATGATCGTAAGATGTTTAGATTTCTCGCTACAGACCACACATACAGACCAGATATTTTCCTTTATTATTTAAGATAACGTAATACTAATCATCTACAGGACGTCTCTTAAAGTCCAAGAACGGTCTTTGAGAGCCGTCTTAGATATACTTATAATTGCAAAAATGTTTGAAATCAGTTTACAATTTATCTTATAACAATTTTAAATTAAGAAACATGTTTGTCTGAAAAATACAAAATCGAACATTTTATATGGACCCTTAATCCAAAAATGTCAGCTACTACAGTGTTCTTCATCCAGTAACATCTAAAACTAAAAAGAGCTTGATTCTTTTACAAGTAAAATTTACCGCGATATGAAACATTGAATTTTATGACTTAAATAATAATCTTTCCCACATCTGCGGAAACATCATTACGGGTGACCTATGGCCGCCAATTCACAGAGAGAATTGCCTTGGCGACAAGGTGTGAGAACCAGCGCCACACTTCTTGCTGACCTCGGTGGAACATAGAAGGATGGGATATATGTAAGCGATGTATCCTATCCTCCAAGAGTGGAAAGCACCTATTTTGGCGCACCTGTCGCCGACTGCGGCGGAAAAAACCAATATTCTTTCATGTATTTCTTCTGCAATTTATACCTTTTTTTCTTCTTCTTGTTAATTTCAGAATCTAAACAATCTTATCCCTTTTTGGGAATTATTAGAGCAATTTACGAATAAGCATCCTCCGAATTTATTGCGAATTTATACCACAATGCACGATATCGAGTCATTGCGCAATAAAACCAATGAAAAATAATGATACAATGGCGGATGCGTCACCTCCTTGTATAAGAGTCTTAAATTATGGTTAGCATTAAGGGGCCGTATAAAATAAAAATAATATTGACCTAATAATTTATTTAGAAGGAGGACTATAAATATTCATTGTACGGGATATTTGCTGACAAATTTACATGACTCTCAATTCAATTTGTGTTCAGCCACCAATTTCTCAGCTAAAAAACTGTTGCCAATTCGAGCTATTACATTTCGGTAAATGTTGCTTACAAAAGTGTCGAATATTTTATTTTGTTTTAAATGATAATTTAAAGAAATTCTCAGTAATTAAAAAATCATGGATTGAGGGATCGTATGAAAAGACAGATTTCATATGTTTTCAAGCAAATACGTTTCACGATTTAAAACTGTTATAAGATAAATTGCAACCATATTTTAAAACATTTTTGTAATTGGAAGTATATGGCTACGACTAACTGTTAAGAAAATAAAGATTGCTCCAAGTCTTTCTGCGACGCCAGGCCTATAACAAAGTAACATTTTGTCATATATATAAGCGAGTGTTTAGTGAATTATGACCGCTAATGAAATGTTGAGAAATATGTAATATTCAAAAAGTTAAGATTTATAATATTACCCGTAGAAAATGTCATTAACATTATACATTATTCAATTAGGAGCTCATTTCCTATTCCGTAAACAATTCTTTCATTTGTTTCAATAACGAGCGCAAAAAGTTAAAACCTTTTATGATTCTCTAAATGGAGTGTCTGTTGAGAATTGCGTCTTCTGGGAAAGAGAATGATTATTTTAGTGAAATTTTTATCGCATAAAATGAGAAATCCCCATTTTTTTAGGTATTTCATACTTCCTAATGTCTGTAACATTTCTGCGATGTATAAAAAATGGCATGGGAAAGGTATCCAGTTGATATAATATACACTCTGTTGCAAAAATATATATGCACCCCTAAAAAGGTGAGTTACAGCGGCGAAGCTCGGCATGAAATTGTTCTTTTTGAGAGTTTTGCTAATGCTCAAACGATCAGCGCTAATCATATCATAGGGCTCATGCAACGAGCATGAAAACGACGCATTGTGCAGCATTTAAAGCAACCGGTGGTCTCACTCACGGGCAATTGGAACTGAATGTTCTGCTTTAATACTGCAAGTTGTGCAGAACATGCCTTTGAAGCGTGCATGATGGCGCTGCAAACAATTGTCGGACTTAAGAGGTCACATCACAGACCTAAGTGAAGTTGATTCATCCAACAGATGTATCAGTCGCCATCTTGGTCGGAACGATATGATTGTTGCTCGGTGTTGGCAACAGTGAATCACATAAGGTACATGTAACCGGCGCAGAGGCTCAGGATGCTCCAGACAGACAACTGCTCGACAGGATTGCTCAGTAAGAAGAGGAGCCATGTCCCTACCACTGCCGTCGCTATCAGCCATTCAAAGGCATTTTCCATCCTCCATGCATTCTGTATCAAGGCATACTATTCGGAGACGTCTTGCAGACGGTAGGATTAAGTATCGACGTCCATTAAGGAACCAACCCCGACCCCTCCACATAAGCAGAGTCGTCTGGATTGGTGCCAATCTGACGGCTCGCTTGCAGTGGCGTAGCGCCCATTGAAGCTAATAACGCTAAGCTTCCCTTGTTTAAAATCTAGTTTAAGGAATATTTCTTTAATTTTTAAAATTATTTTGCAAATGTATATGTATATATTAGAAATTAATTACACATTATTTGCTTAAAGCGATGCGTTTTAAAGTATTTTTTCTCATTAAAACGCGGTTTTTAAAGTATCGTTGGCTTAAATTTGGTAGCCTACGATTTTTAATACCTACAACACAGTATTGAAAGCTTCCGTGGCTGATAAATGCGTGCAACGGGTGCTTTAAAGCTAGCCTTTAAAGGTTAGTGGTTATTACTTTCATCTTTGCAAACGAGGTGCTATTTTTCTAGAAAATAATATTTTTTTTATAATTCTAAATAATTTGAGCCATTTTTCAAGGATAACTTGTCACTCGCCTAACTTTAAACAAGATAAGGACGAAGAAATACACTAATAAGGATAACCATTTAAACTTACTAATTAGTGAAGCAGACTTTATCGCGGCATCAATACGGCGAAGCATCCACTTGTATATTTGGAAGTTTTAGAAGGAATAAATCGAATATCGCTTGGTAATCACCTGTTACATGAGAATATTATTTACAAAAACGATTGATAATATTTCTAGTAGATTTTTAGCATATTGTAACTATAAGGTATTGGGTTTCCATAGTATTTGTAAATAATTAATATACAAAATTGTTTAAGAGCATTGTTGAATACAGTGATTATCAACTAAGCTTGTTACATTCCAAATTTGTTTTTCGATCCATTTTCAGTGCCCTCTTAAATTGTTCAATGTTGTTAGTTCTAGCTATTTCAATTTACAAAACTGATATATCTCTTCTGTTACTTGCTAATAATAATCTAGTGTATTTCTACATCATATTTAATATGATGGTTGCAAAGGTTGATCTAATTTAAGAATATGAAAACATTTAAAATTCTAGATCTTGTACGTATTCATGTATTCGTGCATTTCATGCACGTTTTTCATTTTTACGTTACATTATATTTTTTTACTCTTCAAAAAATAATACTTATTGAAAGAGAGAATTTAAATATAAATCTCACTCATTTGCAAATCTCACTCACAGCAAAACCCATTCTTATTTAAAACGCCAAGCGCTCAGCCCCACTCAAAAATCTTGCGCTACGTTACTGCTGACTTGTACGTCGACAACTCACTGCAGCCGATTGTCAAGCCGCTTACGTTTCATTTATCAACAAGACAACGCTCTAACGTATAGCTCTCATGGGATTATTTACCAATTACTAAAATATCCTCTTCTTGTCGCCACACATTTTACTTTTCTAGATTCAACGCCAGACAATATAAGCGACTATGGCCCAAAATTGAGGAGATGGGATTTTAAAATCTCTGTTTTAGAAACCTGAAGCAAAATAGCCAAAGAAATGAAAAATATCTGTATAATATGTACTAATTTGATCTACAGCGAGAGTGAGGGTAGGATGTATCAAAATTATCAGGCACTTCTACTATAGCTATAACTACTGTAGTCAAAATTCAAATTAAGGGGAGACTCTGCAAAGGCATAATCAAAAACCTCAAAGTAGATTTACTTAATTATCAAGGCCTTCCAGTTAGAATATATTGGTTTTAATTAATAGAATATCTTGGATTTGATCGCTTTCAATCCGTTTCGGGTTCTACGTCAACGAAAAATATCTACACTGCTAGCCATTAAAATTGTTATACACCAGGAAAGAAACAAATAGCAGAATCTTATTTATTGTACATATACAGTATAATGAGAGGAAAAGATGATTAAATTTGCAGGTGGTTTGGGATACACAGCATGCAGAATTCAGTACATAGAGCTGACACCTCTGGCAGAAACAGCGGATGTAATCCGGTTGGGCATCGAGTCGAATTGAGCTTGGATAACAGATACGGGTACGTCATTCCATGCGGCTTCAACTCTTTGCCAGAGTTCACCAATCGTAGTGGCTGGCGAGTCGTTGCGGGCCAGTCTCTCGGCAACCCATGACCAGATGTTCTCAATGGGTGACAGATCTGGAGAACGTGCTGGCCAGGGCAACAGAGAGAAAAGTCCAACTCCCACGGCAACCTATAGGTTTTTGCCGACCACAAGGGGAGAAGGCACAATTACCATAATCTCTTTCACAAAGCTGCAGCCAGGGATTACGTTCTCGACGGAATCCTTCACCAGGCAGGGACCCGAAGAACACCCGTCAAGCCAGACCCCAGCCACCGACCGGACCTTGACTCAGGCTATGAATAGGCACAGTCCAGTGGTCACGGCCATCCAGAAGAGTCGGGGCCTGATTGCCTCACCGGTTCGACATCCAGGTAACCCGATTATTATGCTCCCCAGGTTGGAGGCCAGAGTTACAGAGCTAAGATCCGTAACCACTTCTTAGAGTGGCCTGCTTCGGGCAACAGTTGAATATGCTATGTATCAAGGAAGGCCAGGACAGCACGGGCAAAATGCGGTCGTGCATTATCTTATTGAAAGATGTCGTCACACATTCCTCGAAGATAGGGCACAGCAACGGGCCTTAATACGTCAGAAATGTAACGGCGGCTGTCTACATTACCGGCTATGCGAACAAGAGGTAACCGGGATGTGTACCCAAGTGCACTCCATACCATCACGCCAAGTGCTGGGCCCGTATGACCATGAAGAATGCAAGCTGGCAACGTTCGTTCTCCTCGGTGCCCCTATACACGAATATGTCTGACAGGATGCTGTACGCAGAACCGGGATTCGTCCGAAAAGACGACGTGGTGCCTTTCATGTGTCCAGTGTCGTCGTTCGTCGCACCACTGTAGACGTGCCTGTCTCTGCTGCAGCGTTAAGGGAAACCGCAACAATGGTCGCCGTGCTGACAGTCTGTGGTGCTGCAGATGTCGTTGCACTGTCCGTGCGAACACTTGTCGTCCTGCAAACGAACCAAATTCCTGACTCAGGGTGTGTGACTTGGCTGTACGATCCAGCAAGGCCGAGAGTGAGCATATTTCACGATAGCTAATACTTTTTAATTTTATGATATATTCTGATAAATTCATTAAAAGATTCTGCAATATATTGAGAACGGTTCATGCTTCGCGTTCTAAAATGCATGTCATTCGTTTTCGAATAAAACATTAGACAAGAAATGATCGTTTACGTAACATATTGGCAGTTCTGAATTTTAATGATTTTTTCAAAATTTTGTTTAAAAATTCGGGGGTCTTCCGAACATTTGATTGTGTTTAAAATCAATAGACTTCTTGAATTTGTATATTGTAATATTTGTACCAAATTTTGTGCAAAACGCGACATTTGTTCGCAAGGTATCGTCTTCACAGACTCAAGGATACACACTAACACGCACACATATATATACATATCACCTCAAAAACGTTCGATTTGTGTTCAGACATGCTTGAAACGTGATCTTCCGTGGAAACTCGAATTCGAATTTTCACCCAAGTCACAGTATTTCCCGTATGGATTGTGCTACTTGTATGTAGGGAAAGTAAATAGAAAAGATTTTCTTTGCTTCTATTTTTATCGTCTATAAAAAAACGCTGGATCATTTGCATCGCTGAAGGATCATTATAGCGGCAACATCATATAAAGGAGATGTACATCATATAAAGGCGATGTAGACTCGGAAGTTGCTAATATGTATAAATTTAGCAGTTGCTTCTACTATTGACAACACATGCACATAAAAAAAATCTTAACTTCCAGAATAGGAAAAACATACACAGTTGGAATCCTGTCAAAATTTTACTGATCATCCTCTAAATTACTGTGAATACTTGTTTTGACTTTCTGAATAAATGAAAGTGCAGCCATATGTTGGAAAAACATTTGTAGTAATTAAACTAAAACCTCCAAATCGTCTAACATGTGAATTCTATTTATTCTCCGAAACGTATTTGAAATTACTGAATATTTAGAATATTTTGAACATTATAGAATATTTAAAAAATTTTCTTTTTCATATAATTGGCTGTAAAATCAATGGGTTTTCTCGTGAATGCAGATTATTGTGGTTGATTGGGCTTCCATTTTACCAATAGTTCACTGAATTCGATACTCAGTAAGGAGCACATTTTCGATTAATAATTTTAGTGTGCTTTTGATGGGAAATTGCGAAAGCCTTTTGTACATTAAAGTAAATATGAGAATAATTAATTATTTTTGCTGTTTAAGCTTCAATTTTCACCGAAATCGATACTCACTAAGGAGCACGTATTCGATTTATAATTTTAATGTGCTTTTCATGGGATATTGTGATGAAAGAAAGCCTTTTATAAAGTAAATATGAGAATAATTAATAATTTTGGCTGATTGAGCTTCAATTTCATCAACAGTCAACGAAATCAATATTCAGTAAGGAGCACATATTCGATTTATAATTTTAATGTGCTTTCATGTTAAAATTTTCGAAGAAAAAAAGCCTTTTATACAATAAAGTAAATATAAGAATAATTAATTATTGTGTTGATTGGGCTTTAATTGTACCTATAGTTCACCGAACTTGATACTCAGATTCGATTTGTAATTTTAATGTGTTTTTCATGGGTAAATTTACAAAGAAAGAAAGCCTTTTATATAATAAAGTAAATATGAGATTAATTAATTGTTTTGTTGTTTGGGTTTCAATTTTACCAATAGTTTGCGAAACTCGATACTCAGGAGCACATATTCGATTTATAATTTTAATATGATAATTTTAATGTGCAATTTGAGTGATAACTTCAATGCGAAAATTTAGAATAAAGCCTTTTGATTTTAGAATTAAAAAGCCTTTTGAACCGTAAGGTAAATATAAGAATACTTAGGACAGTTCACCTTCTTGATTGTTCACTTCTTAGATATTTATATGGCGAAATTTTATTCTTACAGGTTGAGTTTTGCCTTATTTCTTCTTCAAATTTGAGTTGTTTCTTGCTTATTAAAAGTTAATGTTTCTTTACCATCTCTTACAAAATTCTGAATATTCAAATATGATACTTGAAAGTCTAGATCTGTAAATATTTTTAACAATTTATAATATCGATACTTAGAATATAAAGAAAATTAATTTTCTTTTTATTAATTTAATTTATTTTATTAATTTAATTTTTATTTTATTAATTTGTTTTATTAATTTAATTTATTAATTTAATTTATTCACTTTTTGATTCAGAAAAATATCGCTAATTTGGAGCCGTTTGGTAAATTCCGCCAAACTGACGAATGTAGTATCTTAAATACTTCAATTTATAATTTATGATACTCCCAGTCGTAAATTAAATGTCGTAAATTAAATGTCTTTTCTTAGGGGGTGATATAGTAATTTTGTTTTGATATAGGTCGAATCTATAATAATAAAAGAAGATATCTATTTGTTTGTTTGTTCGTCTGGCAGTCGTATAGCGGAAAGTATAAGCTACCCACATATAAGGAATTTCGTACAATAATAGTTCAGGTTAGGTTCCTCAGAGAAATTTTCTTTTAAATATTAATTAATGTTACATTTATTTTGTACTGTATAAATTTGAATTACTGTATAATTTTTTAATACTGTATAATTTTTGTATTGCATAAATTTGAGCGTTTTTCCAACAAATTGATTCCTTGGCGACAGAAAATATTATCACAGAAATTTATCTTAACACCATCAAAAAGATTGAAGAAAGCGCTTTTGAACGAACTTTGAACCGAATCCTTATAGTATTCCTTCATATTTAAAAAATTGTTTAAAAAATAACACCAAACTAGGCGTATGTTAAGACATTTAATTTTAAATTCGTGCATCGGCAAATTGAAAATTAACACGATTCCAATTTTTGACATGAATAGGGAGGAATACCTTCATATTCCAAAAAAAATAATTACTCAATTTCTGAATTTCTTAAGATTTACTTTTAAATCTGTCAATAAAAATTGATTCCTGATCGATAAAGAAGATGGATTGCAGTGAAAACTTTATTTTCCGTAAGGAGAACGTCACAACTGGGGGAGTGTCCTTTCCAGGGGAATAATTTTGGCCTAAATGGTTGTTTGAGAAATTGAACAGTGTTATTTGTAATATTTACGTATCGGCAGCTTATTCAGGAATCCAGAGACGCATGGCAATTTGTCCGTTCCTGAAATTAAAAATGTTGAATCGAAGAAATGCGGAGATCGCACATATACAGGATATTAGAAGCGCAAAAACTGAAGGTGGACGAATGAATAGGTAGCTTTTACATTATTTTATGCTCCTTGTCATATGACGGGCCAAATATCCAATCATAATTAAGATTTTTTTATAAAAATTATTGGTTTGTAACATGTTATTTGTCATAAATTTGAAATTACTCATTTGCTTCATCTTGCTAAAGTTTCTAAATAATTGCTATTCATGAAAGCATTTCATGAAAGCTTTTTCAGAAATAATATTTATACTAATTATATTCCCTAATGGAGCAGCTGTCTTTGTACTTTAAGCTGAGTTCATCAAAGTATCAATTAACTTTTTCGAAACTCTTCTTAACGAGCTCTCACTTTTCAGACCTAATAGTTTTACAGAACTCACTTGTACGTTATTTTGAACCATAATCGGATAATGGTAAACCATTTAGTTCAACCAAAGTTGCGAAACTTTGTGGGTAAAAAGAGATAATGAAAATAAGAATTGCTTATGGAATTTAACGCATATGAATGCATGTGCGGAAGAATATAAGAGATACTGTATAAATTAATCCTGTTATTTTCGACATATCATAAAATTGTGAATCAAAATTAAATATTCTAACTGATGTACAATGCAATATAATTAAAATTATAAATATAGATTATGAAAATAAAATGGGGGAACATAGAGTATAAATTAAAACGTCTCTCTAAGATATTATACTCTTTAATTTGAAATAAATCTCTTTAAGACATAATTTGATATAAAAAATTTAGTCTATTGAAAGTTTACGTTTTTCAGACATACAATATGTTTTTCCAGACATATTTTTCCACAAATTCAGGCGAAAAACCATTAATAATTCCCAAAGATATTATGATAAAAATATGCCTATGAACACTTGACAATAGAAATCAAATAGGAATCAATAACAATTTCCACATAATGATAAATCCATTTTACTTCCTCTGCAATACATGGTAATGTATAGGGAAAGTATTGGAATCATGCCGAAAATCGCAACTCGAGTTTTCGACGGATCTACACGTTTCGAGACCTCTAGAATACGAAAAAAATATTTTTATCGTGGCATATGTGTGTGTGTGTGTCTGTCTGTCTGTGTGTGAGTCTGTGTGTATGTCTGTGTGTCTGTCTGCGCAATGTATGTATCCACTCTAATTCAAAAACTAATGGACCGAATTTCATAAAATTTTGTAGGTAAGTCACTTATGTATAACCCTGATGCTGAGTAGTTTTTAGTACTACTCGGGATAAAGTAACCTGTCTTCTTTTACGAAAAGGCCCGCAAAAATTGTCTGTATCCAATCTAACCGAAAAATTAATTGATCAAATTTTACAAAATTTGGTAAATAAGTCACTTGTGGGTCACCCTGATGCTGATTAGATTTTGATACGATTCGAAAAAGAACAAGCTGCATTTTTTGGCGAAATGGCCACAAAAATTGTATATATCCATTCTAACTCAACTAATCGACTAAATTTCATAAAATTTGGTAGTTAAGTCACTTGGGTATGACCCTGGTGTTGATTAGTTTTTAGTATGATTCGGAAAAAAAGAACCCGCATTTTTTGCGAAATGCCCTGCAAAAATTATATGTATTCACTCTAGCTGGCAAACTAATGATCAAATTACACAAAATTTGGTAGATAAGTCGCTCGTAGGATACTCTGATGCTGGTTAGATTTCGATACGATTCGAAAAAAGAAGAATTTGCCTTTTTTGCGAAATGACCTGGAAATCTAATATATTCGATCTAAAATAAAAAACTACATGTGCAAGATAGTGAAACTCCGAAATAAGCGACTAAAATTGATGAAATATATTAATTAAGTACTTGTTTTACATGTAACATTTGACAACTAAGCGAATAAATTTGACCCCATGACTGTAGGATAAACCGTTCTTGAGATATTGTAGTTTTTAGAATTTTAATGACCTGATGAATTTAAAGTGAATTAATTTGTCAAACGAAACGAAGATGCAATAAAAAAACGAATTGGATATAATATCAGAAAATTATCCATATTATTTTCTGCAATTAAACTCAATTTAATGAAATAATAAAAAATTACAAAATGAATTTGAATTTGCAGGGAAATTCACGTGCTGCTCACATCAGATTTTTTGTTCTAACTCAGCAAATTTCTATGGAGGATCGGTTCATCAAACTGCAGACCTCGGCATGTCAGTTTGGCACCCCATGGAACAAGGGTTGACAACCTAATCACGGTGCCATACCTGGCACACTGAAGCGGCAAATTCAAAAAACCAAAAAGGAAGTGATCGTAAAAAAATATAATAGTTAAATAATATTAAATAGTTTTAACTTTATTAAATATCTTATAATCACAAAACCTCTTTGCTGAGAGGATTCACCAATACCTCAAAATCATGCTTCTACTTCAGTGAACTGCCCCATAAGAAAGTTTTCGCACTTTTTAGTGTTCATCAGTACCGAATAGCTGTTTCGTAACGGCAAGAAGAACATTTATGTGCCATAATATCACTTTTCATGTGTTCATATGCAGTTTTAGCATATAGCATTTTTTTTCGAATGCAATAATGGCTTTTCAGTGCTGGTAAGCGTTACGAAGCTCGAAACCTATTCGTTCATCGATGTTGGTTTCTACGGTAAAGTCATTATTGCACCGAATATTAAATATCTTAATGGAAATATAAATATAGTTTTCATTTCATTTATTTCATATAAAACATTTCATAAAACAGAACGTATATAGACGTTTAAAAAGGGTGTGAAAAATGTTCATGGACGCCTTAAGACTGGATCAGAAAGGTAATTATGTTAGACAATTTCCGAGATGGTATGCGTTTAAAAATTTATAAGGAATGCAAGTGCATGTGATTGTCACGTCGTGTCAAATCTTTATCAAGCCGACCAAGCAGAAATTTGTAAAACAAACATTAGCAGCCTACTTAAAATTTTAATGCCTAACGACAAGAAAATATATATATTTTAAACAATACTTCTTGTAAAGCTGTATTTAGTTTTATTTTTGCTTAGAGATCCCAAGGATTTTGTTTTGTATTTATAAGCATTTTTGAAGTACTTAAAATCCATTTGACATTTACAAAAATTGAAAATAATGCATAATAAATTCACATCGTACAAGTTTCATCAAAAGAGTTGCCTTGATGGCTTTAAAAATAAAGTAATAGAAGCCCAGAATATACTGTAGTGAGAGTTGTTTATTCATTTAAAATAAAATATTTCTATATTTAATAAAATTATCTACTTTTCAGACTCATCTTAAATTCCTCTATTTATCTTACAATCTATAAAATATAAAAATATTATTTTGCCTGCAATTCAGTTAGCCTTTTAGATAGACTTAATACATACATAATACACTGTTAATCGATTTTGTATGGTCAGAAAGCCTTCAAATTTTAAAATTAATTTCATTTCATAAAATATAATATGCATAAGAAAAATTAACATATCTGTCTGTCTGTCTATTTATAATTTTTGAAGACAAATTTGGTTGTAAAGTAATGACTTTTTGTTGAGGGGTACAGTGAGAGGGTTGTATGGTTCCAAATTCAATGGCATTATTTGTTACTAGGATGAGCTATGTATAAATGATTAAAAATGCCCCTACCTCGAATTGTAAGTTATGTAAACACGATAAATGTTGCCCATAAAACGAGTGTAAGAAGGAATTTATGAAACAATTTAATATGGTGACAAATGGCGTGTGTACTTCATCATTGATACAGTTATTAAGTATTTTTATTCTCTTTTGCTTATTTATTTCGTAAGTTTATACGAATTTTTTTGAAAAATGGAAATGTAATCTTCAGAACCGGGAACAGAAATATTTAGTGAATTCCCTTCTCTTTCTGGAATTCCGTGCTGAACCCATCTTAGTCATCATCCAAGCTCTATTTGTAGCCAATCTTGATAAATAGATGTTTTAAGAAATTTTTTGGATCCGAACTGGAAATATTTAGTAAACTGCTCCATCCCCTTCAAAGTTAGATGCTGAATCCATATCATTCATCCTCTAAACTACATCTATAACATATTCTTAGAAATAGATCCTTCAAGGAAAATGTGAATTTTTTAAACAAAATGACATCGCCAAAACCGGAAGTAGAAATCCATATTGTGTCCCTTTAACTCTCTAGAATTTAATGTTGAATCCATATCAGTGATAATTTAAGGTCTGTCTATAACCAATCCTAAGAAATAGATTTTCCTACGAAAATTTTTGAACTGTGAGTGGAAAAAAGATGGGAGTGAAAATTCTTAGTCAACCACACTACTTCCTTGAAAATTCAATATCATCTAATGTAAGCCAATCTTGATAATCCATATCAGTTATCATCTAATCTGTAGCCAGTATTGACAAATAGATATTTCAAGCAAAATTAAATTATCTGAACCGTTAATGAAAAAATAATTAGGAGTAGAAATCCATAGTGAATCCTCAAACCTCTTCCAAAATTTGATAATGGATTCCATATCAGTCAGCTCCATCTATAGCAGATCCTGAGAAATAGATGTTTGTGAAACGTATATATTTGTTGAAATAGATGACTCGAAATCAAGTAAAGAGATGACAAGTAATCAAGTAAATAAATGACAAGTAATCAAGTAATAGATGACTCGATTTCAAGTAAAATTAAATTCCTTGAGCCGTTAATTAAAAAATAATTAGGACTGGAAATCCTTAGTAAATTCTCAAACCCCTTCCAAAATTTGATGATGGATTCCATATCAGTCAGCTCCATCTATAGCAGATCCTGAGATATAGATGTTTGTGAAACGCATGTATTTGTTGAAATAAATAATTGTATAAGGAAAATCAAAGGTGTCTTCGATAAGTAGTCTATAATTAATGTTTATCTTTTAGGAATTATGTTTATTTATAGGTTGACGCCGGACTGCAGAATAGGTGGGTTATATGGTGGGCACACTATTACGATCTCTCACTAATTAAATAATTATTCCATTAATCTAACTAAATATTTAAAATAAACTATGACCGGACATAATTTATTTATAAAATTTTCACCACAAATAGTAGGGTAAAATTTTTTCCACCAAAACTGTTATTTTGCTTTGTGAAACGATAACGAATGTGCGTATTATTACAGTATATCTCGATATTTACAAAGTAACAATTTTCTTCAAATGGGACTTTTATTACAAGACTTTTAAAACTAGCATTATCTTGAGTTGAATTAAAGTGCTTGAGAACTATGGTGATTTTTTATTTCCTCTATATAATTATTTTTCTTTTTAATAAATTTCCCATCAAAAATTTCACTGCACAGTATATATATATATATATATATATGTGTGTGTGTGTGTGTGTGTGTGTATTGATCATTATGGTTAATTATACAGTATAGTCAGAATCAATATCCATGGTTTTGAAAAGGATAATTTAAAAATATTCTTTCTAAAGACATAACGTTTTTAGAAATTGGAAGGCACATTATAAAAATTTGAAGGATCAGTTTGTAGAATTAGCTTAATCCCTTTATTATGCAAGAAGAACATTCAATCTATGGGTTTTTTTCCCTCTGCACTATCTTGAATGCTGCTGGTTTGAGTTCAGGTTTGAGAGTCTTTTATCACTCGAATAATGGCTTCATGACATTTCTTAACATTCTACGAATTAAAGTTACGAGTATTACATGAGATTCGAGTAGCGAAAACAGCAAGTTTTTTTTTAATTCAAATTAGCTTTTTTTACTTTATGTTATTTGTAAATAAATAATAAATATAATAATGAATATATATTCTTTATTTTTTTATTTTCTTATTTTGCAAATCATTTAAAATGGAAAGATTGGCACAAATCTATAATTTGGCAAAAATATGGGTGTATATCTTCGCATTGTGGTATTTTTTTAATTATTCTATTTTCTGATTTTCTGTTAATTTTCAAACGAAAGCGTAGACATTGATATTTTTAATTCCGCTTGCGAAAGAGGTTTTTCTCAGCAATGAGCGTTTGTGCGCATGTCTGTGATCAAATTTTTGCACAGCTACACTTGCGTTGAAACTAGAGAATTTGAATTGTAAGGAAAGGTGGGAATGATTTTAGCTCAAAACAGACAAATTGGAAATTAAGTGGTATTTTCTGTCTCTATATTATTTAATTAGCGGGCGCTTATTTAAGACCCGGAATATGCTGGGAAATTCGTTCTAGTTAAATAAAAAATATAACCATTTCTATTTACTAAACATAATAAAATTTGTATAATTCCCAATTCTGTTCCTTTCATGTTCCAATCCATCTTTTCTGTTTTATTTTATTAGAAACTGGTTCGCTGAAGAAATCGACAAAGGTCTTATTTTCTTTGATCCAAAACTTTGTTTCTCTAAACCAGTTATTGAATCAAATGTTAATACTAAATTCAGTATTGTATAAAGAAATAAAACTTCAGAATTGGATTTTGGTATGCATCGAAAATGTATGCAATAAAAGATAAGTTAATTGGAAAATTTAAGGATGTAAAATCTTTGAACAATGTCTTAAAGATAGCTTAAACAATATTGAAATGTCATTTCATTATAAAATTATAAACGGAGAAATCTTCATATCTAAAATACTGATTATATAATAAAAAGTTCACATACGCAACAATTGTTACAATTTTTCAGTACAATCTGACTTCATCAGTGAGGAGAGGTTACTGAGTCTTTGTCGATACGAATACTCACCGGTAAAGACATTAATAGAACGAAATAAAATATTCGTTATTGATTAAATTATCACTCTAATTCAGATACCCAAAAGATAAACATGTTTCTTGAATAAAAATGTGTGGCAATTTTAATTTAATCAGCATTTCCCATAGTAATGCATTTTGGTACTGCATTTTGCATTGTACAATATACGCAATTTTCATTTGATGTATAAATCTAGTAACAGGATAACGATCGGGAACCCAAATGAATTTTTCTATTTTAATCAAAGAGAGTAAAACTTTAAAGACTTTCTTTCAAGTAATTTAGTTTCCAACATTATGTCACAACTATAATCTTATTTATTAGAAACTTTTAGCATAAAACAATTAATGTAAATTCCAGCTCTTTTTTTATTAACAAATATTCATTATTAAATTATCTTTGAGTAATTAAATTATGTTTTAACCCTCAAAGTATATATGAATATGACTATTATATTTTATGATTTATGAAATGACGATTAAAATATACCTTGCATAAATATAAAACTTCTGCACTAAGTTAATTATTACTTTTAAGCTTCAATAAATTGAGCAGAATATAAATGAAAGGATGGAGATTATAAAACTGTTGAGATACTTATATATTTTTTAAATGCAAAAATATTTAAAGCTAAAAATCACTTTTATATTGAAATTGGACAATTTGTTTTGATATTTTTATTCGAGCAAGTATATTTAAACATGGTTTATTATTACTAACACAAATTCAGTTTCAGAAGATGCAGATGTTTCTGATGTTTGAAAATTTTATTGCAGTAGATAAAATCACAATCCAGAGTAGGAAATATGGAACTGAATGTCGGATACCTAAAATAACATTGATGAATTTACATAATAAATTTCCGTAATTGTATTATACAGTAAATCGTAAAATAAATTCTACAAAACCACTTCAGGCTAGAATTAATATGATCCTTTCGAATTTGCCCAATCTAAATATGAGAAATAAATGTTCTGTGCTATAAAAACTATAAAATATGAATAAACAAATTATACCTATAAAAACAGCAACGGAATTCAAAAATAGCCTACTTCCAGTGTTTTGACTTCATTTTATAAGTTAAATTTGTATTTTAAAAAATCTGTTTGAGTAAAATGAAAATGGTACTTATCTTTGTTCACTTAGACTCTACATTCAGCAAAGGATATTATTTAGGGATAGATGATTTATCTGCACTATTAAAACGCGTATAACTATCTATCTACTATCTATCTATGTATATATCTATTCAGGGTATTTTAAACATTGAACAGCAAAAGTTTTTGGATACAATTGGGGTAAACACAATTGTTCCAATTGCAAAAATGCTTTGAATAAGGAAGTTGTAAAATAGTTTACTCATAATTTGAATTACTATCTATCTACTATCTATGTATATATCTATTCAGGGTATTTCAAACATTGAACAGCAAAGGTTTTTAGATAAGATTGGGGTAAACACATAGTCTCAATTGCAAAAATGTTTTGAATAAAGAAGTTGTAAAATAATAATTTAAATAATGAGTAATATTTTTATAAGAAAATAAAAGAACTTAACTTTTGACGCAGCCCGTCTAGGAAAAAATCAACTTACAGAAATGTTACAGGATACTATATATAATCGTATTTATCAATTTTTAATGTCGTATATATCAGTTTTTCAATTATTTTCTTAATTAGGGTAACTTAAATCAAAATTCTGCCGAAAACTTGTCCAAAATAAGCAGTTCAAATTCAGTATGCTGAGTATTCTGTAACAATCTATAAAGGAAAAATTGTAAAATTAAAAACTTTATATTTCAAGCTTCCTAAATGACTATTCAGTACAGAAAATTTATTTCAGATATACACGTTGTATTCATTATGTACTGATTGTCCTTTAGCAATCTATAAAGGAAAAATTACAAAATTCAAAATTTTACATGACTATTCAGAAACTCATACCTCATATTTATCAGTTTTTCTCATAATAAGAGTGACTGACAGTCAAAATTCTTTAAAAAATCTGTTTAGGATACGCGTTCGAAACTCGGTATGCTGAGGACCTGTAACACTTGTCAAGAAAAAAAAATTATAATATTAGAACTTTTCAAATCTTAAAAGTAGTACATCAATGACTGCTTAAAATCTGCATTTTCACCAACTGTGTCACTATTCATCAAATTTCCAAAGGAAATGTTTAATAGTTGGATATTTGAAATGTGGTATGCTGATTGCCATGTAGATACCGTTATAAGAAAAATTGCAAAATTTGAAAATTTCAAACTTTAATGTACCCTAATGATAGGACAAAATCTTATAAATTTCTTTATTTTCTCAAAAGAGAACAACTGACAAGCAAAGTTCTGCAGAACACGTGTTAACGACAGACAATTGCAATTCGATTTGTTCAGTATCCTGACTTCTCCAAGTGTGCTGAAGAAAGAAAGAAAGGTTTACATAAAGAACTGATATCAGATAAAAACAAGCTTCAAAAAAACGTTCTTCAGCTTTACAAAGCGTCAGTCATAAAAATGAATGAGGTAAAGAACTATTATTACATTTATCAAACTTCATGAGTGAAATATATGGAGAGGAAAAGTTACTGTAAGCATTTTTTAATAAACATGGCAAATTTTAATATAGAGATGCAATATATACGCAGTCCAAGTTTTACCACCTTAAATCTCCTTTATTCCTCCTTTATCTCAAACGTCCATTGCAGCAAGAAACTGCTTTTGATGAAGGATATAAATTTGCCAAGTTTGTTACGACATACATCCAATATATTTTCCTTTCTAAACTTTTCCACATGAAGTTTGATAAAGTTGGAAATAATTCTTTATCTCAATCATTTTCATGGCTGGTACTTTTTGTAAATCTGAAGAAATTGGTTTTTTTACTTTCCGTGGAATACGTGGTAATGTATAGGGAAGGTATTGGAATCATACCGAAAATCACAACTCGAGTTTTCGACGGATCAACACCTTTCGAGACCTCTAGAATACGAAACAACTGTTTTTAGCGTGACATCTGTGTGTGTGTGTGTGTGTGTGTGTCTGCCTGTCTGTCTGTGCAATGTATGTATCCGCTCTAACTTAAAACTGATGGACCGAATTTCATAAAATTTGGTAGGTGAGTCACTTGGGTATGACCCTGGTGCTGATTAGTTTTTATTACGATTCGTAAAAACAGAACCCGCCTTTTTTTGCGAAATGGCCCGTAAAAACGTCATGTATCCACTGTAGTTAAATTACTAATTCACCAAATTTCGCAAAATTTGGTATATAAGTTACTTGTAGGATACACTGGTGCTGATTAGATTTTGGTATGATTCGAAAAAGAATAACCTGCCTTTTTTTACGAAATCGCCCACAAAAATTTCATGTATCCACTCTAGCTAAAATATTAATTGACCAAATTTTACAACATTTGGTAGATAAGTTACTTGCAGGATATTCTGGTGCTGGTTACATTTTGGTACGATTCGGAAAAGAACAACCTGTCTTTTTTTACGAAATGGCCGGTAAAATTCGCCACAATCTGAAAAAAAAAGACTATGTATGATCAAATGTAACAATTAAATTCTTGTCTTACACGCAATTTTTGACGAGGAAAAGAATATTACACACTCCATTATACTTTAGGACTAACCGTTCTCAAGATATTTGAGATTTCTTGCATTTTTGTTACGCCGCTTTCGGAAAACTTTCCAATTACCAAATAAAAACAAAAATTGAATTAAAAATGCAAATTTAGTGTTATTTTGTGCTATTAAACTCAATCTAAGGAATTTTTGAAGAAATAAAAAAATATGAATTTGAGTCTGCAGAGAAAGTCATGTGCTGCCCACATCAATTTTTTTTTAAAAGTTTGTTAATTTGTTGATTAATGTTTAATTGAACACAATAATAACAATTACTTTATCTTTAAATAAACCCAAGAACAATCTCATTCTACATTACTATTAGCATATAATTACTATGTATCACTTATTAACATTTTCGATTAGGATTATTGACATATGTTACATTTTGGAAATCTACAACGAGTTCTATATTTCTTAAAAATTCATTATTTCAAAACGAATGCAATAAAGTTAGCTGGTATCTGGAGTATAAATGTATATCTGTTTCTATTTAATTAAATTAGAGAATGAGTGTATGGACATGGAAGACAATTAGAACATTGAATGTACGAATGGCTGCTATATTTTGAATTAAACTTAACTGCACTTGAAAAGCAATTTGCATGGTTGATCACTTTGCCTTTATTTGGTATTTAATGGCTGAGGCCAGATAAGCGTTCATTTTCAAACAATCATTCCAATCCAATGTATTTGTTAATAAACCTCTGAAGCGAAATGGCGGTCTAATCGAAAGAATAATTGAGTAGTAAAATAGAATACTAAATAATATTTTGGTAAACTTATTGTGTTCCCCGTTAATTTGTACTTTTAAAGCATACGCAATACATTATTTTACGAATAAAAACGAAGCACCCCTAAAAAATAATCCAATCATCTCGAAATTTCGCATGCAAATTCCTTTATACCAAGTATGCAAGTGATTAAATTTGCAAGGCCAATGAGTGTTAATTTCGGACATAGCGCGCGTTTCTACTGCCCAACTAGCATCCTATAAAACAGGTTAAAAATGTCGACGGTTTATCTTTGCTCATTATCGGCGTTGCAGGTCCGTGGAAACACAACCAATAATGCCGTTACGCTGTTGCCGAAGACCATATAAGCAATTAGACGAGTACGAACTTGGTTTTATAGTCGGGATGCGTGAAGTTGGCTGGTCATACCGAACAATAGGGTGCCACCCGCACCGAACGGACACTGGTGCGGGTTCAAAGGTGCTGGCAGCAATGGTTGCTGCAAGGAACTCATCGGTGGAACGAAGACTCTGAAAGGCCAAGGTGCACGAATGCGAGGCAAGATCGGATGATTGTGTGACTGGTCCAACGGCACCATTGTCTGTCATCGAAAGTGCTACAGCATACCACACGTGGTATCTTTCACAATCTCACGGCCCTTGGCTGAGGTGAGGTTACGCTCACGGCGGCCTTTTAGACGTCTGTACATAACCCCACCACATCGACAGAGTCGTTTGGAGTGGTGCCGTAGCCGAGTAGCATGGCTGCAGCAGACTGGCATCCCATAGTGTTCAGCGATGAATCACGCTTCAATCTTTAAGCAGATGACCATTGGGTAATTGTGTAGAGGGGGCAGGACCAGCGATCCCAATCATCTATTGTTTTACACAGGCACACATTCATGCCAACGGCCGTACCGTGCTGAAAACACCGGTTCTCGTTAGATCACCGAAGTCAAGCAGCATCGGGCGCGGTTAGTACTTGGGTGGTTGACCACCTGGGAACACTGCGTGCTGTTGGCACATTTCCGGCTCGGTAGCCCGGTGGTTTGCGCGCTGGATTTGCACGCTGCCACAACTGCCGTCGTGCTCATGCGGAGTACGATCGCGTTAAACATGTGGGTCCGTAAGTCCTTCCGAGAGGTTGGTGATAGGGGAAGGAGGGTCCCTGTGGATGCCTCCCCCACTGGGTTCCGGTCTAAATTGGGTGACACTTCCCGGCCGTCCAAACGGTTACCTTACACCTTTCTGGTAGGTCTGACGGTCTGGGTCTCAACACAACAACAACAACAGGCACACATCCATTACCGCTGGTGAGATGATGTGGGGTGCTATCTATTACGACAGCAGGTCGCCCCTAGTCATCGTGCGTACAACTTTAAGAGCTCAGCGATCTATTGATAAAATCCTACGGCCGTTAGCGTTATCCTTCATGACACGTCTTCCTTTGGTCATATTCCAACAAGATTATGCCACACCACATATGGATCGCATATCTATTTACTGTCGCCGTGCTGTTGTTACTATTCTTTGGATAACAAGGTTACCAGACCTTTCTCCAATCGAGCATGTATAGGACATGTTAGGCCGTCAGATTCGGGCACCCCGAAATGTAGCAGATCTGGAGCAACAATTAAGGAAGACCAGGCAGAATGTGTCGCAGGGTGACATTAGGAAACTTTATCACTCTTTATCTAGACGTATACAAGCATGCATTGCCGCCAAGATTGCGGTCTTGATTTTGTAATCGTTTTATTACCTTTGTATGAGCTGTACGCATATTTAATTTCAATAAAAACAGTAATTTTCTTCATCGCGCTTCGTTTTTTTTTGTTTGTTTGTTTTTCCAAAAGAGTGCACAAACTGCTATCATCCTAAGTATTTGAATTTGTATGCACTTTGCTGCAAAAAAGAAAGCGAAGCATTCTGACGAAATTGTAACGTTAAGAACCAATCAATGAGTATGTATGTAAAAATAAAGAAATATTTGCATTTTCAGTACAAAATACCTTTTTATTGCAGAAGAGTTTCAACGTGAAAATATCTGTATGTTAATGAGTCCTCTAACTGTGATACAAATCGATATATAATGCGGCATGAAGTCAATTAACAGTTCTATTGATGTTTTGTGTCATATTTTACCAAATGTTCTGTAATTCTTGGGCTAGTTTGGCCCTATTCCTTGATAGCTGCAACTGACTTTACAGAATATCAAATACATATTCGATAGGCGGAAGACCTGGGAACCTGGCTAGTCATGCAAGTGTATTAAATCTACAGTGACATTGTTGAGATAGCCTCGCCATCTGATGTCTGGCATTATCATGCTGGCAGAAAGCATCCGATAACTATACAGGAGTAAAGGAAAGCGTGGCATCAAAATGTTGTTAATGTACAGGTGTTATGTCACTAAACTTTAACCTCAGATTTGATGACGGATTCCGCTTGGGACGGGATGGCCCAGTAGTTAAGACACGCGGATTGCACAAGGAGGACCCGAGTTCGATTTACGATTTTGCCTAAACTATCGCCGTGTTTACGTTGTTTACGTTACCCGTGTTACGGGCACATTAAATATGTGGATCCAATAGTCCTCCCGAGAGGTTGGCGCCAGGAGAAGGAGGGTGCGGCCCCTGTAAATGTCAGTCACACTGGGTCCCGGTTTAAATTGAATATCACTGTCCATACCGTCCAAACAAATGCAGGTTGGATAAGTACGACGGTCCGGGTCGAAGGAAACAAAACCTGGTGCCCTATGACTACAGATGACCAGACCTCCTCATCAGAGACCTCCCTCAGATCAGAGCATCTGTGTATAACACAGATTCTCCGGTCATCTGTAGGGAAGGCGATAATGAAGATTTGCCTCTGATCAAATCTCGAAGCTACTCCAGACGGTGCTGCCTATGTTAGGCGTATACTGACAGAAGTTTTACGAGAGTTCAAAAAATGTTCCAACTCTGTCATTCATCTTCGACTAATGTATCTTGGTATTGATACTACATGATACATAGCTAAACATATCATACTTTAGATGGAGGTTAAGTACACCGTTGGTATCGCTATGGCTGTTTTCGTGATTTCATCAAACACTTTCTGTAAAATTAAGTTGGATCCAGTTCTGCAAACATAATCTTACTGCTACATCGCTCCTATCAAAATGGCAGCTAGCATGTCTGCCTGATCAGCCGCCTACTAGACCTCTTTCATACTCAAGCAATTAATTACTGGCACTGCCAACAGGTACGCCATAGAGGTGTCTTCCCAGACTATTTAACATAAGTAAATAGATAAATTAGAGGAATATATGCGATGTTTCTTATATGATCTCAGGATGTCTGGATGTGCCATTCATGCGCTCTAGAAGAACCTCGTAATTTATAGATTTTAATTAATTATCCTCGATTTGCAACAGATAAGCAAACTATGTGAAAGGTTAACCTTTTATAACAAAATAATCCAAATATGCGCGCACACAAAGTTCTTTAAGTCCGTGATGTCCGTGAGTATTATTACTCCATTGAAAAATATTACTTCTTTCACGACTTTCATAAAAACGACTCATGTTCAGTTCTCTACTGCAATTCTCCACCGTGCTGTCCTAGTATGGAGTAAAACAGTTACCTCTCTAAGTGCCTCTCTTATCTCCCTAATTGAAGAATTTTAATTTACTTGTATTATATATACCTGAGATTGATTATTTATTGAAAAGTTCGGTATAGCAAAAATGAAAAAAAGATGTCTGAAGTGATTATTTGAAATCAAACAGACAGACAGATGGATGGATAGATATAAATATTATTCGCGTTTACATAATGTGCGTAAATTTATTTTTAAAGCTAAATTGGTCGTACTGAATCATTATTGTACAACTAGTGAAGCATATACTAGTGAAACATATTACTTTTATAAGAACTTCCATAGAAGCTGGAGGCATTTCCGGTTCTTTCCTGTTGTACGCCACCATTCTCTCCTTGTATGTAACGATATAACTATTATTTTTTGTGTGCCTTTCTTATCTCTCGGATGATTGCCAACACTGTATTTGGTTTCGATTTACGTTTTACATTAGCATATATAGTATAGATAAATATTATACTTACTTACTTAAATGCGCGTAAATTCTATTTTAAAGCTGGATTTGTCGCAATGAATGAAAAACTCAATGTATAACATCTTTAATAATATACTTTTTACGAACGCTGATGATTTCTACAAAAATAAGAAAAAAATAGCTTGTATTTCTTACGTTTTCTTTTAATGGATTTTTAGTGTGTTTAAGACTATAATGTGTGTTAAATTTAACCGATAGAGAATTTTTTTTGGTTGTAAAATGAAAAAGAATTAATTCCTCAGAAAAGAAACTTAGGTTTCTAATATTCCCTCTGGCATTTATACAAGCAAATAAAGTAGTGCTATTTATATTTATTTAGCAAATGGAGAAGAAAATGAAATACTTTTTTCTAAAATCTCTTTTTCACTTAAAAAAAATAGTGTATAAAGTTCTTTATAGAAAAACAGGTGAAATAAGAATTCTGGGCTAGTTTGGTTGTTACAATAAGATTTATAAAGTGAAAATAATATTCCATCTGGAATGTTACGTCGCCCACTTGACGAACATGTCACATTTCGTTCCGTTACAGTAATGTTTGGTGAAATGATGTTAAGTCAGTTTGGCTAATACTCACCGATATGATTATTAGAGCAAAAGTATATACTTTCATAACAAGTGTAATAAAATATATATAGATAGTTCAATTCTACACATGAAGAATGGTTTTGTTGTTTGAAAATATGCTCGACTGTGTAATTTTGAAGTTATAAGCTATTTACAGCTTAGGAATAAAATATAAGTAACTTATAAAGAACTTTCGTCTCGACGGGTATGCAAAACACTGATTTCCAGACAGCATGCTGTGCCGTATCTATTGAGCTACTGACGCGATTATCTTTCTTTTTACATTTTAAGTACAGCGGAAATTCTCTTCTTTCCCTTTTCAGATTGATGTGTAACTGCTCATCTGTACGTCCTCCTCTTGTTTTTCTAATAATATCTTCTTAATAATTTTATTGGGTGTAATTGATGATTAATTAATTTACGATCAATTAATGAATTACATGAAATTCGATAATTCCGTTGAAAATAGTTTTATAATACTAGAAAAATAAGCATAACCAAAAGAAAAATGAAGAATGTTACATTCGAAATGTGGTTTATGAAGGGGATTAATAAATTTTGTGCACAATGTCCGTTATTATTATGTTGTGTTTTATTATTCATCATTAAACCACTGTTAAATACGAAAGTAGTCAAACATAATTATGTTGGTAATTTTAGATTGCACACAGATTGCTAGTTACTCTAGTGCTGAATCTTGTTTATATCCCTTAAGGATACATTGATAGATCAATTATTTTAATATTTCAACACCTTATTCTCCTTATATACATATATATGTAAGCCATCATGTTGAACTTTCAGGATTTAACCTTTGTTTCTTTAAGACAACAAAATTAAATAGTTTGCAAATTTGTTTTAATTAAAGTTAATGCAAACTTCAAATAGCAAAGTGGTGATCTTTGTAAATCTGCAATAAAATAATAAAATTTAGAATGAATATTTTTGAAAAGTTGTAACATAAAAATTACCTTTATATACACTGGCTTTCAAAAGCTAAACACGGACTGTAAAATCAACAAAAATGGAAAAGTAAAGCTACTTTTCGTAAGTATATGGCTACTCGTAGCTATTCGTAGTAAATAGCTACTTTTCGTAAGTTATATAATGACGTCACATTTAGGTCATTAACAAAATGATATTTAAGAGCAAACACAAACCAAACAAAACTTACATTAATATGGTATGTGACCACTACAGACCTTCACACAAACTTTACAACGATTTTCCATGCTTTCAATGAAGTGATCAACTATCGCAGACGCGAGCAATGGCCATTCCTCCAATAGGGCAGTTTCCAACTCTCTGAGACTGGCTGGAGGAGGTAAGCGTGAAGAGACAGAAAGCCCGAGGGCATCCCAAAGGTTTTCAATGAGATTAAGGTCGTGGACAATGAGATAAGGTCGTGGACGAATACATTGTCCACTCCATACGAGAAATTCTCTCACATTCCAGGTAATTGTCAACGATGTTAGCTCGATGGGGACGGGCACTATCGTCTATAAGGAGGAAATCAGGATCGACTGATGCAGCATAGAGTCTCGCAATAGGGTCTAAGACTTGATCACGATACCGCGCAGCCATCCAGAACCGCTTTTAGAGATGTGCAGCTCTCTGCGATATCCCATTGAAATTCCAGCCCACACCATGACGTTGCCACCTCTGAATGTGTGATGTTCGATTGTGTTCTTGGCCTCATTGCTTGTGCTTCATTCTCTCCAGACCCTTACACGTTTATTATCTGATTCCAGGACAAATCTAGACTCGTCCATGAACAGGACGTTGCACCAATTCGAAACGGTCCAATTTACATGTTGACGACACAACTTTAATCTTGCCCCTCTGGCTTGGACGGTTGGTGGAACATAAAAACGTGAAACTCGGCCGTACAGTACCTTTAGATAGAGCCGTCGGCGTACAGTACTAGAAGATATTGTCGTACGAAGTGCCGCTGCAAACATGGAGGTAACATTTGTGGAGGTCGCTCGTCGATTCTGCTTGGCTACTATAGCAATATACTGATCAACAGAGGGTGTGGTAACCCTTAGACGACCAGGCACAGGTCTCCGGACAACTGTTTGACTTGGAGTTTTTTCCATAATCGAGAAATTACCAAATGATCATCAACAAATGAAAATAGCAACATCTTTGATTGACTTTTAGCCATAGAAACACGAATATCATCAAAAATAATCCTTCAAAAGTTATAAACACTTCGTATCAGCTTTTAAATGCACCTCCTCAAACCCTTTAGAATGCTGGAGTCTTCAACGACTGCCTAATTAACATATATCCGTACAGTCAATCGTAATTGGCTGTAACATACGATATTTTCATACTGTCATCTATATCCACAGCGATTTTCAGCCATTCAAATTCAAATACGCTTTCGAAAAATAAAAATTTGCATTGCATGCTTAACTTTTGGAAGTGAGTGTAAATGATTCGATAAGAATCATGAAATAAATTTTTAGGGTGGATTTAATAAGTTTTAAAGGAAGTTTTAAAGGGATTTCAAAAACTGAAAGCAGCAGCGTTTTAATAGTTTAAATATGAATTTGTACTTGATTTTGACTTTTTGAAATGCAGGATATACGCCAAAGTTTCGATTTTTTTTCTGAAACAGGTCCTGGATTAAAAATAAATGCCAAATACTCTTGCATAGAAATCACAAGAAATTATAGGTATATTTTATGTATTTCTGAACATAATTTTAACTAAGCTTACATTGTTCACCTAAAGTTAGCATACGGGAATGACACCTAATACTGTTTAATGTTCCCCCAGATTTAACCTGGATATTGTGTGGGAAAAACTTTTGTCTCAGTTGAGCATCGAACCAGTAATTATATTCGTATATCTGGCAAAACGACATTTCTACCAATAGCGATTATATTTCATTTTATATTTGAAGTAGTCTCATCTTACATGTCAATTTCCTTTTAGATATTTTTTGTGAATTCTCTTTGCTGCAGTGATTGAGTCAGTGTGTCTCGTCTTAATGACTTTAAGATACTTTGAAATGTTCACATTTTTAAAGCTGATTAAGTTTATGACTGATAGTAGGCTGAAGTAAGAGAACATTTAAACCAATAAGTATGTAGTTTAATATTCCTCTTTTTACTTGTTTTTACTGGGGAAGCAAAAACCTTAGAATTACTAACCCATTACAAAGGCTTTTCTAAAGCTCCCATTGTTAAAAAATAGCTTATTTCTATTTTGCAAATTAGATTCCGATATTTTCAATGCAAGGAAAAAGTCAAGAGCAATTTTCTAAGTAGTTTTCGATTTAGAAAAGTCATTGATATATTCTCCGAGAATTCGGAGTAAGTATGGTTCATTATTATTCAAATTAACAATTTACACAAATGGGTTTATTCGATGGCACATATCTTTAAGAATATATTCTTTACAATAGCGATTGAATTAACTGTATGTCTAAGTAAAAATAGTTTACTGAGGTGTAAACCCTATTGTTATTTTCATTTAAAATAGCATTTTATTATCTTAAGTACGCATAAATGATCTTGGACATCTTTAACGACTCAAAAACAGCATTTCTCAAAAATGTAAATTATTATTTCAAATATTTTCATATGTGTTAATTTCAAAGGAATGTTTGCAAAGAAAAGTGTAAATATTTTCACAAAATAACAGTGTTTAAATATTTAATTCATAAGTAAAAATAATTTGATGTGAGCAACACTTGACTTTCCTTACATAATGCAGTGATTTTATCTTTTTTACAGCTTAATAAGAAAGTACAAAATCCACGGCACATCATGTTTAGCGTTCAATTCTACAATGATATTGGGAGTTTTTTTGCGGGACAGCATGAAAACCTATTTCAAAGTAACCAATTAAATTTATTTTGTTAGTTATTATCATACCAAACTTGACAATTAGAAATACAACTATCATCAGCTAAGTGATATGGTTCATATATTAAACGGTTATAATCATCAGAAACTAACAGGTTATTATATAAAATAGGAATTGAAAAACCTCTAGAATTTGATGCTGAATTCATATCAATATCATCTAAGCTCTATCTGTGAGACCAGGAGATATTTAGGTGGTGTTAATATTGCGAAGATTTACGATATATATACCAAGCAAGACAAAGCGTAGACGCGTAGGCACCAGTTTACGACTGTCATGGCCAGGGAGGCCATGACCGCAATAAATAAAGTGCACATAAATAACAGATGTGGTTGGATCAAAAATCTCTTTCAGGCCAAGGCTGATACCATGCAGATTGGTTAACAAGTTAGCCAATTAAGAAATGTTACTGCATCGTCCTGAGGACAACCAATGAGATACGGAGGGCATATCTGGATCTCAGGCGAAATGATGTGGCAACAGGCAGAAAAAGTTCTGAATGTTCATGAAAAAAGTCATGAATGTTCAAGAGTACTCTTTCAGGCCAAGGCTGATACCATGCAGATTGGTTAACAAGTTAGCCAATTAAGAAATATTACTGCATCGCCCTGAGGACAACCAATGAGATACGGAGATAGAGGAGGATGATTGGATAGAGGACAACCAATGAGACCCTGAGGACAACCAATGAGATACGGAAGGCATATCTGGACCTCAAGCGAAATCATGTGGCAACAGGCAGGAAAAGTTCTGAATGTTCATGAATGTTCATGAAAAAAGTCATGAATGTTCAAGAGTACTCTTTCAGGCCAAGGCTGATACCATGCAGATTGGTTAACAAGTTAGCCAATTAAGAAATGTTACTGCATCGATCGCCCTGAGGACAACCAATGAGATACGGAGGGCATATCTGGACCTCAGGCGAAATGATATGGCAACAGGCAGAAAAAGTTCTAGATATATTGAGTGAGTAATAGGAAGTAAATGAAAAATGACCGTCCAATAGAATTGTGACTAGCATGGCAGTACAACATAGAAAGGATTGTGCTTCATAGAAGTGAGACAATGAACGTCGAAAAGGCTTTCGTGGACAATTAGAGATTAGAATGTACAGATTAGCATTGTGTGTTTCAGTATTCCATGACAGACAGCAATGAATGTTCACAAGTACTTTTCAGTGTCCACGACAAACAGAAGTATGTGCCAATCTGCTTTTATAAAAGGTCGAACAGATAACTTTGGGCAAATATAGTAAGCCTGGTCTCACACGGGTAGGTTCTCCTCCTTATATATATATATATATATATATATATATATATATATATATATATATATATATATATATATATATATATATATATATATATATATATATATATATATATATATATATAGGCCGGTGCTGTTCTTTTCTATTATTGACATTGTTGCCGTGGTTTCGCTGTTCTGGTGAAGTTAATATATTATGATTACTTGAATGGATTATTTTTATTATTACATTTTTCTGATATTTATCCATGTACTTGTCTGCTGCATTATGCGCGTATTGTATATTGGTTATTTTGTTTTATGTCAAGTTGTTTATGAATTTTCCCTAGTAACATCCTATTTTTATTAGTAAGAACTGAATTACACTAAAGTTAGCTGCATTTGCGCTGAATTGGCGTCAATTTTTATCTCAATTTTCATCTTAATTATTATCCCAATATTTTCATATTATAATGTTTACTATTTCTATTTGTTAATTATATTCTTTGTCAGTGATTTTGTGATCAAATTTCGCATTGAATCTCTTAATTGTTGATCCATTAATTAAATGACATTTGTATTGGATGATTTTTGAATCTTGTATTTTCCAGCATTGTTTAATGGTTGTATTATTCTTAGATAATATTTATTAGTCCCGAGGTAATATATTGTTTTCTTGATGTATTGTTGGATATTATTTAGAGTCAACTTTTATTGGAATAGTCAATATATATATGTACATTTTTTCCACTATCTATCCTAGTTTTGCGTATTACTGAGCATTTATTTAATCTAGTTTTAATGTGTCTACACATTAGTTCTTATTATTTTCAAGGTGATTTAGATGATCCATTAGTTTAAAAATATAATGGTATCTTTCATATGTTGTAATTGTGTTTCCAGTTTTGTATTTGAATTAAGTTTCATACTTAGCTAATGAGTCTCTTATTTTAAATGCAAGTTCCTTTATTTGGGGGAAATAAAGGTTATTATCTTACCCTAATTATATGATATCTAATTATGAATATTTAGTGACTGGCAACTGGATGTTCTCTGACATTCAAGCTAGGTATTAGACAACTAGTTGAGGTATTCCTAGTCCGATATCTCGATACCAACAATATCCATTTTCTTCAATGACTATTCCATCTTCATTTAGTACATCCAGCCAGCATTCCTTGTTCTCTTCATATTACTATCAATCTTACAACCATGCTTCACTGAATAACACTCTTAAATTTAAAACTTGTAATTCTAATAGGTGTAAAACGTGTCCGCTTGCTAAACGTAACCAGATCAATTGTAGCAATAATCTTGCTTCTGTAAAATATATAATTGCATTTACCAAATTGTATGTAAAATATGTAATATGTCACATATATATGCTAAACCAGCAATCTTCTGCACCTCCGAATAAACGTACACAGAAATCATATAAAAAATTTTTAAATAATGCAACTACCCTTAATGAATCAAAATTCGAATACGAACATTTTTCTATACATGGGTTCGACAACATTGAAATTAGAATTCTATGTATTCAAAAAAATATTATGACAGATTGTTCCTTGAAAATTGATTCATATGTGCCTACAAAACTATTTTTCCATATGGACTCAATCAATAATTTAATCATCATAACATTGTTAAAAAATCCTTTAATTATCCTAAAAACCACAATCTGAAGACCACAATATTTATAATTTCTTTAACATATCTAACAATAAATCAAAAATAACTAAAAGAGTAAGTAAATATAATAAAAAAATGGCCTCATTATCTGATCTAGAAAATAGCATCCTACAGCAACATGCAAATTTCAAAATTACTTTTTATTGGAAACAATGTAAGAACTGGATTTTCGCAATTAAAAAATAGCAGTTAAATATGATTTATAACCTTTTTATAACTACAGCATTTGCTAAGATTCATTTTAAACATTTATTCTATGAATTGCTCATTACTGGAAGTAAAATTTTTAATGTTTATTTATACGTCATGGACTTAAATTGAAATGACGAATCAAAACGACACTAAAATAAACGAATATTGTACGCTGAATTTCACTAATTCTGTTTTAAATAATCTGAAGATAAATAATTTTTTAAAATCGGTTTTCAATTACTTTCCAGTCAAACATGTAAATTCCAAAATTACATTTAAATATGATAAACCGCTAGTACGTTATATTTTCAATTATAATCAAATAGCCAAATCAATAGATATTAATCAAAATTATGAACTGGATAAAGAGTTTTACTGCCACTGTCATTTAGATAAATACAAAGACTACGTAGATAAATACCATGGGCATATTACAACGGGACATATAAATATTATTAATTATGATGCACTGAGATCACTGATGTTACTAGGTACTAAGTACCGTTTACCTACTACATTTAAACATAAATCAATTAGTAAATATTTTATGCTTGATTTAAGTAAATTTATATATAAAACCAGCTATAAATAAAAAATCCCTGTAAAAGCCTTCAAATCCTGAAGTGTCTTAATAGAGCAATACTTAAATCACTATATATATATATATATATATATATTCAGAAAATTAATCATATAAACTTAAATGTTCAAACTTAAATGTTATTCAATTAAAAAGAATATTAAAGAAATTCAAAATGATTTTGTCATTACTTATGTCGATAACGCTAGTAGGAACTACTCAATCATTTGTAAATATTCTTCAAAATCTTATCCAATAGAATATCAGTCAAATATAAGCAAATCCATCTAAAAAATAGTTGTAATAACATTCCATATCTTGTTTTAGTACCCAAGTTTCATAAATCCCCTGTAGCTTTACGAACGATTACTAGTGGGCATAATTCTTACATTACTAATGCTGGTAAATTATTATTAAAATTTTTAAATTAAGTATCCTTGTCAGATGATATATCTCAAATAATTGTCATATTGTGAAAAACAGTTTTGAATTAGTTAAGAAATTAAAAACTCTCACTAATAATCATAATATTTATACTTTCGACTTAAAGGATTTGTTCAATAATATTGATATACATGATCTGCATAGAATTATTTTAGAAATTTTGGAAAAATATAATATCACACTAAAATATTCAACTTTTCTTTTTAAAAAATTACTTAATTTCACTCTCTATGAGAATTATATTCAACATGGTGGTGTTTTTTTAGGAACAGTTTGGTATCCCACAAGGGGGGGGGGGTGCCTCATAATTATTAGCTAATCCGTATTTATTCTTCTATGAAAAGAACATTTATCCAGGATTGCATAATATGCACATGTTTAGATATTTAGATGACATATTATGTGTATCCCATAATAATATTCAGTGATATTTAGTGATTTCAAAGCAAATATTTAGTGATTTCTTCTTTGTCCTCCAGAATTTAAAGCTGAATCCAAATTATTCACACTTTGGTGCCCAATCTGTAACAGATCCCAAGAAATAGATGTTTTACGGAAAATGTTTTTGCATAAACAATATAACGCAAGATCTTTAACAATTAATAGAATATTGCCAGCTATAACTATATGTTAACCCCGTTGTATGACAGGGTACAGAAAGTTATACATAGAATTATCTCCCACCCAAAAATTAAATCTGATTCAGTAAAACTGAGCATAATTTACTTTTTATGCATCAAATAATTTTACGTTTGACTCATTACTTTCTATAAATTGTTCCAAATATTTCCCAGATGTTTAACATCTGAGTCTCAGCCACACAATACACTTTTCCAATCGTTTTTTCTAAACACCGGAGATTGAACTACGTTATATATCTGGCCACATGTGAGCTGTCATATAAAAATGCAACTTACAGGAATTAACTATATAAACAGATACACTATTAAGTAAAATATTGCTCAAATTATAATTTAATTAAGTCCGCTTCTCAACTGTGTTAACTTACCAAATAAACACGTTAGTGGCATCACTACGTTAGTAAAAACCCAGAATCTTTGATGGTTATATTTTTGTTTGGTATGTAATGGAAGTCTATTAAAAATTTAATAATATTGAATATATATATATATTGAACCAGACCCTTTCTGAAAGTTTGCCGCCGAATTTTCCATTGTAGTAAGTTTCTCTCACTGGATTTCCTTCGGTTTTTACGATCACAAAAATTTGATTTGATAATTATTTTATTGAACTATATATTTTGTTATTCCGACCTAATTTTTCTTAGCCGTATGTATATGTACTGCAGTTATTACTACTACATTTCTTCATGTTACTCTTTTAATATCTTTAAAACAAATATTTCTCAGTCTTAGGTTATATATATATATATATAAAGATTTCATTATTATCGTTGAAATTCTTTGTTACAAAGTAGGAATATTTCACAGCCAACAGATATAATTCTCTTATTATTCTTTGTCGTTGAAGCGAGATAAACTCTTAGTGTCAGCCTGGAAAATTCATTGATCCGGACGACCGACCTATGAGGCAGGTCAGACGTGAAGAAAACTAAATATTTGTATATGATATCTTTCTTAATTAAATAATGCGCATATCGCACTTTTAAATATCGTCTATATTTTATCTTTATAGTATCGAAAATTACTAACGTTAGTATGACAGTGAAATGATTCTTTAATCTTCGTAATTTTCATTATAAAATAAAGCCAATCTTTAATCCCATACAGGTTTATGGAGCGTGGCAGCATTTCCCCCCGCCAAGTCATCAGTTCCGAATCTTTAGTTAGTTTGCGCATATTAGACGTTTCGTGACATGACCCGATTTTCAGAAGTCCATATCTCAGCCCCCAGAAAACAATAAATTTGACATTTTTTTGGTTATATGACCACAAGAGTGGCTAAAATGAAACTAGGAAGTGCAATAACACCCGAGAAAAAATAACTTCGCGGTATTATTGTTAACCCCCAGTTGAGAAAGCTTATGATGATTTAAAAGAACGAGTTTAGCTTATTATGAACAATCAGAAGATTTAAATTTAAGGGTATTGTTAAATGACTTGCATTTAGGCGATCAACGCCAATCGCAGTTATTGTGCGAGTTGGAGAGTTTGAATGAAGGCAAACTTAATGAAAGTGCCTTACGTACTCTATGGATGCAAAGATTACCTTCTTAGGTTCAACAAATTCTTGGTGTTTGCTCGGAAGAATCTTTAGAATTATCTAAGCTTGCAAAAATCGCTGAAAAAATGTGCGAGAGTCCCAAAAATAATGCAGTAATGTCGAGTGTCTCAGGAAGTGCTTCTGCTTTGGACGAAATCCGAGCAGAGATCACTTCAATTCTAATGCCCGTACCTAGGTCAAAACCTAAACGCATTAGAAGTAGTAGTTTCAAACGCGGAAGGTATACATATTCATCAAGTTCGCACTCTAGTGAGTTATGTTGGTATCACGAGAGATTTATAGAGAAAGAAATGTACCTTTCCATGTAAGTGGTCGGGAAAACTAGTGAGCACGTCTGTTTCGTCGGCAGCAGATAAAAAGAGGGCTGGTTGTCGACTCTTTATATATGAACGAACTACTAAAACTAAATTCCTGGTTGATAGCGGAGCTGTTATTAGTTGTTACCCCCAAAGGATTTACTTCGCGAAAAGATTGCAATTGAAATGGATTTGAAATTGTTTGCAACTAATGGATCTGTCAGTAAAACATTTGGGAGTATTAGGTTGAATTTGGATCTTGGACTTCAGAAGGAATTTAATTGGAACTTGAATATAGCGGATATTACAACACACATTTTAGGCGTGAATTTTCTGGAAACGTTACTTAAAGAACAGGTGAATTTGTGACAATGAAACTCAATGGTTCACATGCGGTTCGATTATTTCTGGACCATCTGCAAGTTTATCGCTAACTAGTGGAAAAGCTCCGTACGATTCTATAATTTCCAAGTTTCCTCAGGTGTTTGGTCCCAACTCCGAAATGAAGTTAAAATACGATAGTGGTTTAATTACTCATTGTATGGAGACTACCAGTCCTCCCGTTTTTTCAAAGACTAGGAGATTAAATCCAGAAAGGTTAGTGGCGTTAAAAAAGGAATTCAAAGTTTTGATGTAACAAGGTGTAATAAGACCTTCAAAAAGTCCTTGGGCTAGTCCGATTTATATGGTAAAGAAAAAAGACAATACTTGGTAAATTTGAGGAGATTTTCGAGCGGTCAACAAAGTTACGACTCCTGATAAGTACTCGCCTCCAAACATATGTACATGATTTTGTGATGGGATTAAGAGGAAAAAGATTTTTTCAAAGATTGGCTTGGTTCGCGCGTACCAGCAAATTCCACTCGATTCCTGCGATGTAGTATATAAACTCCTGTAACTATTCCGATAGGTTATTTGAGTTCCAAAAGATGCCGTATGGACTACGTAATGTTGGTAGCACATTTCAATGCGTTTTAGCCAATATTCTTCGTGAATGTGATTTTTGTCTATCGTATTTAGATGATGTGTTCGTTTTTTCTGATGATGAGAAAAAACGTGAGACACATTTAGAGAGATTGTTCAAAAAATTGAGTGATTGTGGCTGGGTAGTCAACTTACAAAACTGTGAATTTGGTGTGCCTGAAATTTCGGTTTTGGGATTTTCAATATCTGATAGGAGAGTTTCTCCGTTACCGGATAAAATTGGTTAATTGGTTGAATATCCGTGCCCTACTACGGTTATGTATTTGAGAACATTTTTGGCAATGTTGAATTTTTTTCACCAGTTTTTGAAGGGTGCAACTGAAAAACAGTCTCAGTTGTATGAACCTGACAGGAATAAACGTAAGAATGATAAACCACTTATCGTTTGGACTGATGAAGCTAGGGAGGCATTTGAGTTTTGATCAGCAGTTAGATACACTCATGGCAAGCGAGTATCTTGAGATACTTACTTAGAGTTAAAACTCTGATACTGGAAACTGGGAAAGTGCGAAACTGTGGAAACTGAAGTTCTGGCAATTGCGGAGCGTTAAATCCATTACCACAGACATGCGCATTACAGCGCTGGCTGGTCAAGCAGAAAACTGCATAGTCCCACAGTAAAGGCTGCACCAGATGCGCATTCAGCCATCTAAAGCACCAAAGTGTATAATTTTATAAGATTTTTAAAGTGTATAATTTTAAAGTAAGGACAGTAGTATCTACAGATATAATATGTCCAATTCTGGGGCATAGAGGTGCCAATAATCTTATAGGATGAGGTTAAATAACATAAAATGTATTAAAAAAATATATTAAAGTTATTGAGTGAAACATATGTGCATAATTAATAAAATAATTGAATGTACTGTTGTAAAATTATTTAGTGTATGCAGACTTCACTTCAAAGAACTTGCAATTTCGTCCCAATAGCTCAACAGTAGAAAGTGGCCAGTTCAAAGATCCAGGGTTCGATTCCCAGTTGGGGCAGAAAGGCTCTTTACATGTATTTTATATGTATATTTTGGATGGGAATATATATATATATTTCGCTTAGGTACGTGGCACGAAAGAAAACCTAATTATCGTGTATCGAATATCAATAAGTTTAGGCTTGATGAAATAAGCATGGTCATACAAATTATCTCCTGTAAGGCTTATGTGTATCTCGCTGGATCCTTCATTCACTTAACTTTGGGTAAAATGGACATATCAAATTAGAAAAGGTACCGATTAAAACAACATGCGTTTAAACAATCGTACTAAACTGATATTCAAGTATGATGATTTTGAAAAGAGATTGCGAAAACAATGTAAAATATTAATATGTAAACATAGGAAGACATTATATAAGGAGGAAACAGGCACGATATCGGCGAGACGAAATATTTCTTAAAAAAGAGCACGTATTAAAGCAAGCGATAATAATAACAGGCGATTATATTAAAATTTCCAATGGAAAATAAGATAGATCAGTGTAATTTAAACAAATAAATAATTGTAAAATAGAGAAATCATAAGAAAAAATAAATGATTGGTGAAGATGGGAAAATGACTATAAATATATAAATATTCAAAATATATATTTGAATACAATTAAAAAATGTCAATAAATTAAAAAGTTTATAAACCAAAGAAATCAGGAATGAAGACAATATTTTAACAAGAAAGATCAATCATGCATAAAGCATTGATTATGAAACACTTTCCAACTGAAATGCAATTTTATTTAAACATTTCTAGAATGCGATACATTCAGCGGTGATATTTTTAAAAGTATCATAGTGCAATTGGAATTTCATCGAAAACAAATGAACTTTATTCAAGTAACGTCATTGAAATATAAATCGCATAAAAGCATTCATAAACTTTTTTCATTCCTTTCATTCAGCGGTGATATTTTTAAAATTCTCACAATACTGTAATAATTTATTTTACTTAAAAACTTATAACCATGGAGGTAAAATTACTTTCTAACACCATGCTCAGAACTTCATCGAAAAAGCAATACTATAGAATCGTCAGCTTCTCTATGTAGAATCAGTGAATGTCTAGATTCGTATCAGCTATATTGCAGACTCCAGAGCTAAATAATTTTGCATTAAAGAAATTCAGCAGTTCTTAAAAAGTCTTATAAAGTCTAAGTTCTTATAAAGCCTAAGTCAAAATATAAATAAAATGCAATGAAAATTTAAAGATAAATATAACAAGAAAGATCAATCATGCATAAAGCATTGATTATGAAATACTTCCTTACTACAATGAAATTCTATTTAAACATCTCTAAAATGCGATATATTCAGCGGTAATAATTTTAAAATTATCACAATACTACAATAATTTATTATATTTGTAAACTTAAAACTTCATCAAAAAATGAACTTTATTCAAATGACGTCATTGAAATATAAATCTCCCAGCTCTCTATGTAAAAGCAGTAAATATTTCATTTATACACTTTTATTCCATCCCTTTCATTCATCACAATACTGCAATATTTTTTCTACGTCAAAACTTAAAACCATGGAGGTAAAAGTAATTTAACTCTATGTTTAAAAGTTCAACGGAAAAATATGTTATAAAATCTTCTGCTTATCTATGTAAAATCAATGAATGTTTCATACATATCAGCCATACTGCAGACTCCAGAGCTAAATAATTTTGCATTAAAGAAATTCAGCAATCCTTATACAACTCATCTTACACCTTGATGTGTTTACATTCTCCATCAGTGAAAATTAGGCTTCGTTATAGAAATAATCAAAGTTTTATGATCATTTAAACTCAAATATATTGTAATTGCTTTGTTTCAGAATATAGATGCACATAAATTAAGAAAAAATAAAGTTCTTTTAGGACAGATACAACACTAAATATAAATTAAAAAGAACTTCATAATAAATCACGATTTTGACACAAGATGGATGTCATGTTTTCATATTTTATTTTGAAGTGGTTCATGTGATCTCTCCATATAATATGGGTGTAATTATTATTTTAATTTTTATTTAAAACACTATCGTATATATTTGGCTGAAAATTTTTGCATATTTATTATGGGATAATTTGAATATTTCCTAAAACTTTCGAAGCAATTTGTGAATTTTAAATTCGCTTAAAAAATGTTTGAAAAGTTGGGTCCCATAGTGTTCAATGTATTTCCTTTTTTTCAGCCCGGATTCAATTTAAAACTAATTGGGTGATATTATTCATTTATATCCCCATATGTCCCACAAAGAGTCTGAACAACATACTAAAATTTCATTTTGATAAAGTCATTTCTGCAGCAGTTATCGTGCGAACGGACAGACAGACAGAATAAACATAGACATAAACACTTTTCAAATGTGTTGTAAAGTGCTAAAAACAGATAGAGAGTAATTTTTCTACCGAAAATAAATAAATACATAAATTTAAAATTTTTAAGTTACGTAAATTACGTTAAAATTAAAGTTTAATAATTAAAAACTATTTTGAATAAAAACGTAACAATAAATTGTAGCTTGAATAATCTAATCAGTCGCTGACCATTGGACGAAATCAATGAGTTTTCTACGACAGCTCAAGTGAACATTGTCTTAGACGCACAGTTTGCAGGCAAGCTGCAGTTTGGGGTTGCGTCCTGGGGGTTATTAAATTGGAATGCTTTCAGAGTTTATTTTAAATTAAAATAAACGGAATAAATATTTAATTTATAAATCAAATATATAAAACACAATAATAATTATAATAATACCAAAATCTAAAACAGTATTCGTGATAAATCACAAAAATCATACAAACTTAAAAATTAATCAAAATATTTTTTAAATATTAGTAAATAATGAATCGTATCTTCGAGCTTATAGAACGCATGAAGTTAGGAATAATAAAATAAATATAACAATCGGATTTGAAACTACGATTTCATACTGAAAGGAACAGATCATGTCCATTGCATGAGACGAGGACAACCCGAATATCCATACCGCTGTCGACTGTCAGTGCCGTTGTTTCAAGAAAACGTGATCAGACGGGATTAGAGTTATTGTCACAGTTGCATCTTTCTCCCCGATTAAAGAATCAATTAAGACTCAGGGAGTTCGTTCCTCGTTGGAACTTTAGCGAATGTAGCGGTGCATTGCGAAGAAATCGGGGTGTTCCTGAAGTCTCATTAGCGAGCATGTCAATCAAATGACAGAGTTTCGTTTCTTAACTTCGGACTGAGCGAAAGGAGGATTGAAGATAAACAGGCCTGCGATAATCAGTTTAGTTTCGGTTTGCGAAAAAAAAATGTGTTCGGACGAATAACGAAGGTATATGTTGTTCTTTTAAGAAAATATGTGTTTCTGAGAGAAAATGGTATGTTAAGGTGTTAAAGATTAAAAATAAAAAACGAGGATACTGCATGTCAAAAATAGAGAAAATATGGACAATGCATGTAAAAAAATCTGATGTGGGCAGCACATGACTTTCCTTATATAATGCAATGAATTTACTTCTTCTATAATGAAAAAAATATGTAAAAGATCCACGCCGCAGTGTTTTTAACGTTGAATTGTACATTGGGCGATTTTCCGGATGACAATATGTAAAATTATTTCGAAGTACCGAGCTAACTTATATTTTATGCGACTTAAAATTGGTAATTATCAGTATTGATAACATCCTCAATAAGCAATAGGATCCATATACTATTACAATATCTAAATAATCAATTGGTCCATTTGGTGTTATTTTCGTTGACTTGGCGTCTTTTTTGCAATTTTGACGATATTATTGTCACTCTGTGGCGCATAGTGATATTTCGCTAAATTGTTCCTTAAGTTTGCCAAATGTATCCCCAAGCATTACAGTCAAACGGAGGGAGGAGCATTTTTTATACACACGAAGATATATGCCAGTCATATAACATAATTCAAAATATGCTTAACATTACCTCCCATTTAGTGTGATTTTTATCAATTTAGCTACATGTATGTTAATTTGACAACATTTGAAAAAGTCGCCAAAATGACGACATCTCGCCAAAGTCGTCGAAAAATTTTTCAAAAACCGTGTTATAAAACAACGCAGAAATGAGTTATTCTTATAGTAGATTCTTATATTCTTTCCAAGATATTGACATATATAAAAAGTCGCCAATTTGGCGATATTTCGGCAAATTCATCGTCAAAATTTCGCACAGCGTTACGGACAAAGAAATAGGTTATTCTGACAGCAAAATAATGATTGCTGGCGAATTATTAAATGTCATAATACCAAACTATTACCATTCTTCTCTCTTTAATGGAACGAACTAGATCCGCGAGAAATATGTTAACAAATTTATCAAATATTACAACAAAAGTGAACAAAGTTTTAACAAAAGTGAACCTATTTCACTATAGTTAAAACTTATTTTAATTTTATGTGATTTTTTAATAAAATTATTTGAAAAATGTGCAAACGGTTCATGCTAGCGTTCTAAAATTTATGTCAATCGTTTTGTATAAAAAAATTTTACAAGAAATGATTATTTACGTATATATATTGAAGGTTCTGATTTTTTGATGATGTTTTGAAATTTTCATTTGAAATTGTAGGTATTTTCAGAGCATTCGATTGTGTTTAAAAATCCACAAACATGCAGTATTCACTGATTGTAATTTTTGTACGGAATTTCATTCGAATCGCTTCATTGTTTCGTGAGATATCGTCTCCACAGACTCAAGGAAACACACACACACCGTCACCAATACTTTCCTTATAGATTATACTATGTATATAAGGAAAGTAAAATGTGTCAATTAGTAAAATTTTCGCCGTGCTGAATTAGGGCGAAAACCATTACCTTTGAAAAACCCAGTACCTTTGATAAAACTCTGATATGTTAGGTATATTTTCCGTTTGATTGAAAGGGACCAGCAACAAATAAATTAATTGGCAGCAAATTTCATTTTACGATTTTTCTGTTTTATATAGATATGTCCCCCATATTTACTTCCATAGGAAGTAAATTATTCACCTTTGCATTTCAGGTAAAATAGAGGAAGTAAAGGATTTCAATTATCAATACCTTATCGAATATTTCACCAGAAGGTACCATATACATGTGCCATATACATGTAATTTATCCTAATTATAATATAATTTGATAGATATGACCTGGTATTTTCGATTCACGTTGGGAATTGTCTAGACCGAAATCATTTTCCAACATTGCGCCATGGATAGTTTAGATTATAATAATTACCCGACTAAAAATTATAATTTTAATAAATGTATGAATAATAATTGTAAAACATACCCTTCTGCCTCAAACACTCAAATCACGAACCGAAATAGCCATTTATCTTTCTGCAAGGTTTTTAATTGAATCTGTAAATTATCTTGTAATATTTGTAATTTTTTGGCATAGGAGAAACTAGTAATCCAATTCATCTAGGTATGAATGTCCATAGAGATCATTTCAAAAAATATAGTCACAATAATAATTGTCTTCCTACTTCTAATAAAATTGAATATGAACACTTTGCTAAACACGGCCTTGATAATATTACTATACATATTTTGGATATAAAATCTAATGCAGCTGACAGAATTTTTTTTGAAAATTTCTATATTAAATCAAATTGTACTCTTTTTCCATATGGTTTAAATCAATTACATCTAAATTGTAATATTGTAAAAAATAATTTTGTTGATAATAAATACTCTATTTTTAATCACCTTTTTATGATTCCCCATTTGAAAAATAGAAACTCTGTTATATACAAACGTTTTAAAAGTGGTAAAGCGAGTTCCAAACATCATGATTATAAAGCTGAGATTAAATGTTTACATCATCAATTTAATAGCACTTAGCATTGGAAATTAATAAAATCATGGGTATTTGCGGTTAAGAAAAAGCATTTAAATAACGTTTATGCCATTTTCTTAAAATTAAATCTATCAAATGATCTAATAATGAGCAAATCATATCTTTATGACTTGCTAGATTGAACTAGATCAAAGTATTTAAACTTAAATCTTAATCAATTTCTAAATAACAATGGTTCCACTATTTTTTATTGTTGTTGTTGATGAAACCCAGACCGTCCGACCTACCAGAAAGGTGTAAGGTAACAGTTTGGATGGTCGGGAAGTCTATTTTTTATTGTGTAATTTCTTTTAAACATCCTATTTATAATACTATAAGTTTTAAAGATTTATTTAGTAAACTTAATCATTTATTGTCTATTAAGAATTTGAATATTTCTAAGATTTTTAAATACAATAAGCCTATTGGAAGGGCTATTTTTAATTATAATGAGATTTCTCAATCTCTCTCTGTAGATATAGATTCCAATTCTAATTTAGATAATGATTGTATTTGCAAAGATAATTATGTTAATTATATTAATCCACTATTGGGTCATATTCTTACAGGAGACTTAGGTATAGTTAAAGACGATTCTTTAAAAACTGTTATGTCCTTTGGTACTAAATTCAGGTTCCAATCTTGTAATAACTCTTCTAATGTATTAAAGTCAATTAATCGTGATCTTGATAAGTATATTTATAAATTAGCTTGTAAATATGCTCTGTCATTAGAAGAATTTAACATGTGAAAATTTATTTTGTTAAAATTTATAAAAAATTTTATTAATTTTATTATTTTATTTAAATTTTATTGTCTAGATCTATATGTGATATTGATAATATAAAAAACTCTATTATTGATTTACAAATATCTTTTGTTATTACTTATGTCGATAAAACCTCTACTAATTATGCTATTATCTGTAAAAAATTCTATATACAATTTCTGTTAGATTATTTAAAGAACAATAGTGTGTCTATTTAAACGTGATTCCCACACTATTATTAGTATCAAACAGAAAATTATTAATATGTGTAGTGATTTAAATATTTATTATAAATTTTTGAAATTTCCTTATGTTGTGCTTATTCCTAAATGTCATAAAAATCCTATTAAATTTAAAACTGTCACTTGTGGTCATAACTCTTATTCTACTACTGCTAGCAAATTGCTACTTAATATTTTAAACGTACTAAATGATAGTTTACGTTATTCTATTAATAATTACTTTATTCTAAATAACAGTAAAGAATTAAAAAATAAATTAACTTCTCTTGTTAAACTAAACGGATTTCAAACTATTGACTTTTAAGTTCTTAATAAGTTCTTAACAATATTAACATTACTGATCTTTATTTTGTCATTTTAGCTCTCTATATAATGCTTTTATTACCAATCACTCTAATCTTATTAAAGTTAAAAAAAATTCTAAACGTCCCCACTTTGTACTATTCAATAATTATATTTTTCAAGGTAATAAATTATGATTACAAGTCTCTGGGGTTCCACAAGGTGGGTGTAGTAGCAGCATGTTAGCTAATTTATACCTTTATCATTATGAAAATACTTTTATTTCAACTGATTACAAAAGTTACAGATATATTGATGATCTGATTTTTTTAGTATTTACTGACAACTATGCCATAGATATAGATTTCTATCCAGATAATTTGGAATTAATTCCTAATGAAGCCTCTATTAGTAATAGTGTTACTTTTTTGGATATTAATCTAATTATTGAACCATCTAATAGGATAGTTACTAATTTATATGATAAAAAAGATTGTTTTCATTTTAATATTAATAAATTATTATCATTTAATTCCTGTAACTATATTCAATTGTTTAGAAATATTATACTTAATCAACTTTTTAGAATTTATAGATTATCAGATAAAAAATTTCATGCTTTCCACATTAATAACCTAAATAACTACCAGTAATTTATATAAATATCCAGTGTATTCAGTAAATGGTATAGTTAATAAGTTTGAATTAGCTAAATATTTTTAATATCCTCTTTAGTATCTTATATTAGCTAATTATCAACTTTCTCTGGTATTAGCTTTCCAATGTATTTATATCTTCTTAGACATTTGCCTCCTTGCTTTTATTATTTTTCACGTCCTTTATTACGCAGCTTTTACAGGTGAATCTATAGCATTTTATTTGCAATACTGTTGTTTATATCTCACGATTGGAAACAGCTGATTTCCACTTTTATCTCCTGCGAATGTCAACAGTAGTCTCGTACTTTATAGCTTTGCGACAACATGTGCAACATTTTCTCAGGTAAAATATCTTTGATGCATATTTTATTTTCCAATCTTTAAGCTTGTTGGCCTAGTAAATTGAGTTTACAGATATTATCTATCTCAGTCTTCAGAAACAAGCTATCTTTGGTCATTTTGAATAGATACCAGGCCTTGATAACGAATCTGTTCAATATGGATTCATTAAGCCTAGTGCTTTTCTACATGTTTGAATTTAATGCTTGGACATTTTCTGTTTTTCAATTTTGAAATACCACCATTGATAATTGTAGATTATATATTGCTTGATGATTGGATATTTGGTTCTTATTCTCCCCTTGATTGATGAATCTCTATTTTTTACATCTTTATACGAGTACGTAGGTATCTTATATTTTAAGTTATGGTTATATGAGTTACAATTTATCTCTAATCTGTCATTGGTATTTCATATATTATATATATATATATATATGAATATATATATATATATATATGTATATATATATATATGTATATATATATATATATATATATATATATATATATATATATATATATATGTATGTACTCAAATAATTGTCATATTGTAAAAAACAGTTTTGAAGTAGTTAAGAAATTGAAAACTCTTACTAATATTCGTAGTATTTATACCTTTGATTTCAAAGATTTGTTTAATAATATTAATATAGATGATCTGTATAGAATTATTTTAGGAATTTTTGAAAAATATAATATCAACCTAAAATATTCAAATTTTCTTTTTAAAAAATTACTTAACTTCACTCTTTATGAGAATTATATTCAACATGGTGGTACTATTTTTAAACAACAGGTTGGTATCCCACAAGGGGTGTGTGCCTCATCTTTGTTAGCTAATCTGTATTTATTCTTCTATGAAAAAAACATTAATCCAAGCTTGCATAATATGCACATGTTTAGATATATAGATGACATTTTATGTGTATCCCCAAATAATAATATCCCTATAGTATTAAACTTTTATCCAAATAATTTACAATTAAATGCAAGTAATAATGACACAAATGTTGCAAACTTTTTAGATTTAAATTTAAATTTACAAAATTGTAATATGGTTATAAACTTGTATGATAAAAGACAGGATTTTAAATTTAATACATCAAAAATTCAACATTTTGACTCTTGTCTGCATATATCTGTATTTAGAAATATTATAATAAACCAGGCTCTTAGAATCAATAAAATTTGTGATGAATATTATAAATTAGCGCACTTTATGGAATTATTGAGCACAGCGACTAATAATGCATATCCCCCCAATTTTGTTATTAAAATTATCAACTCAGTGTATCAAATTTCACTCGATAACATCCTAGAAAACATTCCCAATTATAGTGACTAACATACAGGAGAGAGAGAGAGAGAGAGAGAGAGAGAGAAAAAAAAAATATATATATATATATATATATATATATATATATATATATATATATATATATATATGTATGTGTGTGTGTGTGTGTGTGTGTGTATATGTGTATGTATATATATGTATGTTTGTATGTTATATATAATTATTTATTAATTATATAAATAAATAAAAATGAAAAATAATAAACTAAGTCAAAAACATTAGAAAAATCAAAAAATCGGAAAATAAGATGCATTAACATTAATGTTTTGAATTTTATTTTCGCAAAAAAATATAACTTTTGTCAGTATTGAAACTACGTTTTGTGCGCCCTTATAATGGTGTATAGTGGCATTCTCGATTATCCAGTTTTCCTATGAATTCTTGTTTAGTAGGAATTTTCATCTATGATTCATATTCATATTCAGTTCTGCATGTTTGGGAAGTTGTATTCTGAATTGCTTGTCCAGTCTTCAGCTTAGACTCACTGGACGGGTTTGGGAGTATTTCCGTGAACGTTCGTACTGCCTCCCTGGTAGAATTTCGACTTGTTCATTCCGGTGCTTCTAGATTAAGTTGTTGAGGTTGATTGTGTATACACGTGGTAGAAGAGGAATGATTTATGCCGCATGGTAATACAATTTTCTTAATGTATCCTTTTTTCATTTTTTCATTTTTTGATGCCTGTAGTCTGAGTTTAAGCATTTATAGTAATGTACTATTGCTTAATCTGAAACAGGCATTTGTTTGGGTTAATTAGAATTAAATACTCAGACCTGAAGAGGAATTTTATTCTGATTAATCATCGAATTTGGGAAGGTTCTGTTCTTTTCTCTTATCGGCAATATGGACGTGAATTTGCTTCTATGGTGATGTTAATATTACTTTAATTGTATTTTTAATTTTTTTTATTTTTACATAATTCTTATTATTACATTTCAAATATATATATATATATATATATATGTATATATAATGCAGTTTTTATAAGAACTTCACCGATGAATGATGTCCCAGCCTTAGCAGTAGGGGCATATTGAAAACTTGTCTATTTAATATACATCTTTATAACAAAAAATGCTTTGCGATATTTGAGATACTGGCTTTTAACTGGCGATATAATTTGAGATACTGGCTTGGTCCAGGCAAAAGTACGATGGGGATGTATATATTCTAGCAGAATTGGTCTCTACAAAACTTTGAGAACTCTAAATACCCATTTATAGTTAAAACACAATAAATAAAACAATAGTTAGATATCAAGCACTAAATTGCAATACATCATCTAGAAGACATAAACGAAAAATGCATGAAACAACTTTATATCTTAAGGGCATAGGTGAAATAGGGATCAAAAACGATATAAAAATATAAAGTATCAGGACAAAAGTTTTAACTTTTATTTATAACACAAGAGTTTAATATTTTTGTAGTTTTAGTTTCAGGGCGATATCGTGATAAAAATACTGTTAAATTTTCATATTATTTTATCTTACAAATATTCTTATTTCAAGATAAATGTGTGCATTTTTTAATTTTATCTGAAACTGATACATGGAAATACTTTTTTATTATGGGGCAACAGGTTAAAAGAGACGTAACAAACAAGCTAAAAGAAGACTTTTAGACCTCCCACCCCCTTATCTGTACTAATGAATTTAAATCTAATTCTTTAAATAAGACCAGGGAGTGTGTATTCCCCTTTGTTTGACATAGCCGATATATATAGATAACACTAAAAAAATAGTTAATATTAAATTGTTTTACCATTTTTGTGACATCAACTGTAAAAGATTTTCAATTGCTTTATTTCTAACTGTTCTCGATAAGAGCCTTAATCCCCCCCCACCATTTAACAGAACTTTTTTTAACCCGCTACAATAACTCCCGTATTACTCTGCTCTTTGAATCTATGTTTATTTATCTCTATCGTGATTCTATTTGAAATGACTTTCCGATTTGAAATCGTAGTTTTGATTGGCATGTACTAATTCATTTTATAAAATCCAAACCACTGTCCGCCTAACAATATAAAAAAATCTGATGTGGACAGCACATGACTTTCCTTATATAATGCAATGTATTTACTAATTTTACAGTCAAAAAAGAATGTATAAGATCCACGGTACAGTGCTTTTGTCGTTGAATTGTACATTTGGCGATTTTTCGGATAACGACATGTAAAACTATTTCAAAATACCCTATTAACTTATATTTTGCGCAACTCAAAATAAACAATTATCAATATTGATAGCATACTCAATAAGCAATATAGTACATATTTTAAAATAGTTAAACGATTTATTCATCAATTAGGCATCATTTTCATTATTTAGCGTCATTTTTGCTATTCTGATGATATTTTTGTCAATCTGGGGCGAAATATCACGAAGTTGGCGATACTTTGCTAAATTATTCACAAAGTTCGCTAATAGTACTTGGGAGGGTGACCACCTGGGAACACCGCGTGCTGTTGGCATATTTCGGGAACGGTAGCTTGGTGGTTTGCGCGCTGGATTTGCACGCTGCCACAACTGCCGCCGTGTTCATGCGGAATACGATCACGCTAAACATGTGGGTCCATAAGTCTTTCCGAGAGATTGGTGTTAGGGGAAGGAGGGTACGGTCCCTGTGGATGCCTCCCTCACTGGGTTCCGGTCTAAATTGGGTGGCACTTCCCGGCTGTCCAAACAGTTACCTTACACCTTTCTGGTAGGTCGGACGGTTTGGGTCTCAATAACAACCAAGTTCGCTAAATGCATCACCAAGTGTTACAGACAAACGGAGAAAAGAGCCCGTCACATGACGAAAATCAGAATTTGAACTTTCATCAATTTGTCGTCCTTTTCATTGATTTATCGTCATTTTTATCAATTTGGTGACATTTTTGTTAAAATGGCAACATTTGAAGAATCGCCAAGTTGGTTCCATTCCGCCAAAATCTCGCGGCGTTATGCACGGAGAAATAAGTTATTCTTATAGCAGATAAATGACTATTTGCTTCCAAACACAAAAGTATTACCCAAAATATCTTTTCTCATGAATGAAACAAGCTAGATCCACGAGAATGATGTCACCATATGTATCGTATGATATTACTTATGAACACATTTCACAGTGACACACATTGCAAAGTGAACACATTTCACAATAGTTAATACTTTTTTATGCTATATGATTTTTTGATATTTTTTTTAAATGTGCAATATCTCAAGAACGGTTCGTTCTGGCGTTCTATAATTTATGTCAATCATTTCCTAATGAAAAATTACATAAGAAATGGTTATTTAAGTAACTTTTTTAAATGTTTTGATTTTTCAATGATTTTTCAAAATTTCACTCAAAAATTTAGGCAGGTTCTGAACACTCGATTGCGTATAAAAACAATAGGCTTCCAGTATATACAGATTATAATTTTTGTACCAAATTTCGTTTAAATCACTCCATTCGTTCGTGAGATATCATCTCCTCAGGCTTACTGCCCCACTTACACACACACACACAGACATCATCTCAAAAGCGTTTGATTCGTGTTCAGGGCTGCTTGAAAGGTGATCTCCCGTCGAAAACTCGAATTCAAATATTCATCACCGTCACCATACTTTCCTTATACATCGTACTATGTACCTATATAAGGAAATTAAAAACACTCTCTCCACTTTTTCTGAAGGCCCAGGCCACTCTACTGGCCCTAAGGCTTGCAGCAGTTTTTTGAGTGGCCGGTCTCCACTTTTTCTGTATATTTTCTTTTGTATTATTTGTTTTTTCTTTTTTTCTTGCAATCTATGTTCTGTGTCAGATTTAAACAATTCTTATTCAATCTGTGTTTGTCTCTTGGCTAACTGCATTATACAAATTCTAGTTCGTATTTACTTTCTATAAATTTCCAACGTATTTGTGATGCTTTTGATGACAAGCATCTGACTCATGAAAGCGCTAAGACTTTATGTCTTGTATATTTACGTCCAAAATTGTAAAAGTAAAACTTTTATATTTCAGTACATTTAATCTCTTTGTAGAGGTGTCGGAATGAACACGCATCTGACTCATGAAAGCGCTAAGACTTTATGTCTTTTATATTTACGTCCAAAATTGTAAAAGTAAAATTTTATATTTCGGTACATTTAATCTCTTTGTAGAGGTGTCGGAATGAACACGCAGGCATATTTTGATAAAAATAACAAGTTTATTCTTAAACTGTAGAAATCATAATATAAACTCCATTAACGTAATTTACAAATAATAAATCAGAATGTACATGGTCCACCTTTTCTACCATCGACTGCACCACATACGCCACGTTCCACGTCTTATCAACTCGTTCCATCTCCTAACTATCTCTTTCCCACAGCAGTTTGCATATTTATATAACCTGGTTGCCAACACCCTCTATCATCCGAAATCTGCGTTGCTGCTATTTAAATTTAGATTCTTCTTTCCTAGGGGAAGACACTGCTTGAAAAATAAGAAGTCAAGAATATAAATTGTTAATCCTTACATCTTGAACCGTGGACGTGTCGCCAATTAATGTAATTTTAATACTAATAATTTGCAACACGTAGTATAAACCTATAGATCATGTATTATTTTTTTAATCATTCGTTAAAATGTTAAAGAAGCTTATAATTATCACTTGTACTGCATATCACTGTTGACTTTATAAACATCACTGTTACTTCCAGTGCACATATTTATATGTCCTAACATATCTCATTAAAAGCTCCTAATAAATTATTTGTCTAACAAGTATACTTTTTAGCAACATTAATCTTTATATGTGTAGGTGAATGTCAACAGAGAAAGATTTTAATTAACGTTAAAACGAGGTAAGTTAGTAGTTATGCACAATGAGCAACAGTTTAATATTTTTCATGTTTAGTGATGTATTACCTTTCAGTGTTTCATGTTCTTGTATTTATAATTTTTGGGATGTTCTTATGGGTGCGAAATAATCTTTTTGTACATATTTACAAAGTTATATATTAAAGAAAACACTTGAAAGTTGAAAATGTGTATGTGCCTCTGGGGAAAATACACATTTTTGGCTTCCTATTCATTGTTTTTCATTATTTTAATAAGTTATTTGTGTTTTTTTTTAACTGGTTCATTGATAGAAATGCTCAGAATTTTTTTTTGTATCTTAATAACATACATTCCATTGCTTTCTATTTTTCAATAGATGTTTATTTTCTAGGCATATATAATTAAGTGATATTAATTCCAGAAGGATAATGCAATTAAGTAATGACATAGACAGGGTGATCAGTAGGCAGTAGGACCACCTCTTGCTTCGATATAAGCAGCAATCCTTCGAGGAACAGATAAAATGAGCGTGTGAATAGTTTCCAGAGATGGATGACCATATTTCTTCAACCATCATCCACAGATCGTGCTCTACTTGAGGCGGGGCAGGGCAGTCAAACGACGGCCAATCACTTGTCAATATCTCACCCATACATGATCGATGGGTGAGATATCTGGAGACAGCGGAGGCCAAGGAAGCATCTGGATACTTTGCAAGGTTTGTCTGCTGATGGTCGCCGTGTGTGGTCGCGGTTTATATTGCTAGAAAACAGAATTTTGCAACTGCTGAAGGTAGAACAGTGAAACTGGCCGCAGCACCTTATCCACATATCGCAGTACCGTATTTATGCCTCTGATACGAACCAGATGTAACCGGCTATCGAAGCCGATGGTACCCCAGACCGTGATGTTGCGTTGTCGAGCAGTATGTCGTTCAACAGTCACAGCAGGATTGAGCCTATTTCTACGTCACCTTCAGACTCTCACACGACGACTGTAATTCGATAAACAGAACCGAGACTGGAAGCTGAACACTACCCTGACCCATTCAATCGTCCAAGAGACTCGGGCCCGACACCATTGCAATCTCTCAGGTCGGTGTCTTGTCGTCAATTGCAGTCTTCGTAAAGGACGCTTTGAGTCCAAGCCACTTTCGGCCATTCGTTAAGAAACTGTTCTCGCTGATATTGGGACATCCAATGTACCCTGAAAATTCTGCGGAATGTCGACAGTCGTCGTTTGTGGGATCGCCACCGCATGCCTTCGAATGCGTCTATCAACGCGTGCTGACGTGCGTATGGATGGACCTGTACCACTGTGACGATTCACATGACCTTCTTCTATCCATCTTCTCCAAATCCTTTGCACAGTGGACTATCTACGTGTGTTTCAGCGGCGATACGCTGGTACGACCACCCAGCCGTACGTATACCTAAAATGAATCCCCTCGTACTATCGTCCAAATGCTGAAACGGACTTAGGCGTCGTCGGCGAAGCATCTGTTTATCAACACGTGTCTTTTGAAACGAAAAGCAGCTCGGAAAACGGGTTTCCATAGGCAATAGACAGTAACAACTGTTGTCTCATCTGCCGTTCCCATCCCTTTTATCCCTTATTATATATATATATATATATATATATATATATATATATATATATATATATATATATATATATATATATATATATGAGTGTGTATGCGTGTATGTGTGTGGAATGGATATATATGATATGACCAATACAGAAAATTTTCCCTGTGTTACCCGGAAGTAAAGCAAAATAGTTACATATAATAACAAAATAAATAAATTTTATTAGTATAAATAACAGTGAAAATTGCATGTAATCCATATATAGCGATATACGAACACCCCAAATCAAAAAATCGGAAACCGTCACTTGCGGGAACTTAACTTTCTACGTTAACCGACAGAATTTAAATCTTAATTTCAACAATCTCGGCACATTTAGACCAATTTAAATATTGGCCATATCTTCCGAAACAGCATAATTTTTATATTTCAAAAGTATATAAATAATAAATAAGTGGTCGCCACTTAAATAATACATATACAGATAACGCCATACACAATTTCCAAATCGTCTGTTTTGAACTGAAATCATTCTCACAATACAAATGAAATCTTCAAGACACGTTGCTTATTCTCTCACGATCCAAATAAAATCGCCCCCTACTTAAATAATACGGGTACAGATTACACCATACTCAATTTTCAAATCGCATGTTTCGAACTAAAATCATTTTCCCGATGCAAATAAAATATCCAAAACCAATTTCCAAATTGCTTGTTTTGAACTAAAATCATTCTCAAGCTAGAAATAAAATTACCAAATCTCGATCACACATCTGGACGTCATGATTAAATGGACAATACGAGTCGAAGACAATCGAAGACATGGGTCGAATGGACAACATTGTCGATATTCGATTGTTCATCGAATACTGGTTGGCGTTCATAATTTTTATTTCCAGTGCTTTGAACTTGCTTTTTGCAAGCAATTGCCCAATGTTTTATCAATAATTTGCATCAATTTATATTAATATATAATGGTCATCACCATTAATTGCCTAAGATTATTTGTTTTGAGATTAAGCTTGATAACGGCTCAAAACAAATAGCTATTTTCCATTTATTCATTTTGAGCGATTTGTAACTTTTTAACTTAACCCTATCGCCATTGTTTCCAATATGTCTGTTGCATATTTTCCATTTTCATTTGTTGCTGCTTTGTGCATTGTAAATTGGAATTAAACAATTGGATTTAAATATTGAACATTTGTATTTTTTTCATATTTGATAACCCTAGAACTAATCGTTCTTTATATATATATATATATATATATATATATATATATATATATATATATATAATATATATATATAGAATTGGAGAATTTTTATTTTAACCTGATATATATATCATTAATAGAAAATGTTCTGTATAGCATGGTGAAAAAAAGATGGACTGAAATGCAAATTTTACATCAAAAATACCATACGACAAGCCGTTGAATGTTTTAAAAACATGATAAGAAAACATTATAAATAAAACAGATACTAAATTGGTATAAAATACCCCTTTTTCCCTGTTCCATATAAAAGTTAAGGAATGGAATAAGAATTACATGTGGGTAAAGAGGGGTGAATATATTTTGTACAACACATTGAGAAAAGTATTGATACAAATCATATATGTAATGCAGGTACTTAAGGTACTAATCCCTTTGTTCCCTGCATAAGTATACATGGTGTAAATGCAAGAAATGTGTTTAAAGGTGAAAAGTTGTAAAAGAGAAACATTGTTTAGCGCGATGAGCTAGGTCTTTTCTAGCTCCCAATTTTTTTTTTGAAATTGCATAAGTTGAATAAATTGATTAAAGTGAAAAGCATTTCCGAAACCATGTACTTTATCAAGGGCCATACATGATTCGTTAATGCGGATTCTACGTTTCTGTGGGCATTACTGTAAATTGTATTACAGAAATAATGATATATATAAATATATATTAAAAGCACTCTGATCCTTTCGATACAATGTTAAACCGTAAAATCAAGTTGTCCACTGGAGAAATAACTTTTTTAAAATGCCACTTTTTCCTAGACTTTAGTGGGAGAATAAAAATTCTGAACATGTTTCTTTTTGTTAAAGACATATAAAATTGAGAGAACATCACCAAACTGTCAGAAATTCTTATAAAAAACTGCAGCTTTTGAAGATGAACGACATCACGAATATGTCTTAGTTCCCAAAACGTGAATGATATTTCCCATCACGGCGTTTTTGAATCGCAGACAGATCAAAAACATATTTGCCAATTCAAAGGTCTAAAATATTTCCGCCAAATCCAACAAAATTTTCAAGAATGTTTATTCTATTTTTACAATAATATTTTTTAATCAAATCAATAGAATAACTTTAACATAAACTGCTTGATATTACAGACATTTGAAATATTATAGCTATAAATCTATTATTATTAATTTTAAAGTGTTTCATTTTAAGGATAAATACTCCTATTTATAGGAGTAAAAAATAGCAATTCTTCGTTATTCAGACTGTAAAGAACCTTGTTGCCCAACCAGGAATCGAACCAAGGATCTTCGTACTAGTCAACCAACGGTCTACCGTTGAGTTACTGGGACGGAATTGCAAACACTTATCGTTGACGTAGACTCTGGATTCTCCAACCTCTAATGTCAGATGGGAATGCAGCTAACTGACCACCTCCTGCTATTTGTACCTCAGGTTAGCCTCCTGATTCCATTCTTCCTGCGTGATCGCTATCCTTCCAATTTGAAATCGGTGCTCAATACCTCAGAGTCCAATGAATCCGTGCTATTTGTACTACGTACACTCCGACATCCCTCATTTACTTTCTTACTGGTCATGGCCCCTTTCTTGATTACCTATACTTTTTGAAAATTAAATCCACCTCTAACTGTATTTGCAATAAATTCGGTGACGTTGATCATTACATTTTCGATTGTCCTTTTTCTAAAAATTTTCATCTCTGCAAACCCTAGCCCTCTAATAAGCCAATTTGATTCTCCAAAGTTCGCTCAAATCCCTCTTCAGTGGATAAAATTATAAACTATATTCTTGTTGCCATGGAAATTTCTAATAAAGTGACCTAAACTTATGAGTACATTCTGCTATCAATTAATTTTGATCAATGAATCCCTTTATTTCATTCTTATTAACTTATATGAACTTATTGTGTTCCCTCCATATTTTATGTTTAAAGATGAAGAAAAAAAAAGGCTATGTTGAATGTTGTTATTTTCTCGGTTCTTTCTTTTTCTTTTGGCTCTTTTTATTTGTATTTTTTCAAATTTTTATTTTCTAAATTTTATTCTAAATTTCTGTTTTTGTTTTTCATGTGCCTAATTTTTTTGCCTTTTCATATATTTTCTTTTTATATATTTTCTAAATTTTACTTTTAAAATTTTATTATTTTCTTTAATTTTAATCTATTTTTCGTTATGTTAATATACCTCATTCTAAATTTCATTTTTCAATGATCTTTTTATCTATATTCGCAATAACCCTTTTCCCATTTTTGAAAAATGGACGTATTTGTCAAGTTCAAATATAATGTAAAATTGTCTGTTTAATCACAATATTTTTCATCAATTGTTTTCTTTTTAGATCTAAATAAATGTTCGTTTGGTGGGATGGTAGACCTTGGGTGCCTCCTGAGTGCAGGAGGTATCCTTTCCCGGCCGTGCAGCTAGCTTCTCTAAACCCACTATGTGAGTCGCACGGTCTGGGGTTTTTAGACCTCCGACATCTTTGCACTATTTTACAAGTTTGATTTGTTCGGGCACCATTCTAAAGAACCTTGCTGCCCCAACCGAGATTCCAACCACTGATCTTCTTACTGGCTAGCCGGCGCTCTAAAGCCAAGCTACTGGGACGAAATTGCAAGCTCTTATCATTGACGTCGATTTTCAAGACTAGATAGGAATGGAAAGAACAGTGAAAAATGAGCGTTACCATACATCATCTATAACACACCCCAGATTTCCCTCGCACATGCGTGTTAGTGGGGTTCCTCCAAGTCCTGCACGTCCCCCAAATATCATACTTCTGGTATCGAGTTAATAAAGCTAATTTTTGATGTATCTTTAATTGTCTTTGGTTCTGCTGAGTTCATTTTAAAAAGTCATGCTTCATATTTATCAGCTCGGCATAGCGTACAATTTGAGGCAAAATGTTTATTTCGATAAACTAAAAATAATAGGCATACATATGCAGTGATAGGCAATACTTAAACCAATAAAATATGCTCAGAATATTTATATTTTAAAGCATATATTCCTGGCAAAATGCTGAATTCAGAAATTTTTGTACAATTAGAGAACATTTCATCTGAAGACACTAAAATGTAATTCGCAAAAAAAGTGCATTAAAAGTGCAAAAACATGGTTATGATGTAAATGACGTAACGATGTAATGCAATAAAGTAAAAAGTTCATAGATTAAAATGTTCCACGAGATGAAACTTAACTTTTAGCGCTCAACGTGCTCAGGAAGCCGTAAACAAGTCCTTCAAAAATGACGCACGTAAATGACGTAACTATGTAACGTAATGGTGATAAAATTTGTTAGATGAAAATTTTTCCGCAACATAAAACTGAGTTTCAGCTCTTTACGTTCTCTTTGAGCCGAGAACGATCCTGTAATATTTGATGTACATAAATGACGTAACGACATAACGTAATGACATAAAAAATTTTTTAGACAAAATTATTCTGCAAGATGAAACTGTGTACTGCGTTTCAGCTCTGTGAATGGAAAACTACTCCGCCATGCTCTGGGAATGGAAAACTATTCTGTCAAAGATGTTGATCGAAGGGATATCGAGAGTTAATGTGAAGTTAATACGAAATGCCGGGAAAAAGCAGTGAAATTGAGAATTTGAACTTTCGCCCGTATGTATCATATTATTGGGCTGTAAAGAACATAGTTGTCTCAGTTGGGGTTTGACCCATGGATCTTCGAAGTGGACTCTGCATTCACCTCCCTCTAATGTCAGATTATCGTTCAATGTGACAACCTGACAATCACCTGCTATTTTTATCCCAGGTTAGCCACTTTATGCTATTTTAATCCTCTAGGTTATCTTCTTGCGTGGTAGTTGGCTTACCAATTCGAAATCGGAGCTCAATCCCAAAGTTCTTTGACTCCGTGCAAGTCGTACTGAGATTACTTTGGGACCCCAGACATCAGTGCATTAACCTGCTGTAGAGTTAATGTGTCCGAGTGACTTTCGGATAATGTGTTCAGGTGCCTCGTTGTACCACCCGGGGCAAAAGCCGCGGAACTTCTTACTGGCCAGTCGACGATCTCACAATTGATATGCAGCGACGGAATTTGAAAATTCCTATCGTCGAAGTGGACACAGCAAGACTCTGTTCTAAAAAATTATGATTAAAAATACACATAAATTAAAGTGTATTAAAAATAATATTTGCTGTTTATTAATACAAAAAATATGCATTATCAATCATTCAATGCATCTAACCTGCAGAGTGAAACTCTTATTTATTTTCCTTCGATCCAGCACGTTTCATCTACCCGAAGGTGTAAGGTATCTGTTTATGAAACTATTTGAACACCACTGAACAGACTTCATTTGAAACTATTATTTAGTTTCTTTAATCCACACCGTCCGACCTTACCGAATGTCAAAGGTACCTGTTTGTGAAACTATTCGAGTACCAGTGAACAGACTTCGTTTAAAACTATTATTTATTTTCTTTTGATCCAGCACGTTCCGCGTATCGGAAGGTGTAAGGTATCTGCTTGTGTAACTATTCGAGCGCCACTGAATAGACTTCGTTTGAAACTGTCATTTATTTTATTTTGATCCAGACCATCCGACCTACCGGAAGGTGTAAGGTATAAGTGGGTTAAACTATTCGAGCACCGCTGAACATACTTCGTTTGAAACTATTACTATTTTTTTTTATCCAGCACGTACCACTTACCCGAAGGTGTAAGGTATCTGCTTGTAAAACTATTCGAGCACCACTGAACAGACTTCGTTTGAAACTATTATTTATTTTCTTTTAATTCAGTATGCCCCACCTACCCGAAAGAGTAAGGTATGTGTGGGTGAAACTATTCGAGCACCATTGAATAAATTTCGTCCGAAGCTATTATTTATTTTCTTTTGATCCAGACCGTTCGATCTACCTAAATGTATAAGGTATGTGTGGGTGAAACTATTCGAGCACCACTCAACAGACTTAGTTTGAAACTATTATTTATTTTCTTTTGATCCAGCACGTCCGACCTACCAGAATATGAAAGGTATCTCTGGGTGAAACTATAGAAGTACCACTGAACAGACTTCGTTTGAAACTATTATTTATTTTCTTTTGATCCAGACTGTCCGACCTACCCGAAGGTGTAAGATATATGTGGGTGAAATTATTCGAGCACCACTGAACAGACTTCGTTTGAAATTATTATTATGTTTTTTTTTATCCAGCACGTCCCATCTACCCGAAAGTGTAAGGTATGTGTGGGTGAAACTATTCGAACACCCTTGAACAGACTTCGTTTGAAACTATTATTTATTTTCTTTTAATCCAGACAGTTCGATCTACCCGAATGTGTAAAGTAGCTGTGGAAAAAACTATTCGAGCACCACTGAACACTCTTCGTTTGAAACTATTATTTATTTTCTTTTGATCCAGACCGCCCGATTTACTGGAAGGTGTAAGGTATCTGTGTGAGAATCTATACGAACACCATTGAACAGACTTTATTTGAAACAATTATTTATTATCTTTTGATCCAGACCGTCCGATCTACCCGACTGTGTAAGGTAGCTGTGGAAAAAACTATTCGAGCACCACTGAACAGTCTTCGTTTGAAACTATTATTTATTTTCTTTTGATCCAGACCGCCCGATTTACTGGAATGTGTAAGGTACCTGTGTGAGAATCTATACGAACACCATTGAACAGACTTTGTTTGAAACTATCATTTATTTTCATTTGACCCAGACCGCCCGATTTACTGTAATGTGTAAAGCATCTGTGTGAGAATCTATTCGAACACCACTGAACAGACTTCGTTTGAAACTATTATTTATTTTCTTTTGATCCAGATCGCCCGATTTACCCGAATGTGTAAGATATATGTGTGAGAATCTATTCGAACACCACTGAACTGACTTCGTTTGAAACTATTATTTATTTTCTTTTAATCCAGACCGTCAGACCTACCCGAATGTGTAAGATACCTATGTGTGAAACTCTTGAAGAACTACTGAACACACTCTGTGTCTCATTGGGAAAGGAACTGCTGCTGTCCAGCTTGTCAATCGGCGTTTTATTCGTATAGCGCCCGAGACGATTATCTTTGCTTCATATTTGAAATACACCTCACATATTCTCTAAATTTAACTACTACCATTCATGGCATTAATATTATAAGGGGATTGTTGTTGTTTCTTATGACCTCCTATTTGCAACGGAGTCGATACAGGACTAGTGACGCAGGAAGCAGGACAGAACGAAGAAAGACACAAGACAAAAGAACAAAGTTTATTACAACCAAGTATCACTGACGATGGTCGGAGGGGATGTAGCTTCACATTTAGCCGAGGACCCAGAAAGTGGAAGACTGACTTTATCCTCGATAAATATCCATGCCTTACTCGGGATTCGAACCCGAGCCCACCAGACAGCAGCCGAAGACGCTACCTACTTCACCGCCTGGGCGGCATATTATAAGGGGATTAATTGCATTATTCCACGACATTGACTTGAGTTACAGTTTCTTAAATGTACGAGTAAGAAATTATTTTACATTATGAAGTAAAATGTTTTATCTAAAGATAAAATCATTTGAAATTAATGATGCAAGTAAAAAATGCAAGCCTTGTGACTGAATGTAAAAAATTAGGCTGATTAAATTCCATCACTGCTAACAGGAAATCAAATGATATGCGAAATTTCCTGCTTTAAAAATATTTAAAAAGAAAACTTCAATAAAGTTTTATTGCCCAATCAATTCTTCTCAAGCGTTTTAATTTAATTAAACCTAGTTTAATTAGATTAATGGTCTTACTGTATTTCAAAAGATACGATTTAAAAGATATATTTAGAAGAAAGTTTTAGTTTTGCAAAAGTGCAATTAATAAGTTGAGTATTTAAAAGTTTAATTTACGCATCAATCGATCTAGATATAAAAAAGTTAGTTTTATAAGACTATATGCGTAATAAGAAATGTATTGGAATACAATACTTTTTCTTTTTTAATTTTGTCATTTATTATTTTGTATTCATAATATATCCTGCTTCCTCACATTTATTTTATTGAACAACTTTAAAATAGCAAGTATTAATAATTATTCATGTGTTTCCCCTTTCATCTGGAAAATAATCAAACGTTTTGTCAAAAAACATTAAAGATTTATTTTTTTATTCATTATATTATGCTATGTTACACGTAAAATGATATCAGACATTTTAAAATTAGATTTAAATACATAAACTCATTTCATTAAAATTATAAATACATTAGAAGATATTCCTCCCGCATTTCTGAATGGGATTAAATATTTAAAGTAACTGCATTAGAAAATTATTGGAATTTAAATTTCACAATTTTGAATATTTCTGCCTGATATAAAGCAATAATTATGACTGATAATATCGACTGATGGGAATATATTATTCTACTACCCTTTAATCTCTAGAGCTGACATAATATTGCATTCTCAATAGTTAAAGCATCTCAAGAGATTATATTCTTGCATGTTTTATACTCGTCGTCTTTTAAATTATCAAATAAGATTAATATTTTATATATGCTCCTAGAATAGCATTCGCGTTTTGAATATTTTTCGTGTATTTTACAATAAATACTGCCGCCTGAAGGATTTAAACTGTCAGTGGAAGTCAAATCGTATGTTAAAAATATCTGATGTGGGCAGCACATGACTTTCCTTATATAATGCAATGAATTTACTACTTTTACAGTAAAAAAATAGATTATTTTATAGTAGTTATTTATATTCTTTCCAAGATATTGAATTTTCGTCAATGAGTCGTCATTTTCCATGTCGTCATCATCAATGAGTCGTCAATGATTTAGCGTCATTTCTATCCATTTGGCGAGTTTTTCGTTAATTTGGCAACATTTAGAAAAGTCGCCAAGTTGGCGACATTCCACAAAATTCGTCGCCAAAATCTCGCCAAGCGTTATGAACGAAGAAATAAGTTATTCTTACAGCAGATAAATGACTATTGGCGTTCAAATACAAAAGTATTACTCAAAGTATCTTTTTTCATGAATGGAATGAGCTAGATCCACGAGAATGATGTCACCAAATTTATCGCATGGTATTACATATGACAAGTGAACATGTTTCTCAATAGGAAATATTTTTTTTATTTTATTTTATGACCTTTTGATAATTTTTTTGAAAAATGTGTAATATCTCTAGAACGGTTCGTGTTAGCGTTCTAAAATTTATGTCAATCGTTTTCTAATGAAAAATTACATAAGAAATGTCTATTTGCGTAACTTTATTAGTGGTTTTGATTTTTTGACGATTTTTTCATAATTTCACTCGAAAATTTAGGGGGGGGGGGGGGTTCTGCCCATTCGATTGCGTATAAAAACAATAGACTTCCAGTGTTTACGGTTGTGATTTTTGTACCAAGTTCCGTTCGAATCGGTCCATTCGTTCGTCAGTTATCGTCTCCACAGTCTCACTGACACACACACACACACACACACACAGACATTACTTCAAAAATGTTTGATTCGTGATCAGGGATGCTTGAAACGTGCTCTCCCGTCGAAAACTCGAATTCGAATTTTCGACCCTGTCATAATACTTTCCTTGTACATTATGTATATAAGGAAAGTAATATCAAGTTGCAGATATGGAATACAGTATCCTTTTAAAAGCTTAATTAAACGGAATGTGATTGCACAATTGAAAAAATCAAAGGTGAGCAGCATATGACTTTCCCTACAGACTCAAATTAATTTCCTCTTTATTTCTTTTATAATTCATTAAATTGAGTTTAATAGCACATTATAACACGGATAATTATTTGAAATTCAATTGAATTTATAGTTCTATTTCAATTTTCTTTTCAATTTGGCGACTGGACATATTTTAAAAAGCCACGTTGCAGAAATATAAACAACAATATTTCAAGAACGGTTGTTCCTAGAGTTATGGAGATGGTCTTACTCTTTCTGTAGTTAAAATTATGAATAAAACAAACACTCATTCGATACATTTGGGCATACTCAATATTTTATTTTAGATTTTAGCAATTTTTGTAGATCATTTCTTAAAAAAGGCAGGTTCTTTCTTTCCGAATCATACCAAAATCTAATCACTACCAGTGTAACTTAGAACCACATGTTGTGAAATTTGTTTATTTGGTTATTTAGCCAGAGTAGATACATACATTGCACTGATAGACACACAGACACACACATAGACGTCACACTAAAAATAGTTTTTTTCGAATTCTGGAGTGCTCAAAACGTGTAGATCCATTGGAAACCCGAGCTGCGATTTTGAACACGATTCCAATAGTTCTCCTATACATTACTATACAGGGTGTCCCAAAAAGAGTGAAATGCGCTTTAATTTTTTAACTGTTGGAGATAAGTGGACAATGTAAATTGCAAAAATATTGAAAATAAGGTAGGAAATAAGACTACATTAAAGAATAGTCCTCCCATTAATTTCCAAAAGTTACACTTTTTAAATTCTATACGACCCCCTTAGACAAATTTAGTCAATCAGAAAATTTTTATTTTTAATGCAACAAGATCATTAAAAAACCAGTATATATATATCTTTAAAATTGAGCAAGTTATATTTAATTGAAAATTGAACATTGTGAATGGAGACCATATATCAAATTAGAAATGTAAATTTGTGACATATCACGAAAAAGACAAAACTGGATGATAATATATAGGATACCCAACCGCGTAGAGAGTACCACTACTTTATATGATCTCTGTCTGTGTAATGCTTTATTTAGATGCATTTGTGATAAAAAATTTTAACACATATTAACGTATTTTTGACCTAATCGATTTCCATCGTCAATTTGTTTATGATCCCTATTTTGACTGATGAAACAGCCTTTCACATGGTACGGAAAAGTGGCATAAGTCAGATATTTTCCTTTATCATCATTCAGTTGATTTTAAAGATACAGATATGCGGTTCTTTTTAATAATCTTGTTGCATTAAAATTAAAAAATATCTAATTAACCAAATTTGTCTAAGGGGGTCGTATAAAAATTTAAAAAGTGTAACTTTTTGAAAATGAATGGGAGGACTATTTTATTAACGTAGTCTTATTTCTTACCTTACTTTCGACATGTTTACAATTTACAATGCCCACTTATCTCCAACAGGTAAAGAATTAAGGCGCGTTTCAATCTTTTTGGGACACCTTGTATATTATAAGGAAAGTGAAGGGAAATAATTGGTATACTGGTAGCAGAAATTTTGTATGGCAACGAAAGTATTGTGTGAAAGCTGTGAGAAGTTTAAAACTATTTTCAACCCTACATATATCTTATTGCTTTCTCTAGAAAATTAATGTATATATAAATGGAACTTCTTGTGGCAAGTTGAAAATTGTGCTTCTCGAATTTTGGTTGATCTGCATGTTTTGAGATTCCTTGAATACAAATTAGCCATTTCTCAATTATATGTGTTTATCTTTCAGTGTGCATGATATGTCATGAATAATATTAAGCATATCTGATATAATTTGGTACGGTTATTTCAATTGATGGACGTCAGAGGTTTATTGATTTTCGGTGCCAATCGTCCTAAATTTTTTGAACGTCCTCAATATTTTTTTGAAGACCTTTTTTTGGAAAATCCATAACACATTATAAAAACATAAATATATATTGAAAGTTATAAAAATAGCTATTTTACATTTGAATTTTTATGTAAAAGCAAGTGATATCATTTAACACGACGTACGCTGTTCTTGAAAGCATGTTTTTCACCGGAAACGAAAATAAAATCAAAATAGGGAATATATTTTGAATATTATAAAATAGTGAAAAGTTTCACTATTATAAAATATTATGGGGATTATTTTTTAGTAAAAGTACTTGTAAGCAAATGCTAAACAAATACTTTTATTAAAGAAAAAGGTCTCCATTATTTAGAAGTTATTAAATGTTCTCGAAATATTGGGGGAAAAATGTTCTCATAAAACCTGTATTGGGAACAAATTGAACAAATAACAAGAAAGATTAATCATGCATAAGCATTGATTATGAAACACTTTCCAACTGAAATGTAATTTCATTTAAAAATCTCTAAAATGTGATACATTTAGTGGTGATATCTTTTCATTGTCACAGTACTACAAAAATTTATAATACTTAAATATTTAAAACTGTAACGAAATATAAATCATCTGATTCTCTATGCAAAATCAATGAATATTTCATTCATATAACTTGTATTCCAGACTCCAGAGCTAAATAATTTTGTGTGAAAAAAATTCAGCAATTCTTATGTAACTCACCTTACAATCGCTTGAGATATTTGCATTCTGCATAAGTTAAAATTAGGCTTCGTTGAAGAAATAATAAAAGTTTAGGGATCATTTAAAATCACAACTATTGTAATTGTGTAGGCACGGAATTTAGATACACAGATAATACACAGATACACAGATAATATATGTGTGTGCGTGTGTATGTATTCAAATTATTGGAATCGTGCCGAAGATCGAAACTCGAATTTTCGAAGGATCTACACGTTTTGGGACTTCTAGAACACGAAAAATCTATTTTTAGGAAGACGTCTGTGTGTGTAAAGGTGTATCTGTGTGTGTTTCTGTGTGTCTGTGAGGATATTGCATCCACTCTAACTGAAAAACTAATGGACCGAATTTCATAAAATTAGGTAGGTAAGTGTTTTGTGGGAAACCCTGATGTTCATTTGATTATAGTACGATTCGTAATAAAAGAATCCGCCTTCTTTGCGAAATAGCCGGCAGAAATTGCCTTTATCCACTCTAGCTAAAAACCAATGGACCAGATTTTCCACAATTTGGTGTATAATATTTCAATAACCTACTAGTGATTTATATACCAAATTTAACAAAATTTGTTATATAAATCACTTGTAGGTTATTCTAGTACGATTCGGGAAAAAAGAACGGACTGTTTTTGCGAAATGGTCCGCAAAAATCGTTAAATATAAAAATAAAGAACTACGTGTGCTCAATTGTATCAATTAAATTCCTATTTTATACGTGATTTTTGACAACAAAAATAATAAGACTAACCCCATTACTCTAGGTCCAGCCGTTCTTGAGATATTTTAGTTTTTTTTGCGTTTTCGCTACGCCAGCTTTGACAATAAGTCCATCCATCAAATGAGAACCAAATTTAAGTTTAACGTGCAAATTCAATGTCATTTAAAATACTTATGGCTGTTATTTTGTGCAGATAAACTCAAATTATTATTGAAGAAATAAAGAGAACATGAATATGAGTCTGCAGGGGAAGACATGTGCTGTCCACATCAGAATTTTTAACAATATTACAACAATGATTTATAGAAGTGAACGGGGATTATTTGCAGGCCATTTCGAAAAAATGTAGGATCTATATTTAAAGATCCACCAAATTGTTGTAGAATAAAATGGCCTACAAATTTAAGCTGAGTACCAAATTTTAACTCTCTAGGACGTAGGAAAGTGCGTTAAAAACGCCATCAAATAAGTATATCATGAAGAGTTATATAAAATTAAAATAAAATTTGAAAAATTGTTATCTACCAAATTTATTGTAAAATGTGCAGCCTCTCTCACGTACAAAATAATTAAACTCTTGGAAAGATATTTATTATATAATATATCTATTTTTTTATTTCTGGAGGATATCGCAAAAAAAAGTCAGAATTTAATTGAATTCGTTTTTCTCCCTATATTAAATAATTTTTAATTAAAAAACTACCTAGCATATTTTACTGAAATTTGTTTTGTATATTTCATGGGAAAATGTGAATATTTCCTAAAAATTTCGAAGCAATTTGTGAATTTTAAATGTGCTTAAAAAATGTTTGAAAAATTAGGTCCCATAGGGTTCAATGCATTTCATGTTTTCAACCCGGGTTCAATAAAAAACTAATTGGGTGATATTATTTATTTATGTTCCCATAGGGCCCACAGACCTTCTGAAAAACATACTAAAATTTCATTTTGATCAAGTCATTTTTACGGCTGTTATCGTGCTAACGGACAGACAGACAGACAGAATGAACAAAGTCATAAACACTTTTCAACTATGTTGTAAAGTGTTAAAAATAACATTTGGTAAGATTTTTTCAATCGATAATCTTCAGAAGATTTTTGTGAGCCTGGGACTACGGGAACACCTAAAATTTTTCGAATGGTTTTTTAGATATTTAAAAACATGATGTAGATTTACGTTCACATAATTTGTCTAAACATAATTATATTTTTATACCAAATTTGATTTCAATCGGTTGATCAATTTGTTTGGAGATATTGTAGTGTTAAATGCGTATGAGTGAAATCGAACAAAACTTGGAATGTTGCTTTCACATTCTTGTAAAACTTATTTGTATACCATATTCGGTTTCAATTGATTAGATCTTTTCAGAGAAAAATAATGTTAAATATATTTGATTATGAAAAGACAAGCGGGCGATTTTGTAATCAGCAACCTACAATAATTTTTTTTTCCATTTTGCCGAGAAGGGTTTACGACACAAAAATACTTCTCCCCCGTCCAATAGGGGAGAGGTGGCATGAATGGGACAGTTTTATATTTTTAATTTTTGTCGCTTTAAAGGAAGATATTTCTTAAAATTTCAAATGCTGAAAGTGAAACATTAAAGTAAAAATAATTTGAGTAGAAATTAAGTAAACTGAAATTGAGAAAATATGCACTTTTATACTTTGCCACCATTCAGCCCAGACGGAGTAATGAATGGGGCAATAAAAGTTATGAATAGGACAAAAGAAAGTCCGAGACATTTTTGAATTTTTATTCTCACTAACAGCTTAAGATATTTTATTAGAAATATATGAAATATTCTAATACAAACATGGTAATTTATGGCAATAAAAAACACTTTAAGCATCTAAACTTTCCTTTTCTATATAATTTATTTATGGGGCCAGTTTGTTAAAGTCTATCAAAAGTTGAAGTAAGAAATAAAACAGTGCCACAGCATCCACTAGGTTTACAGAGTAACTTATCAACACATATCATCACATAACATTTATCAACACATATTAACACTTAACATCACATATCAACATTTGTCAACACATATTAACACAACATCACACATCAATATTTATCAACACATATCAACACATAACATCACATATCAACATTTATCAACACATATCAACACATAACATCACATATCAACAATTATCAACACATATCAACACCTAACATCACTTACCAACATTTATCAACACATATCAACACATATCATCACATATCAACACATAATATCACATATCAACATTTATCAACACATATCAACACATAACATCACATATCAACATTTACCAACACATATCAACACATAACATCACATATCAACATTTATCAACACATATCAACACATAATATCATATATCAACAATTATTAACACATAAAATCACACATCAACACATATCAACATTTATCAACACATATCGACATTTATCAACACATATGAACATATATCATCACATATCAACATATCATCACATATCAAAACATGTCATCACATATAAACATTTATCAACACATGCCAATATCAACAACTATTAACACATAACATCACATATCAATATTTATCAACACATATCAACACATATCAACATTTATCAATACATATGAACACATATCAACACATATCATCATATATCAAAACATATCATCACATATAAACATTTATCAACACATGTCAACACATAACATCACATATCAACACATATAAACACATAACATCACATATCAATATTTATCAACACATAGCAACACATATCAACATTTATCAACACATATGAACACATATCATCACATATCAACACATATAATCACATATCAAGACATATCATCACATATAAACATTTATCAACACATTTCAACACATAGCATCACATATCAGCATTTATTAACACATATCAACACATAACATCACATATTAACATACATATCAACACATATCAACATTTATCAACACATATCAACACATATCATCACATATCAACACATATAATCACATATCAAAACATATCATCACATATAAACATTTATTAACACATGTCAAGACATATCAACGCATATCAACTCATATAAGAACATGTCAACACATACCAACAAATATCATGATGTCACTGATCCACAATTTTTAAATACGTTTATGAAAAAAAAACATAAAACACATCAGTGCCTTCAACAATCTATATAAATAAAATTGAAAGCCAGTCTGTGGGTTTGTGCGATTGCCTCATCATCACGGAGAAACTCTGGTATGAAATTTCATGAAATTTTTTGGACAGCCTTATTCCACATAAAATGTAGTCCATGTTTCGAGTTTTTAGGATCAGGGATATACAGACATTTATTAGGGGTCAGATATTTATTAGGGGGCTTTCAGAAGCTGTCGCAAATTTATTTAAAAAAATATGACATGTTGCTAAACAACAGAATTAAACCCACTGAATTTATACAGCGGACTATGTTTTATTAAATATATTCTGATTTAAATAATTAAAAAATGTATATAAAAGTAAATTTTATCAGAATTATATGTTGACTGGATTTTATCAATTAGAGCTTCCGGGTGGAAAGGTTATGGGGATTATTTATATTCTTAATTTCTTAAGTCAATTTTTTAATTTTGACAAATATTTGTCAAACTCATATTTTGAGTTTATCTAAATGTTTAAACAGAATGAAAATGGCACGGGCATATCTTCTAATACCATTTCAGTGCTTTCATTTTAGCATTTGTTTTTCCAAAACGTGACCAAAATGCTTTATTCTTCAGATCTGCTTGTGAAGATAATTTTGTATAGCGAGAACAGAGATGCTTATATTTCTTTTTAGGATAATTAAATTAAATATTTACATAGAATGGTTTAAATAATGCCATTTAGAGTACTGTAGAAATTAGCACATAATTATAAATTTTAAGTTTCTTTATATTATATTTTCCGTACGAAGAACGGGCATCGCTAGTATTAAATAAATGATCATTTCCGACGTAATTTTTAATTACAAAATTACAAAACAAATAAGACAAAATTTAGAACGCTCTTGAGATATCACATTTATTTCAAATAAATTTATCAAGAAATTATTTCAAGGAAGTTACCCAAAATTAAATGTAGTGTCATCAAATATATTAATGTAGTCTCATCATAATTTATTCACTGTCCCTTTATATAATTATGCAACAAATCTGTTAACATCATTCACGTGAATCTAGTGCATTCTATTCACGAGATAAGATACATAATGTACCAGTTTTGTATTTTTACTCCAAAGAATTCGCCAATAATCATTTATTTCGCGGGGTATTCAGTAACAGTTAATATTATTTTTATGAGGATTTTGCACTATAGTATGTATAAGTCAGTGCCTCTGTTTGGGCTCAGAAGTATTCAAAAGTGTCAAATTTCAATTGCCGTGTTGTTAATCCAATTTCAATACCATTGTGCCATATATCTTGTACATCATTATTTGTGCTGTAAAAGAAGTGAACTTATTGGATTATGTATAGAAAGTCATCTGCTGTCCACATCAAAATTGCATTCTACTAATTGTAAATTGAATGGCGGGTCATTATTTAATGCACAAAAATGTTACCAATTTGAACATCGCTAATTCAAATTAGAAAAAAGTTTACATTTACCTTTGTGATCCCTGATAAGGAATGATTTTAACAACTTCTCATTAATTATAATTAGGGATAATTCGAACTGACTTTTGTCTCGGTTTACAGAACTGTCGAGTTCCGATTAATGAGATTCTATAGCATATGCTTAACTTTAATAAGATAATTTTAAAAAAGTGGATATAGATCAGCAGCATATAGAAATATAGTGATTGCCACGTTATAAATAGAAATTCTTTAACTTAGTAACTGGTGACATACACTTTTTTTTGTCGTCCCAAGGTGGGGGGGGGGGGGAGGCTTGCCTAATCAGGCTTATAGCTGCTTAAAAACCCCGGCCGGGAAGGAAATCCCAAATTTATTTACAAACAAATTATTTGTGCCGGGCCAGGGCGGTTACAAAAGCCTACAATAACAACAATATCACACTGTAAATAATATAATAGAACATAAAGCATCTTTCTAAATTCATTTCTAAACTCATAATCAAAACATATTCTAAATAAAATATCAATGTCATCAGACCACTAAAAATTTTGAAAAGAAGGCCAATAATTTATATAAATCAAACTCATGCATCAAATTCCCTTTTTTCAACTTCACCTCATACTTCCCTAACCCGCACTATACTTGGAGAAAAACACAGTACCAGAACCTCCCCAACTAATAACCAATTTAAAAAAAAGAAAATCCTTAAAAACATATCTATACATTCAACTTTTACATTGTAAACCAATGATTCTCCAAGAAATGCTTCAACAGTCTGAACTCAAAACCCATAATAAAAAATCGACGTATGAGTTTCCAAAACCATTTACTAGATTACAATAATAATAATCGAAAAGTCTACTATGAACAGATGCAAAGTACCCACCCACCAAGTCCATCCCCGCAAGCAGGAAACTCCACGCACAGAATCCATAATACGATTTGACAGAGTACAATCACGACCCGAGCACTACTAATACAATTCCCTATATAAAATACCCTACAATAATCATTTAAAACTACACAAGTAACCTTACGAGCCTATATTCATTCGTTACAATACCATCTCATTCAAAACACACTAAACAAAACTATTATATCTAATTTAAACTTTTACATACATATAAGTAATACTCTAAGGTTAACATATACAAATTATTAATAAATATACAAATATCCTTAACATTAAATCCCCCCCAAAAATATATTTACCCTAAAATAAACTCATTACTTTATAATATTCAGTAATATACAAAACAAAAATAGTGCCCTGAGAAGTAAAATTCTCAACAAGCCAAATAATTAATTTCCATAATCTGTATGCCTTCGATGAATTGCCAAACTCCATGACATACACTTTAAAAGCAGTTGTAATGGAATCAGGTAGTCCTAATTTTTCTAGTTTCAATAGTTTATAATGTAAATATAGCCTGTTTAGTAACTTCGCCAGAAAAATTAACTGGAGTGTTTCTCAACTCCACTTCCTCATACCAGAATTCATTCTTTTTTTCAAATTTTACAAGAATTTTTTTTTAAAAATTAGTACCGTGGGCCCAAATTATTACAACTAAAACGTGTTACACTCCATTTTATAGGGCTTGAAAAAAATCTTTCAAGGGATACCATACTTGACAATGTACCCCCGGGGTGGGTAACCTGCCTTCAAGGAGGAGCTAATGCGTCACGAACAAAAAAAAATTGCATCGCGGCTATATTTCACAATTATTGAAACTATTAAGTCTCATGAATATTGAGCCATATATAAAACCTTTTATGAATATCAAATTTTGTCGTAGGCTGCCACGTTACGAAAATATATAATTTCGAATAAATTACGATGTTTTCGCTCGAATTAAAAAAAAATTCTATTTTATTCAAGATGTTTTAAAAACAAAGCCGGATATAAAGTTTTGTGAAAATCCATTTGTATTTGTGGCCGCTGTGTACACAAGAAATAAACCACACACATAGGGACAGATGGACATCACTCCAAAAATAGTCAAAACGTGTTCAGGAGGTCCTAAAATATATATTGACATTGAAATCTGGAAATCGAAAATTTGCATGAAAACAACACTTTCCCAATACTACGTATGAGAATGTAAAAATTGAAAAGGGGGTGGGGTGTAACAAAAATATGCTGTTTTCCATTTTTCCAAATGTCATTTATTCGAACTTCATTGCGGTCCAATGGGACCTGGGAAAGTATAGCAAGTCCCTCTCCCTTGGTGAAGCTATTGTTTATGAGAACTTTCAAGTAAAACTCCATGCACTTTCGTATTTTGTTGAAGATCTAATGCAATTAATAAATGGAATTTCTTTAATCAAAGTATTCGTGGAGCGATTAATTTTGTTTTCAATTCCTTATTATTATTAAAAACTCAAAGCATTTTTAGTTCCAATAATGAATTCCTTTTCTTCCGTGCCAAAATTTCAACAAAAATAACTTTCTCTACTATAAAATAAAATTTCAAAACTTACGAAATTTGTTTTTATAAAACATCAAACGAAAAATTTCATAAACATATGAAACGAATGAATCAGAAATTCATTCCGGAAATGTTTTATCATTGTTGAAATCTCTAGAGGCTTGCAATTAGCGATTTTTCCTAAAAATTTTCATTTGTTTACTCACTTCGAGCTTTGGAATGGAGTAAACATTGAAGTACAAAAATAATTTATGATTTGAAATTATTATATTTTTACTGTCATTTAAAAACGTTGCGCATTTTATAGTGAGGGTGCAATTAAAATCTATAGTAGCATATTTTCGTATTGGTAACACTAACTGTTTTCAGTATGACGTATGTGTGATTAATGAATGGGTGGTAAACTAACAGGGAATGTAAAGTCATGCTACAGAGATAGTATGCTTTTCCGAAAATCTCATGGTAAAATATTGTCTCCGGCAGAAACAATTTTACTTGGTCTTAAAGTGAGCATACGTCTTCTAGTGATTGAAAATATTGATTACAAGTTCTTAGTGTTCTCTTTCACCCAATTTGAGGCTCAATTTTACTGTACTTAAACAAATTGAAGTTTTTTTTTTAATCATTATTTTCTGCATTTTCGCTTTGAATTATAAATCATTGATTTTAAAGACTTTCAACTCTCTCAGGAATGAAATAAAAAAAATATAATGTGTCCAAACAAGGGTTTTTTTTCCCCACAAACAATAAAATAAAATCTGATGTGAGCAGCACATGACTTTCCCTTCAGACTCATATCCACGTTTTCTTTATTTCTTTAATAATTCATTAAATTGACTTTAATTGCACAAAATGACACTGAATTTGCACTTATGATTTAAATTTTGCTTTTATTTGGTAACTGGGCATTTTTTCATAGGCGGCACAAAAATGCGAAAAAAAAACTGAAATATCTTGAGAACGGTTAGTCTAAGAGTAATGAGGGTTGGTCTTATTTTATTCCTCGTCAAAAATTACGTATAAAACAAACAGTCAATCGATATATTTGAACATACGTAGTCTTTTATTTTAGATTTTGAAGATTTTTGCTGTCCAATTTGTAAAAAAAGGCAGTTTTTCTTTTCTAAATCGTACCAAAATCTATTCAGCATCAAGATATCCCACAAGTGACTTACCTACTAAATTTCGTGAAATTTAGTCAATTAGTTTTTTAGCTAGAGTGCACACATGAGATGTTTATGGCCATTTCGCAAAAAAAGGCGAGTTCTTTTATCCCCAATCGTACCAAAATCTAATCAACACCAAGGTCACACACAAGTGACTTGTCTATAAAATTTTATGACATTCGGTCTATTAGTTTTTGAATTAGACTGGATACATACATTGCGCAGATAGACACACGGACACACAGACAGGAAGACAGACAGACAGACACATACACATACAGACGTCACGCTAAAAAAATTTTTTCGCGTTTTACAGGTCCCAAAACGTATAGATCCGTCGAAAACACGAGTTGTGATTTTCCAATACTTTCTCTATACAATGTTTTGCCGGGAAAGTAAAAAAATCTGATGTGTGCAGCACATCACTTTCCCTACAGACTCAAATTCATTTTCTCGTTATTTCTTTAATAATTCATTAAATTGAGTTTATTTGCACAAAATAACAAGGATAATTATTTGAACTGATACTTAATTTACATTTTTAATTCAATTTTCGTTTTCATTTGGTAACTGGACGTATTTTCACAGGCGCTGTAGCCAAAATGAGAGAACGGTTAGTCCTGGATTAATGGGATTGCTTTCATTCCTTTCATCGCCAAACGTTACGTATAAAACAAGCATTTAATCGATACATTGGAGCATACATAGTCTTTCATTTTAGATTTTGACGCTTTTTGAGGGTCATTTCGTAAAAAAAAGGCAGGTTCCTTTTTTTCGAATCTTACCAAAATCTATTCAATACCAGGGTAACCTACGTGTGACTTATCTACCAAATTTTGTGAAATTTTGTAAATTAGCTTTTTAGCCAGAGTGGACATATGCGATTTTTGCTAGTCATTTCGCGAAAAAAGGCAGTTTCTTCTATCCCGCATCATAACAAAATCTAATCAGCATCAGAGTCACACACAAGTGACCTACCTATAAAATTTTAGGAAATTTGGTCCATTAGTTTAGGCATTAGAGTGGATACATATATTGCACAGACAGATACACACACACACACACACACACACACACACACACACACAAAGTCCGTCGAAAACTCGAGTTGCGATTTTCGACATGATTCCAATACTTCTCTATACATTACAATGTATTGTGGGGAAAGTAAAAAATGAGCAGCACATGATTTCCTATATAATACAATGAATTTATTTATTTCACAGTGAAAAAAATGATATATAAAATCTTATTGAGTTGTAATGTTTCATGTACATCGTAGAAATTAAAGTAAGTTGTATCAAATTTAATAGCATTGAGTTTTTTTGTATGTACGTATTTTAAGTTTGTTTTTAATTAATAAGTTAAAACAAATTGCTTATTGGTACAATTAAGGGAGTAAATTGCTCCCTTAATTGTGCCAATAACGGGAAAAATGTAGAAAGTATAAAATGTTCGAAAATGAGTAAAAAATATAAAATTTCTAATTAAATCAATTTAATTAGAAATTGAAAATAAATTTTTGAATGATTCGAAATAAATTACTCTGTCTCAGACAGATAGATATTGACCATCATCTTAAGTACAAATGGGTCTAAGAGATAAAAGTTTTGGGGACCTGACCAAGAGTTGCTTCACAATATCTCGCAACAAGATACAAAGTATGCACAAGTTTGAATGAGATGAGTATAGGATATTTTGAAGACTTGCCGTGTACGATATATACTGTACCTGACTCAGATGTCTTGAATTATTTTGGGTTTTATTTAGATAAAAAGTATGTGATAAATGAATTAACTATTAACACATGATTCCCTGTCCAATGTTTATTGTAGTCTACGAAATTCAGAATTCTTAAAATCAATAAAAATGCTGATGTTGAGGGCCACCTGGACCTCATGTATGTTCCCAGACATTTTCATATCTGGGTAATCGCCACTGCAGATAATTAAAACATACTTTGTTGAAAGTTGTTCAGCCAACATTTGTTGTTAACGTCAATCTTAAAGCAACTTTTTCGCAGTTTAACATAGTAGCCTTATAGTAGCATACAGATTTAAAAATAATTCAAAAATGTTTTTCATACATATATTAAACTTTGGTTCACTGTTAACTAAAAATTTGTTTTAAAGAATCAAATTAATTAACTGCTAGAACAGCTATTTTTCGCATAAATATTTATATAGCGGTCCCTTAGCATCACAGAACAAGGTCTACATCTCCTTCTCCCTCCCTCTTTTAAAAGGCCCTGACTAAGCGGCACATATCGAATAGCCTGTCACATCTTGGCGAACAACAAAAACCTCGAAACCAGTTGGTAGTTCATAATTAATAGTTTTGTATCTTTGCATATACCTAATATCCCCTCGAATGTTATATTGCCCTAGAAGCTGAAGAAACACGTGTTGTCCTTATGGTAGAAATATTTTAAGGGGCAAAGTATCGAACTGGGAAGTTTAATAAACAATTCTTGACTAAAAAATCCGTATAAATCGATTTCGCGGTTGTGTCTATATAAACGCATACGTGCAGTAAGTTCTGCCATATATACACATTCCTCTTAATCTAACGGAGACTAATACAGGTGTGATCAATATTTGCTAAATTGTATCCTATGCTTCTAAATTTAATTACTTTTGCGAGCACCTTCAAAATAAAATAAACATTGTTACGTTTAAAATATTGTGTACTTCCAGCGACACTTTAGTAAATTGAATTTTTAAACTATTGCTCATTAAAGCGACAACATATATACCGACGAGAATATGAGCAATAATTTTACAACTTAAGAATTGAAAAATTAACATCGAACCTACTGTGCACAAAATTATTCGAAGCATGTTATTCGGGAAAGTGCGTTTACATTTATTTTGGGGTTGTTGTGCAATAATTAGGATATGAAATTATATAACTTGCAAAAATTAAGAAAGAAAAAAATCTGATGTGGACAACACATGACTCTACAGACTCAAATTAATTTTCTCTTTCTTTCTTTCATAATTCATTAAATTGAGTTTAAATGCTTACAATATATATATATATATATATATACATATATATATATATATATATATATATAACTATTTGAAATTACACTGATTTTGCAAATTTACTTAAATTTTGGTCTTCATCAGACGCCTTGAGAGTATTTTCAAAGGCGGCGTTGCAAAAATGTGAAAATACTGAAATATATCCAGAACGGTTGGTCTTATTCGTTTCATCGTTAAAAATGACGTATGCAACAAGCATTTAATTGATATATTTCAATATATTTTAGGTTTTAGAGTTTTTTGTGGGCCATTTCGGTAAAAAGACAGGTTTTTTTCTTCTTAATCGTAACAAAATCTAATCAGCACCAGGGTAACCCGCAAGTGACTTAACCACAAAATTTTGTGAAATTGTGTCTTGTAGTTTTTTAACTACTTTGGATACATATATTGCGCACAGAGATACACAGACAGACACATAAACAGGCAAACACATAGACACATACACCGCATACATACACACACACACACATACAAAGACGTCACGTTAAAATTAATTTTTTCCTGTTCTTGACTGCTCGAAATGTGTATAGATCCGTCTGAAAAGCGAGTTGCGATTTTCGACACGATTTCAATACTTTCTTTATACATTGCCATGTATTACAGGGAAAGTAATAGTTGTGGTAGATCATTTACAAAATTTGTACATGTTATTTTAACTTCGTTTATTATTATAATATAACGGATGAATATTTCACTTCGGCTGATAAGGATCAGGGCTGCCGACAAGACAAGAACCGTAGCCAGAGCCGAAATTGCAGAGGTGCCGGAGGGAAATTCAAGAGCGCTTAACAGTCTTAAAGGATGGGCTTACCCAAAGCACAATTAATAATTGGAATTTATAAACCATAATAGTTACTATTATATATTTCAATTCATATACATTAATAACTAATAATTGCATATTTATATTTGCAAGCTAAGGGTTAATTATTAATATCCATAAAACTACTATACATCAATATTAATATAGTATATTAATTACAATTAATTTTAATGTAAGCATTAACTAGTAATATAGCTGATAATAATTTATAGAAACATTCTGAAAGTTAACACAAGTTAATGTTTAATATTAACTCATACCTACTTATTAGTTTGTTTTAACTCTTTAATGTATGACACTGAACCCCACAATAATGCAAAAGCACCCTAAATACTATTGTCATAATTTTTAAATATTTTTAAATTAAATATGTAAATAAATGGATCATTAGTACTCGCAAATTCAGCTAAATTGAAAAATCCTTAAAATGAATTAATTTATAAAAAAATCTAAAAGAAAATTTGTATGCAAAAGTTGAATGACATTTTATATGAAATTTCATATCACTACTAAAAATTTAATATTTTTATCGGGGGGGAGGGGGGAGTATACCTCTTGGGGGGGGGGGGGGTAGTCCCCTCCGGCTATGGCCCTGCAACAAGGATGGCGCAAGGTGCTGAGCAAAAGAATGCTTTTCATAGGGCAGGGTCCCGGGTCGCGCAAACCGTTTATGAAAAAGTTCAATAACTTTTAAAAGTAAAGATTAGTAGGGGGGCGCAAATTTGCTGCATAAAGGCTAAAAATTTTATCGACGACATTAATAGTGAGCATGCTTACAAAATCGACTTTTTCATTTACAATTTAAATTCAAGCTATCAATCAAAAAACTAATTCATGTTATTTTATGCTCCACTACCAATAGATGGCAGCACTAACCATCGATTTTCAGAGAATCTTTATTTTACTGAAACTTTTTGTCTCGGAAATCAAATAAAAATGCTTATACAAAGGGTATTTATTTTCTAATTTTGTTATATTCCTGTCATATAGCGTACTCATTTTCACCGATAGAATTAAGTGGTGATTACTTTGATGCATTACATATATATTAGATGTTTGCTTTACATCTGTAGCATTTCAATGCCGGGGATCTGAGCGCGAAATTCAGTTTCTCCACAGTGGCGAGATAATGTGGCCCCCGGCGATCTTTTCCAAACCCCCCACTCCCCCCCACAAAAAAAGCCAGTTTAGAAAAAGAAAGAAAAGTACTTAAAAATAAACACTTTGAATCTTGCTATGCTTTTTTTTATCCAATATTAACATACGTGAAATATTTGCACCCAAAAGTTTGAACAGAAATTAAATTAAAATGAGAATAGTAATATTTTATGAAAATATTGAACGATACAAGTTTTTAAATATTATACATTTTTATTTGTTAAACTGTGCGGTAAATATTGATATTACAGCACAATGAACTAAAACTTCTTAGGGTACTTTAAATTGAACGCTTTCTCGCTTTTGCTGCAGCAAAAGTATCAATAACATCTGTAAAATCTAACGTATTAATAAGGTCGTTCTCAAGAATTGACAGGTGATATAGCCTCTTTTCAGTCATATGCTTCTTAAGTTGTTTTTGATTAGTTTTAATTTAGAGAATGACCTTTCCCCACTAACGTTGGAGATTATTAAAAACAGATAAGTATAAGTACTATTTCAACATTTGGAAGAACTTGAATTAAGTTTTCTCCACATAACTACGAATACAAACACTTTAAATCCACTTTTTGGGATTCATTTACGAGTTCGTCCTTATTTCCTTCTTCACTATTAAAAATCTTTATGAATTTTTTTTCTTAAAGATTTTTTACTTTTATTTTTTATTCAAAATGAGGCCCCCCTCTGAAGCGAAGCCCCCGGCATTCGCCGGGTTCTCCTGTATGTCAATTTGTCACTGTTTCTCCATGCATTTTGTTAAACCATAAACGCTTAACAGAATCCCAGCAATATATATCTATTTTAATTCTAGAGAATAAATTAGCAGCTATAAAAATCCACACAGTTTTTAAACGTGTTTGTGTCTTTTTAATATATCTTGTATCGAAATCAACTTACCATTCTCTTTCATATATTGGAATGTCCCAGGAATGTATTTTCGGTATGTGTGAAGGGATTTTTAGAAAACAGACGGATTCACTATGCAGCTCATGAAGATAAAGCTTCGAGACCTAACAAAACATGGGCTGTTCTTACAATTATTTTTTTTTTCCGTTATGGAGATTAAGATATTTTTTTCTTTGCAAAATTCGAATTCTACTGACAGCTAACTAGTAGATAAGCGTCCACATTTTAACGTAGTAAAATATTAATTCGAACGCAATTCGAATATTTTTCGCATTTTAAACGAAATTTCTGATGCCTGTAGAAAGGGAATATATTTACTATAAATATTATTTACTATATATTTACTATAAATTCAAAATGTCAGTAATTTAATCTTGAATATAATGTGAGTAATTTAATCTTGAGTATAATGTGAATAATTTAATATAGAATATAAGTGCTTTTGTAATTCAATAGCGCAGTGCTCTAAGGATTGGAAAATGCTGAAGAAAGCCCCTTTTCATATTTTGATAAGGGCGCCTAATGCGATATTACCTGCCCTGTTCCTCAAAATCAAATTTACCAAATTCTGCAGCATTTGCAATAAAGTGACTTCTGCACTATAAGCAGGGCCGCAGACATGATGTGTGCGTGTGGAGATGCATTATATAGAGCAATGTTCTCCAAAGTGAGGTTCGAGTATCTCAGGGTATACGAAGTCGATACGTGGTGTGCGCCAAGAAAGTTTAATATTTCCTTTTATACTGTTTTCTAAAAACATCTTTTATATTGACAGAAAAACAAATATTATCTTGCATTTTTAATTACCCGATCATGAACTCAATAATATTATGATAATGTAAATATTATTTAATAGAGCGTCCGTTTTGGATAAAAATAAATAAATAAATAAATAAATATATAAATCCGCATATATATTTACCATAGGGATACGTGATTAAAAGGTATTTTTCAGGTGTACGCGATCAAAAAAGTTGAGACCATAGAGTCTCGGACAGCACAAACAGCTTATGAAAAAATATCAATAACTTGTTAAACCGCCGGTAGTAAGGGTGTCTTTTCAGTTGCTGTATTGGAGCCCGAAAATTTTGTCGGCGTCACCGACTGTATCAGAGCGCTTCATAAAAACAAAAAAAAAAATGCTAAACTAATCATTCAGTACCACGGTTGACTAAGTTTTTGCAGTCATACGATCATAGTAACCCTCACTAGTATAGCCTCATCGCACGAGGCAGGGCCCCATTTCAAATACATCCTCCCAAATTAATGACCTTTTTATATTGTCTCTGAACTATATGGCATAATTCCTGAGTGCAATGCATGATGTTATGAAATTCATGCTGTTATAGGATGTCCCGAAAACGGTTCAGTATGTAGCTTCAAAATTATTAATTTGAAGCTGTTATAAATAGTTCGGTGAACCGGTTATTGCACTTAGTTGCACTCTCATAAAAATAACAAGAAAGATCAATCATGCTTAAAGCATTGATTATGAAACACTTTCCAACTTCAATGCAATTTTATTTAAAAAAGTCGAAAATGCAATACATTCCTCGGTAATATTTTAAAACTTATCACGATACTACATTTATTTATTATATTTGAAAACTTAAACCTTCATTGAAAAAAATGAACTTCATTCAAAAGACGGCATTGAAATATAAATTGCGTGGTTTAAATATCTCTAAAATGTAATACATTCCACGGTAATATTTTTAAAGCTATCATAATACTACGATAATTTATTATATTTGAAAACTTCATCGAAAACAACTGAAATTAATTCAAATGACGTCATAGAAAAAATAACACGCCTGGATCTCTCTATAAAAGCAGGATTTCATTCATAACTTTCTCCATTTCATTCATCACAATACTATAATAATTTATTTTATTTAAAAATTAAGACCATGGAGCTACAATTCATAAACTTTATGCTTAAAACTTCATCGAAAAATATCGTCCTTCTGTTTATAAAATCAATTAATATTTCATTCATATCAGCCATGCAGACTCCATGGACTGAATTATTTTGTGTTAAAGAAATACAGTAATTCTAATACAACTCATTCTACATATTTTGCTGTTTACATTTTACATAGGTGAAAAATAGGCTTAATTGTAGAAATAATCAAATTTGAATGAGAATTTAAACTCAAATATATTGTCATTGTGTTGTTTTAGTATGTAGATGCACAGAATTTAAGCAGAAATAAAGTAGTTTTAGGATGGATACAACACTCAATATGAATTAAAAAGAACTTTAAAAAATCACGAATTTGAAACAAGATGGATGCCATATCTCATTTTGAAGTGGGTCATGTGATCGTTTCATATCATGGTCACGTGATCGTTTCATATAAGATGTGTAATTATTATTTTAATTTTTATTTAAAAAACTACTGAATATATTTAGCTGAATTTTTTTTAATATATTTTATGGAACAATTTGACTATTACCTAAAATTTTCGAAGCAATTTGTGAATTTTAAATCCGCTTAAAAAATGTTAGAAAAATTAGGTCCCATAGGGCTCAATGTATTTCATTTTTTCAACCCGGGTTCAATCCAAAACTAATTGTGTGATATTATTCATTTATATTCCCATAGGTCCTACAGACCGTCTGAACAACATACTAAAATTTCATTTTGATTAAGTCATTTTTACGGCAGTTATCGTGCTAACGGACAGACAGACAGACAGACAGACAGACAGACAGACAGAATGAACAAAGTCATAAACACTTTTCAACTTTGTTGTAAAGTGTTAAAAAGTAGTCAGGTTAACAGTGATAATTGTAATTATTATTATTGTTATTAGTACATATTATTTCTGTCAAGGAGCATGGACAAAAATTAATATTCCTCTTCTGAGTACGAACTGAAGTGTCTACAATGTAGACTCTACATCTACAGAGGCTGTTTTCACATTTTTTAAAGAAATTTAAAGCAACATAATTAAGGTTTAAAGTAACAATATTTATTTCTTAAATATTATATCTGGACTATTATCCTACATCTTAATTTCCAAGATAGAAGGTTTTGTTTTTTTTAAGTTATAAATGGTATTTTATTTCACTCCTCTTTCACAATTTCCCATAATCCATCCATTGATTTAGTTCTGTGTTTGGAAAATTAACCTTTTTAACAATCCAAAAGCTCAATGATCCATTGGTGTCACATCAGGGGACTTTAAAGGTATGTGAGCAAAAAGTATACCTTTTTATTAATATCTGTATCTTTTATCACTTTTCAAGAAATTTAATGGTACATTTTGATATATGACTGATAGCTTTATCTTGATGCTATTTCTTTAGCTAGTTCTACTTTATTAAGACTCTGTTGATAAAGGGATGGTATTTCTTCTTCAAATAAAAGAGTTGATACATTATCTTGGTAATCTGCTGAATTGATTTTGACATTTTTTTTACTAATTTACCGTGATACAAAAAGCTGGCAATATCCTGAGTCATTTACTGAAACGCTCTTTGATTCTTGAAAACAAGTTTTTAGGTATTTTCCTCCTCTTTTGTAGTAGTAAAACGTTCGCTTTTTCTTGCAGCCATTTAAATAGATCCATATTTCATCAGTTGTCACAATATATTTCCATCTGTCACAGATTAAACGATATCCATAGAGAATTCTACAACTTGTTCAGCACTCAGTCACATGTCTAGGCAAAATTCGTTTTGCTTTTTCGATTTTTTAAGATTTACATCTTATTTTATTATACAGTCGCTACAGAGATATTTAATGACATTGTAATTGTTCGTTAAGTCGGGGGATTTTCTCTTATTTTTGATATAGTCGTACATGTAAGTATATTCTTCGGGTATTAATTCGTTGTTCTTTTTCCGGTTAAAGTAATACTTGACGCTTTTACCCTTTACAATTAATAATATTGCTTATTTTGCATTTAGAAATAGGAATTCCATGGTTTTTACAGCGTTTTTTAATTACAGAAAAAGAGTATTACTGTTTGGAAAGAGCAAAAACGTGGTGTTCAATGCGCCATTTTTAAAATAGATAACATTTAACTACAGCAAACGATAATTTAGTTTTTATAAAAAGAATTGTCGCCAGAAAAAATTTTGAACTAATTTCATTTTGTTATTTTTTGCAGTAAAAACGTTCTAAAGCCTCCATAAATCTCAAAACTGTACTTAAACATTTTTCTGACGCAGAAAGATTTTTTTTACATTTCTAGTAATGCAACATGTCACTCCTACTTACGACGGTTCTAAACCTACTTTAAACTATAGGCCCCAGTAAACACAACTCTAGTGTACGTAAGAAGAACAGTAGAGAGCCAAATTATCCAATTCATTCCAATATAAAAGAAACAAGTATATTGGCCAAAGAAAGTGCTATTTTTATTACATTCTTTATCTGATCAAAACATTTCTGTTTCCTACAGAACAGCTAGATTTCCTCATCCTGCAGATAGCTGGCTGTACATCTTTTGCAGTGACAATGCACCATTCGATAAACAAGTATAATTATAATTATGAAGAAGTTTGGTACAAAAAGAAATTTGGACCGTATAAGATCCATTTACATTTAACACATCGTACATAAAGAATAAAATAAAATAACCATTACTTTCTACTGCTCGAAAGTTTCGAAATATAAATTTTAACTAATTTTAGCAACTAGTCTAGAATCTTCATATCATGTTATGATTTTTAAATATGGTTACTTTTTAACTCTTTGTAAATCGGCTATAACTGTGCGCGCTAAACGAATTCTCAAACCAAAATTTGACATTTTTGCATATTTGATCCAAGAGGATTGGCGATATCGATAGAACGTATCGACATATCCTATAAGTTTGTTGCCACTAGTATATACTTGTATTTTATAAATAAAATGTAATTCAAAGTTCGGAAGTTTAAAAGAAGAAAAAAAAAGTTATAAAGTTATCCGCAACCAATATATGGTGCTTGCATTAACTAATTTAATGCATAATTAAAATCCAAATTATACCATAAAATCAATCATAACTGAACAAAATATTTTTATTCGTAATTTAACATTAAAAATAATTAGTTTCTAAAATATGATGCATTTGTAGCACATTTTAGAATATTTTTCGTTCACATGAGAGCATGATAGTTTGCTTTATTCGGCAATTCATTGATACAAGACTATAGCCATGAGACAAAAGTGATACTCTCTCTCTAAAAAATAATTTATTTTATAAAACTATATTTATACAGTAACATTGTATGAAAAGACAATATAACAAATGGCCAAACATATAGGATGAGTAATTTAAGACATAAGGTAAAATATAATACTCATGATCTGTCACGTTAATTCATAAATATTCAACACAAAATGTCTTCACAAATACCCGCTTTTTCCTTGCCCATAACTGGCAAGCATAGTAAACATTTTGATAAATGTCTATACTATATATGTAATAATATTAAAATTTTCAGATATCAGGTGTACTTTTTTAATTTACACACACTTACCTGAAACTGCATACTTTTAAAAATATTTAAATAAATTTATTTCAATGTAAGCACATAAATCCATTAATACGTCAATACATTTTCCAAAGATCAATAAAGTTTAATAATGCTAGTTGGCATGTACAGTCTGTGCTATTTTTATACAAAAATCACGTATGAAATTAATGCATTAGTGCGCAAATCATTTCACTACCTTCAGAACTTTAAACATTTCTATCTAAATGATGTCACCTATGGCATTATAAACTCCTTGTATACAGTGTCCTTTAAAATAGCTTCCCGGAGTGTGAAATGAGCTGTCTTCCTCAAGAAATACGAAATATAAACAACAAAATAAAACTTAAGAATTACTAAGCAAAGTAAAAAAGTTAAAACTCACCATACAACTGTTTTGACTTCCTTCGTCAGTGCTAAAATGACCTGAGTCAAAAAAACGAATTTTGATATTTTTATTCTTTGTGGATCAACTTTCCAATTGGTGGGCTCTAAAACTTCTATGCCTTTTCTGTGAAGTCTTAACATATTTTTGTCTTGTCAGGATATGTTACATCTTGTTAGGGTTTTTCTCATCTTTGTTGGAGCAGTTTTGCTGTTCTGTTGCTTATTTGTGAATTACCTTAATTCTTTCAGATTAGCTTGACTGGTTTATGTTGTACAATTTGTAATTTGTATGTTGCTCATTTATGAATTAACTCAATTCTTTCTGATTGACTTAACTGTTTTATGTTATACTTTCTAATTAATAGGCTCTGAAATTGAATCCATCCTGACTGCAGTTTGGGGCATATGTACCTCAATGGTTCTTAATGTGAGACCAAGAGACATTTATGCAGTTTTAATATTACGAAGATTTACGATATATGCCAAGAGAGACAATGCGCAGACTCGTAGACGCCAGTTTACGACAGCCCTGGTTCAACACTTACATTTGTGCCCATTTCGTCTTTTTGACTTTCGATTTGTTGGTCCCTTTAGAACCTACAAAGATGTCTAACGTATCCTTGAAACAGTTGTATGCTGAGTTGTAACATAATTTACAATGAATTACTTTATTAATTTTTTCCTTATCTTTTGCACAATGTTTCTTTTTTCACTTTTTATTAAAGTGAAATGTGCCTTTAGATTAGCAAACTGAGTATACCCTCAGCTACGTATCATGTAGTCTGCGAGCATGGATGCATTCGCGCAATGTATTTATTAACTTCTTTGCCTTGGCTTCTTATAAGGTTTTTTAAATAGTAGTAATAATAAATCAAACATAACTATTTCCAATAAATAAAAAAGTCATTTATTTCCTCCAATTCAAAACGAATAATTTCCTTTATATTTTTTACTGACATTTGATGCCGTTAAAATATTTTTATAGTTTAATAAACATATTATCTTAGTTTTCTTTTTAATTCCAAACATTTAATTTTCAGCAGTTTCAGTGGGCTATTCAATAGCCTCTACATTTTGAAGATATTGTATGTGTATTTTCGCTTGAATTTTTTAAACTGCTTCTTAAATCGGCAAAACCACAAAATATGTCTATTCGTAAAACTCTGATATGCTATTTAACATTTCAATAGTTTTTAAAGGATAAAAACAGAAACTATTTGGCGGCAATGTAAGAAACTTGTTTGTGTGGAATGTATTTTTAAATGCAAATGTACAAATATAACATGGAATAATTTAAAGTATGAAATACATGGGGAAAATGATAATTAAAACATTTATAAACCTAAGGCAAGTCATGCTAAACAAGTTGCAGAATAAATTATAACATATACATTCTTTTATGCATGAACATTTCACAAGTTTTAACAGAATTGATGTAAATGCAAATATAGGCCTAATATTCAAGTTATATACTCTGTTATTAAATCAAGTGTATTTTCTAGTATACTTAATAGAAGGAATAATAATAACAGAGTACATAAAATGACATATTTTGGGAAATTCCTAATATTAATCAATCCTTCCACTATTCTTTTTATGCGTATTGCTCATGCGTATCTTTGCTACTTTTATTGCTTCTATTTTTCCTTTTATTGAATTCTTCACTGTTTTCGGCATAATATGGTGGTAAACTGTGAGAGTGCATTTCTGTAGTTAGAGGTCGTACATATTTTTCTCTTACAGTTCTTTTGCTTTTTGATGGTCTAGGTAGATTTCGTGGCACAGGTTTGTACAGTTGGTTGTTCTTGGCAAAATATTTTTCAGATTTTGCACAGTCCACGTTGTGCCACCATTCACAAACGAACGTTAATTGATTGAAAACTGTTCCGTTGGGGCACAAGAAGCTCTGCAAGCGTCCCTCTTCGCTGCACTGATAGTATACCTAAAATTAAGACAAAATGATAAAATTCTAGTAATTTAAAAATATTACTTATATGTTACGCCACTGAATTAAATTACGACTATATTGTGATGATTAATGACAATCGAAAAAGATTATACTAATAAGTTAACACAATTTTTTTCTAAAATACGACATATTTAACGTGAATAGGATATTACATATTGTTAACAACTTCTTGTATTGTATTTTATAATTCTTTAAGGATTTTTTTTATTTTATTCTTTCAATGAGTTGTATTTTCCAGAATTCAGCATTTCAGAAGACGAGTATCATCGAAATAATTTTTAATTGTAATTGCATAAATGCTATAAAAAGCATAAATGCTATAGAATAGCATAAATGCTATAGAAATTATATAGAAAATATTTTACTTGAAAATATTGTAAGAGATAGTTTGGTCGAAACCTAGAGCTTACAAGTAATAGACTAAAAACTCTTGCAACATTACATGAATGCAGATGATATAGAATTGACATAAATTGTACTAAAGAGGAAAATAACACATTTTGAGAAAAGGCTCTTTGAATGACTTGTAGCATGGACGTCACTTGTTGACATCTTTAAACTTAAAATTTTTACTTTCCATGAAATGAAACGTACATAAATTATATATTTTAAACAGAAGTTATTTTATTTGAGCTACTAAATGAAAAATCGATTTTTTTTTTATGTTTATCACGTCTTGGTTCCCTTAAGTAGAGTTTGCTAGGTTTCTCTGGTGCAGGCTATATAAACAAAAGAAATAATTTTAATTTAATTTAAATCAATGTCTTAATAATTTATAGCTTACCTGACAACGATTTTTTACATCTGCATAAAATCCCGGGAGTTTGTTGTCACAGGTAAAATGGTTATGAGGAATTTCTTTTAGAACAGGATAATCTTTTCCGGGTTCTCCTGGAATGGCGGCAAGACTTGACTCTTCACTACTGTCATCATATTGATCTTGGGATTCAACAGATGAATACCTTAAGTGTTTTTTGTGGGATGCCTGATTCGATTTAATATTTGACTTATCTGGATTTATGAATGTCGATCGCTCTTTAGTTACATTTTTCTCTCTTACTTCAGATGGCAGGCTTTCATAAGGTTTGTTGTCGTAGATAGAACTCTCCGGATAATGGTGTTTGTAGGGCAAAAATCCTTTGTATCTTCGAGATGATTTGACATACGGATATGATTGTCTTGATCTATACACTACGCCTTCTACTCTTTTAGGAGGAAGAATTTCAGATAAACTGCTATAAGATATGGGTACAGTTTTGTTTTCACGAAATTCTTTGTTTTTTCCTTCAGTAGTATAAGTTTTCGGATGTGAATACGAAATAGCAATTCTTTGTGAATCCCTGTTTGAAGAAGGTCGTGAATACACTGGCTGGCTTGATACAAAGTCATTTTTCTTAGAGCGGTACGATTTCTTTCTGGGATAGCTCACAGTTGATGGCTTGTATGAATCGCCAGAACTGTAACCTTGTTCATTTGACACATCTTTATACGGCTTGGTGTATGTTGTTGTGATTGTTTTTGTATAAATTCTGGGTTCATCATCTGTTTCTTCAGAAGAATGATCAGAATAATATTTGTTATTGTCATTATAAGTGGGGTTACTTGTTTCAGTTTTACTGTGTGTATTTAGTGATTTATGAGAATCTCTATGGTATTCATTATTACGAGCATCTGGATTATAGCTGTCAGAGGTCGTATAACTTGGCTCTGACCTATAATCTTCGTCACTTTCTTTACTTACTTCCTCACTATCGTAATATTGCTTATTTTTCACTCCCTTAGAACGTCGTGGCAAAGGTGGATAACGTGGTTGTTCTAACTGATCGTGCAATGGTGCTGGCCTCACAGGACTGTAATTCTTTTTAGCGGAATGATTATCGGGAATTTCGGATGAATCATCATGATAGTGATGATAGTGAGCATGAGAGTCTTTTATATCCTTTCCAGAACTTTTTGTCTCGTATTTAGGCACATCATTAGGAGATCTAGCGTCCTCAAGAGTAAAATGAGACGTTGTTGGATGGTTAATTTTTGAATCTGTATGACGGGTTTTCCTGTATGAGGTTGGATATCTTGCTCCATACTCTAACTTTGAATGTGTTGGATACGAAGGGTTTTTATAGTGGGTTCCATCGTCAGCCGAGTCTTCATATTTAGATGGTACTGGAGATTTATGACTGTTCCCATCAGTCACATGAGAAGGTGAATCATACTCAGAATGATAAGCACTTTTTACTTTGGATTTAAAATGACCCGAGTCATCATAATTTGGATTTCCCTCATCGACATTTGGTGATGCAGATCTTGGATAATTTTCATACGATGTCGATGGCGTATCGTATGAAACTTCAGAAGCACCTCTGTAAGATGGCGGACGATGTGTATCATAGGTTTTGTCTGTCTCTTCATAAGAAGATGGGTCTTGAGAAGTACCATAATATTTTTTTGAATGCGGTCTTACTGGAGATGGGGAAGTATAATATGATTCGGGATTATAATTGTCATTGTAGTTGACTCTAGGCTTATATGTTGCATGACTTAACGAAGCATCATGTGATTTCTTACCATAATACGGCTTAGATGAAGAATGAGAATCATATGAAATATGTTTTTGATCTTTCTCATAAGATAATGGGGATATGTAATTTTTCTTGGCTGGTGGATTTCGGTAATGCGAGCCATATGATGGCTTCGAAGATCCACTATATGTATCTTTATGAGAATCATATGAATGATCATCGATATGTACTGCATCTGGATGATTATATAGTGTAGAATGTTGATGATTGCTGTGCGGAGGTGAAATATCACCATATGATATATGTTTGGCAGGTTCAACAGTAACCGAAGGAGAATCATAATAACCTGGTTCATAAGGTTTAATAGTTGGTGTATAATGAGGATCAGTTTCATAGCTTGAGTCATGAGATACAGGTCTCGGAGGAACGTATTCATCATATGAATAAGGTTTATCCGGATGGTCATAAGTGTTTGGAGGTGGAATGTATTTTTCAGAATCAGAGTGTGATTTTTCTGCTGAAGAATCATAGTAGGTACTGGATGGCCTTGAATAACTTGAAGGGCCTGAATAAGATGGCGGTTTAGATTCTGGGTAAGAATTTCCAGGACGAGAGTAGCTAGATGTATCGGAATAACTACTTGGTTTTGATTTTCCATAACTACTTTCTGGTCCAGAATAACTAGATGGTCCTGAATAACTACTTGGTTTTGAGCCATCGTAGGTTGAAGGACCTGAATAACTACTTGGTTTGGAGCTTGTGTAACTGGAAGGTCCTGAATAAGTGGGTGGGTCAGAATAGCTGCTTGGTTTGGAATTTGTGTAACTGGAAGGGTTAGAATAACTATTCGGTTTTGGGTTTTCGTATGTGGTATGGCCAGAATAGCTGTTTGGCTTATGACTTCCGTATGTGGAAGGATCAGAATAAGTGTTTGGCTTGGAATTGCCGTAACTAGCAGGGGGAGAATAGCTAGAAGGTCCAGAATAACTTGAGGGTTTATCATCTGCAGAATTAGATCCATAATATGTATTTGGTTTTGAGCTTCCATAACTGGAAGGCCCAGAATAACTGCTTGATTTAGAACTTCCAGGAGCGGAATAACTTGATGTTCCCGAGTAGCTATTTGGTTTGGAACTTCCGTATGTACTGCCAGGTACAGAATAACTGGATGGATCAGAATAACTGCTTGGCTTCAAAGCTCCATACTTAGAACCAACATTCTCACTAACAGGCAGCACTTTATGAGCCCCATTTGAATATGGTGTTTTATATGGAGAGGCGTTTGGTGAATCGTTACTATGATATCCCTTATGTGCGTATGGTGAATCATTTGGATCCTGCTCTTCTTTATAATCGTATCCTCCTGAGTAGCTAGTAATAGGGGGAGCTGGTCTTGAAGGATACTTAGAGCTTCCGGAATTAGATTTACTACTTGGACTTCGTGGATAGCCTGCATTAATGGAATATAACTTTTTATCATAAGTTTTCTCAGGATATCGTGCTGTATCATAGCTCTCAGCAGAACTAGATTCAGGATATGTAACAAATTTTGGCTTCTCCACAGTAACGCCTTCGAGATTTTTAAGAACTTTTAAGTCTTCTGGATGAACAAGAATATAATCTAGTTTACCTAAAGGAGCTCTTTGTAAAAGGACGGGAGTATGAGATTTTTCTATTCTTTGATATGTTGGTATAGTCCTTTGCTCATTTATAGTTAAATCTGAAATGATGGCATCACTTTCCTCTGGCTTTAGTTCATCCACGGAAATAATTAATGCCTGAAACACAGATATAGAATTTTATTTAAAATAAATTAATAACAAGTTACATATAAAATATATATTAGTAAGTTATAAAAAGATCATAATAAGCAAAATAAAAATCGTTCTCAATATTACAAAAATTATAAAACATATATATATATATATATATATATATATGTATATGTATATATATATATATATATATATATATATATATATATATATATATATATATATATATATATATATTAAAATAAGATATAAATTGGATACAAATGGAATAAAAAATGGTTGGGAAGGCTAACGGGCAATATGCTAAAAAAGCCTAAGGGGGGATTGTGACCCCTAAAATCTCCGGTTTCAGCATGCTTCAGCATGCCGGTTCAGGCACACTCCCGGTACGGCAACAATTTCCGTAGCACTTCTCCAATGTATGTACTTCGAAAGAATAGACCTTGATTTTCAAAGGAGTAAAGAAGAAATTATACCTAATTCCCATTTTGTTTAATGGCTCCAGATATTACAAACAGATCCATGGAATACCTATGGGAGGTATTCCATGGTTCGTCGATATTGGCAGACATTTACTTACATTAGTACGCGCGCGAGTCAAAGTCACACATAAATAATGAGTTAAAATATATGAGATACGTTGATGATGTTATAACAGGTGCAATAGACCCCAATTATCAATTCGACTTTGCATTTTATCCCAAAGATTTAAAACTAATCGAGACAATAGAAAGTAATCCAAAGGAAGTTAACTTCCTAGATCTCAATATTAGATACAACGACTAGGATCATATTATATTTAATATATATGACAAACGAACAAATTTTGATATAAAGATCAATTATCTGACGCATTGGTATATACATCGCAACATATTCCGTAATGTTATTATACAACATCTAAAAAGACATCAACGAATCATCAACTATGAAAAGGAAAGAATAGATAGAGATGTGTTTGTCATAGAGGAAGCATTGCGACAAAAATATCCTAAGGCATTTTTAAAACGTCAACTAGATAATCATTACAAAAATAAATATTCACAAGTACTTGAAATCATGGAAGTTTGTAATGGCAAAATGGCAACAAAAAGAAATAAAGATTTGGATTAAGATTTTATAACAACTACTTTCACTTATGTTGAAAGAAGAAACAACTGCATGTTGTAATGACTTGATATAAGAGTATGTGAAACATAGTATGGCTTATGACTGTTTAAAATAACGAAGGGGAAGGATGAATTCTTATTCCATATTGTTCTTCGGATCATGACAGCGTTCTATGGGAATTAGGTATAATTTCTTCTTTACTCCTTTGAAAATCAAAGTCTATTCTTTCGAAGTACATACATTGGAGGAGTGCTACGGGAATTGTGGCCATACCGGGAGTGTGCCGCGGCCTAGCAGCATGCTGAAACCGGGAATTTAAGGGGTCAAAATCCCCCCTTAGGCTTTTTTAGCATATTGCCCGTTAGCCTTCCAATCAATTTTTTATTCTATTTGTATCCTATTTATATCTTATTTTAATATATTTCGTATAATGAGGAAAATGCTGCTTTGCTCATTTCATGTATATGAATTTTTAATCTCGAACTTTTAATATTTTAATGTTTTATCAACTTTTATTATATGTATATATATATGCATATATATATATATATATATATATATATATATATCAGATCTCCATATGATATGTAAAATAAAATAATGTTAAGAAATAAATAAAAAATGTTTATTTTCACTTATAGTTATGTAGCTCTTTATGCTTCTAACTCTTTTAACTTGTAATGTTTATGAAATGGATAATTAAATAACGTATTTGAAAAATTGCGCATGATTGATGTAAATATGTAACTATATTTATGGGTGTATTCAGATAATTGAGATGTTCTCAAAGTGTGACTAAATGAAAAAAATCAAAGTAAAAAGCATAATAAAAATAAATGTGTATATATTAATTTTTTTATTAAAAAAGAATAAATACATTAAATAAGAGCACATTTAGTAGGTTCTAGGGTTTTATTAAGGTATTATATTAAAGCAACTTACTTTTTTCGTTTCCTCTTTAGCATAACTTGTAGTAAGAAGAACTGTAAGAAAAGAAGAAAATTCATTTAAAATCCCCATACAAGTTTACAATATTATATAAATCTGGGTTTAACACAGTGCGAAAAAATAGCAAAATTGCAGTTTCCTTATAATTGGATCTCGAATAGCGTTCTTAAAATAAGTTTTGAAAGTGGAAAAATCACTCCAAATTCCGTCCTAACGAAATTTTTCGAGAGGTATTTTTTGAATATTTCGAAAGATATATTCAGAGACAAATGCTCACTTCAAACTAATAATTTAAACGTCGTAATACTTCAACAAAACTAATAACACAAAAAATTGTATAAATAAGTGTATTTTAGAAAATATAAAAGTTACACAGCTAAAATGAAAGCAATATTTTATATTCAATGAAATTTAGATCATTTTATCTAAAAAAGAAACTGTCATGAACGGCGCATGCAAATTTCTGTAAATTATGTCATACACTTTTAATTTTATAAGTACATACATATTATAAATGACTATACATAATATGCAATTCATCATTATCGTGTTAAATGAAATTTTCAAATTTGAACATAAATATGCTTGAAATTTAATTTTTTTTCTCTTACTATTCCGCTGAATTTTATAGGATTTCTTGTGCTCATTCATCTAAATAGTCAATTTCATTCGAATCACTCAATTTGTTCTAGTATATATACCCACAGATTCATAGAGAGGCAGAAACACGTACACACATACGTATATAAAGCCGCTCATGATTGAAAAAGTTTGATTTCTCTTCAGGAACGCTCACAAAATAGTCTAGATCCATCAAAATTGGAGAATTGAAATTTCGAACCATCACAGTACTATACCTTTTATATATACTATGTATCGCAAGGGAGTTACAAATGAATTCCATTATAGGCTCTGAAATTTTGCGGTTGTACTTTTGAGAAGATTGAGAAAAAATCACTACCTGGAACGATTTGATGACATAGTTTCTGATGCAGAGATTTTATCTTCTTAAGATATGGAAATTTTAAACTCTGTGTAATTAGTAGAGACATTTTCTGGAAAATATTACATAGATCGCACATATATACATTATATGTTTCTGGAAATTATAAATTATACATTTTTGAGAATTATTCATAGCGCATTGCTGAGATTTATTCATTATATATTGCAAAATTCTATTCATTATATATTGTTAAGATTAATTGATTATATATTACTAGCAGCGTATCTGTTCTTCGTACTGAATATATAAATAAGCTTAAATCTCACAATTATGTACAAATTACTATAGTATTCCAAATGACATTGTTGTTCAACATATTCTATTAAAGCAATTAATTTTATTCTTCTAAACATATATAAGGATCTCTATTTTCCTTATACATAATTATCTTAACAGGCAGATCTGAAGAATAAAACACCTTGGTCCCGTTTGTAAACAAATTTACAAAAAAATATGAAATTTAATAAATACACTACGTAACAGTGAAAATGAGACACCAAGAAGGAGCGGGCAGAATAATATGCAAACGAATAATATGTAGACGCAGCTCACCGAGCTATGTAAATGATGCGAAATGCGCAGCTGTCCCGCGCACGTTGAGTGAGATATAAGGGAAGGAGCCTGCAGAAATGGCAATAGTCGCGTCTCTCTGTCTGACAGGGAAATTATTTTGCAATTTTTTTTCTCAGAGGAAACGTGTAGTAGCAGAGAATGCCAGGCCGCCCCAACTGAGGCAGTTCCAGCAGACAGATAATTTCAGGAGGGATATGGTGATCGGACTCAGAAGACCAGGTTGCTCCATACATCAAATCGGACAGTCACCTACACGCGTCCACGGTGCACTGGTTGTGGCGAAGATGGTTGGAACAAGAGAATGTGGCACGCTTAAGGGGTACCGATACGGCCAGAGCGAAGTCAGCACGCGTAGACAGACGCATCCGCCGGCAAGCTTTGACGGCTCCGCAGGTCACTTTCGTAGCCCTTTTGCAGCATGTGCAGGGCACCCTTGATGCTCCCATATCGACCAGAACCATTATCCGCCGATTGGTAGTAGGCGACCTGCACTCATGGCGCCCATTAAGGAGACTGTCTTTAACCCAACAGCACGGATGCCTCCGTTTGCAATGGTGTCGGGATAGAGTGGTGTCGGGATGGCATGTTGCAATGGTGTCGGTATTTGCATTGGTGTCGGGGTTTGCAATGATGTCGGGATTTGCAATGGTGTCGGGATAATGGTGTCGGGAGTGGTAACGCCAGAGGGCCGTGTTCTCAGACAAGTCACGCTTCTATCTTAGCATTGACAGTCATCGTGCACGAGTCTGGCACCAAAGTGGCGACAGGTCCAATTCGGTCGCATATGTGGACGCCACACCGCGTCATCATGGTTTGGGGTCCGACAGCAGGTCACCTACGATAGCAGGCCACCTCTGGTCCGTTTTGAGGGCACTATGACAGCCCAACAATACGTGGATGACGTGCTGCGACCTATGACACCACCCTTCCTTTAGGGTATGTCCAATGTCAATTACCAGCAGGATAACACCCGACCACACACGACACGCATCAGCCAACAAACAAACCCTGCAAAGTAGGCTGGTACTTCCCTGGCTACCAGTCTCCCCTGATCTCTCACCAACCGAACACGTCTGGAACGTGATTAGATGTCCCTTGCATGCGCTGCCACCGCCACGTTTAGAAGACGAACTCTGGCATATAGTTGATAGGGAATGGGGAAGCCATCTCTCAGGACACCATCCGCATGCTCATATGTCCTAGTGACTCTATACCGAGACGTGTTGCTGCCTGTATCGCCGCCGGCAGTAGTCCTACAACCTACTGATCAGATGGTGTTATTTCTCAGTGTATAGGTGTATCATGTTGCAATAAACATCACTTATTGTTCGTTGCTGTTTCTCTCTGTTTACCGATTTTCATCACTTTCTGCCCACTCCTTCTTGGTGTCTCATTTTCACTGTCACGTAGTGTATATATCAAAATGAAAGCGCTAAAATTGTATTGGAATATATGTCCGTATATTATACCTATTCTATAGTATATACGTTTGAAAATATTTGTCAAAATAAAACAATGACATAAAAAATTGAAAATATCAATAATCCCCGTAATATTAAAATACGAAGGCCATTATTAATATAATTTAGTCAAAAACGCAATTTCGATAAAATTTATTTTATATACATTTATACATACATATACTTTATTGTTTAAAATGAAAAAGATTTAATGAAAATCGTCTACTCTAGAAACATATTAGATTTAATGCCGTTGCTAAGCAACATGATATAATTTTCTTCAAATAAATTAGTGGAAAAAATATCGCCTGCATAATACTATCTCTATGGAAGGTTTAATTGTGAGTTTTTATTAATATCTTGACAATCCCTAGTCCTAGAAACTTGGAACATGGACTAACTTTTAAGTGGGACTATTTTACGGCTATCCACAAAATTTAATGAAATTCGGTGCATCTGTTTGTTCTCCCGTGATGATGAGATAAGCACACAAGTAAAAAAACAGACAGGTTTTCAATTTTATTTATATAGACTAGCAGTATACCTGTTCTTCGTACGAAATATGCAATATAAATGAACTTAAAATTCACAATTATGTGCAAATTCCTATAGTATTTATTCTAAATGACAATAATAATTCAAAAAATTCTATTAGAATATTTAAATTAAAGCTCCTCAAAAGAAGTTTGAGAACCTCTGTTCTCGCTATGCAAAATTATCTTCACAGGCAGATTTGAAGAATCCTGATCCCGTATTTAAACAAATTTACGGAAATATGAAATTTAATCAATATAAGCAAAAATAAAGCAAAAAACATTGTATTAGAAGATATACCGGTACTACTTATATTCTTGTGGATTAGAAGATGTGCCCGTACTACTTATATTTTCGTAGATTAGAAGATTATACTCGTGCTAAAACATATGGATTTGAAAAATTGTTGACAAAAATATAACAGATGATGTAAAAATTTGAAAATATTAATAATCCCAGTAATCGTTAAACCCAAATACCATAATGGATATAATCCAATCAAAAATGCAATTCCGATAATATTTATTTATATACATGCATCTATAATTTAAATAAAGAAGATCTACTGCTGTAGGGTTTGATTTGTTGCTTAGCAACATATTTTTATTTCAAATATAAATTCATTGGGTTTGATTTCGTTGTTTAGCAACATGATATTTTTTGTTAAATATAAACTCATTGGGTTTAATTCCGTTGCTTAGCAACTTGATATCATTGTTTTTTCAAATAACTTTGCAGAACCAATGTCGTTTGCATAATGAGATCTCAATGGGATGTTTAATAGTCCGTTTCTTATTAATATTTCAATAACCCCTGGTAATAGAAACTCGAAACATGAACTAAATTTTAAGTGAGGCTATCCAAGTCTACCTCAAAAATTTCATCAAATTCGGTGCATCCATTTTTACACTGTGATGAGACAAACGCTCACACAAACAAACATGTCGACAGATTTTCAAATTTTTTTATATAGATTGACATTTTTTTTATTATACAAAGCTGACAGTTATTCATTTAATAAAATTGAGAGTTATCCAGTAGGTAATACTGATAATAATTCATTACTAATACTCATTTTCCAACGAATAACTTACTGATAACATTAGAAATTATTCTGACATCAAATAAAAATGAGAATCCATAATTATTCTATCGGGTTTGCCAAGGTCTATACTTGTTTTCTATTTCAATATTATTTATCATTTATATTGTTGCTGCCAACTTTTTCTTATTTTTTTATTCTCTTAGTTCTGCTTCCTTAAATTCTATTTTACTTCATTTAGTTTTATATAAATAATGGAGCAGAGTCAAACTATCCTTTGGCATTTTCTCCACAAATACTGAATAAATCATGCTTTCATCAACCTTGTAGTTTTTACATTATATTGTAGAATCCTTACATCCGGGTAAGTCTGTGGACTTTCTTTCCAAATGTATCACATTATTACGATATAAAAATATATTGTAAGTATGCAGAATACTTTAAGTACAATGATAAGATATTTATAAAGAAGATGTAGTCAATTTTGAAACAATTTAAAGGGGGGACAAAAAGAAACTATGTATTATGAAAAAAATTCAAATAACTTACCTATTAATATTAAGAGATGCATCCTCCATGTCATTTTGATCTAACAGACACTTACTTTGCTCATGGAATTACCTGAGAGGAGAAATTGATACCATCTTAGAAGGTTCGTCAAATATTAAAATTAAAAATTCATAAATAAGATTATAAAGATATCTTCAGGGATGGAAAGGAAAAATGTTAAGTTCATAAAGGATACAATGTATAATTTTGTTTATAATTGAATTATAGATGAATGAGAATGAATATTTTATTTTAATTTGAATATACATTATATATTCATGTATAATAAAGTTGAATAGAAATCTCTAAAAAATTGTTTTACAGTAGTCGTCTCATTATTATTTGTTAGATGTAATTTATTTCACGAGAATACTTCAAAAAAAATTATCAAATCATATAAAAATTTATTTAATTTTAAACCTGTAATCTTGAAGTAACTTTCAGCAATAAAACTTTCGTTTAAAACCAATAGAAATTTTAAAGTTGTTACTTTTCCTACACATATACTAGTACTCGTATAATGTACAGTGAAAGTATTGTGATGGGGTCGAAAAATCGAATTCAAGTTTTGGACAGAAGAGCACGTTTCGAGCATCCATGAACTCGAATTGAACATTTTTAGATGATCTCTCTCTCTCTCTCTGTGCGTGTGTGCGATATCTCTCGAATGAATGGAGCGTTTCTAGCAAAATACGGTCGATTTTATTACTATTCGTGAAGTAAACATATTGATTTTAAACACGATCAAACGTTTGGAAGTTCCACAAAATTTCAAATGAAATTTTGATAAAAATCATGAAAATTTCGGGACATTCAACCAGGTTAAATAATTAATCACCTTGTTCTTAGCTTTTTATTTTTAAACGAATGACACAAACTGTAAAACGCTAGCTTAAACCGTTCTCAAAAATTTGCACGTTTTTTTAAATTATCTAAAAATATATAAAAATGAACAGTAGTATCATAAAAATGCTATACATGCCAAAAAATTCAGCGACATTGGCGACAAATTTGACAAAATTTTGCCATTTTGACGACATTTTAATGTGGGCCAAATTGATTAAAATATCACAAAATTGGCAAAAATGACGCTACATTAACGAAAATGAAGTCAAATTGATGAAATTATATTAAAGATATTTTTATATAACGGAGTATATCCCTTAACAAATGTTAGCAGTATTTCCAATTGTCAAGTTAGATTTGGCGAAATATAAATTAATTTGGTACTTCAAAATAATGTTACATGTAGTCATCCAGAAAAGCGCCCAAATGTCAGGACACTTTTCAAAGTTAGAAACATTGTGCCATGGATGTCCAGCATTATTTCGCATTGAAAAAAGTAAAGTACTTGCATTATGTATGGAGAGTCATACCCACATTAGATGTTTTCTCAAAGTAATTAATGTGTTTATCATAATATATAGAAATATTTTAGAAAATATTTATACGGTGTATTTATAATATTTAATGTAGTATATTTAGAATATCGAATATTTTTATCCGGTATTATTTTTTAATCCAGAATAATCTTTTCATACAGCATTTTCTTTGATTGGTTAGGGAATAGCTAAAACAGATGAAAGGATAATCATCGATAATATTGCAGAAGAAAAACACCAATAAAAATACGTCGCGTCATCTGATGTTTGATGTTAAAATGGGTTCTGTATGTTGGAACAATAACATCTTCAGGAAAGGGAAGGTATTTCAAAAGCTTAAATAAGGCACTAATCTTGCGAAAACTCTATTACAATAAGGGAGTAAATGGCTAGTGGGAGTAATGGATTTGTCTGAACTTCATATTCAACAAGATTCAGTTACGTCTGACGAAATTCTGAATGCCGGGGAAAACAAACACACGCATTGAGAAAATGAGTACAAATCACGCCTTCTGTTAGTGAGAGAAATTTTCTCCATTGTCTGCTTGTTATACTCGGTGTTAGAACACATAATTTCACCATTGTGCTGATTTCTGTATTATATTTACGACAGGAAAACTATATTACATCACACACAGAAAGGTTTGATGTATGAACTTTTGTTTCCTGTTGTTCTAAATGGTACTCATTAAAACAACTATGTGAAGATAACTGATTGAAGTGATGTTGCTGTTTTTAAAAACTATTGAGTTTATAGAGATATAGAATTTTAAAAGTAATAAAGAAAAATATATAGGTATGTTAAAACATTTTTATTTTCTAAGATTCACTTCAGACATATTAGGTATAGTGTTATATGTGATTTTATCTCTAACATGCAGATTATATTAAAATACCTGAAAACTTGACTGTTAAGCAGAATTATTTTCAACTTATATCATTTGAATTTGAGAAAAATGAGATTTTGAAGTATTTCTGATGAGAAAAGCAATGTATTATAATATAAATCAGAGAAGAACAGTCAACAATTGGCCAACAATTCTAGTATTATTATATTGGAAAATTCTGATAATTCTTGCCAGTTTTCTAGTTTTAAATATTTTAAAATTATGCTTTTTACCCACGGTATCCCGTTATACTAAGGTTGTTTCGGGGTTATTTATGGGTTTCGTTCGAGTATTGCCACAAACACGTCTAGTGCAGTTTTATGTGTGGTATTTTTATATTTATCTATGATATAAGACATTTCTACTTTAGTTTCCATATGTCAAATAGTGAAGTTTGTATATTATGTTAATAAATGTGTTTTGGTTTCTTATTATCAATCTTTCCATATTTGGCATTTAAATTATTGGTTATTTTCAGGATCACGTTCACTTCGGGGCACTTTTAGAATTCAAAATTGATAACATGAGGTAGGAACTGTAAATCTCACATCCGAACATACAATATTCCATCTTTTTACAAATTTGGTTCCTTAGCTAAATCAGTTTAAAAAATCTACATTTCACGGCTTGTCAAACTTACATATGCTATCGTTGAAGATTCAAAATGATTCAGTAAAGGTTAAATTGCAGAAACTTATTTGGTATGTTTAGAATTCATGTGAAAGACAATGGAATTTTGTCAAAATACAATACATAGTTCAATCTATTGTGAAATATGTTAACATGCCATCACAGCAGCAGGAATCACATTTTTACAAGAATCACATTTTTGGACAATTAAGAGGTTTCTATTGCTACATTTAGAAATATCTTACATTGTATATAAAATGATCGTGCTTCTTTTATTAGCATTATACAAACGTTATTTGAATGAATTATTTTAAACATTTTCGATAATGTTTGTAGAAATTCATAATTCTATATGAAACAGACAAGCAGAGGCAAAATGTACTTACGGATTTTGTTTGTTGGTTAACGCCATGTTACGCAATTTCTTTCTTATTTTATACTCACCTTGTAACTCATATGCTGACATTCAATAAAAAGAAAAAAAATCTGATGTGGGCAGTACATGACTTTCCCTATATAATGCAATGAATTGACTTCTTTCACAGTGAAAAAATTGTGTATAAGATCCACAACCCAATACTTTTCAATGTTGAATTACACATTTGGCGATTTCCGAATGACAACATGTATAACTGTTTAAGTACCCAACTTTCATTTGGTTGGTTGGTGTCGTGTCCCTAACATATATTTTTTAAGAAAGAATGTGTGCACTGCTTCTGTTTAGTCAAAGACATGGGGCACCCGAAGGTAGAAGTCTGACTTCTGCCCCAATAAGACATCACAACATCCATGCCCACAGACGGGACTCGAACCCGCAATCTGGCAGTCGAGCCATCACGAGGAAACGCCTGCCTCTTTGACCGCTCGGCCACCACATCGGCCCCAACTTTCATTACACGAAACTCTAAACTAACAATTATCAATATTGATAGCATCCACAATAAGCAATACAGTCCATATATTAAAATATTTTAATAATTAATTCATTCATTTGGCGTCATTTTTGCATTTTAACGATATTTTCTCCAATCTAGGGTTCAATATTGCCAAGTTGGCGGTACTTCACAAAATTAGTCTCATGTTCGCCAATTTATCGCCAAGCGTTGCAGATAAACGGAGAGAAAAGCATCTCCTGTATAAATGACTGTTGGCGAATTATTAGACATCAATACACAAAACAATTACACAAAGCATATTCTCTCGTGAACGAACTAGATCCACTAGAATGATGTTAACAAATTTATCTCATAATATTACATATGAAAAGTGAATATATTTCACAATAGTTAATATATTTTTTAAATTATATGTGATTCGTGTATTTATTTGGAAAAGGGCTATATCACGGAAACGGTTCGTGCTAACTTTCGAAATTGTGTGTCAATCGTTTTTTAATGAAAAATTGCATAAGGGACTATTATTTATGTAACATTATTGAAGGTTCTGATGTTTTAATGAGTTTTTCAGGATTTCATTCGAAAATTTGGGGATCTCTCGAGCATTCGATTGCGTTTAAAATCAATAGAATTCCAGTATTCATTATTTGCAGTTTTTCACCAAATTTCGTTCGATACTCTCCATTCTTTCGTGAGATAACGTTTCCACAGACCCACGGAGACGCACACACACACACACACATACGTCACATTAAAAATGATCGATTCGAGTGCAGGGATGCTTGAAACGTGTTCTTCCATCGAAAACTCGAGTTCGAATTTTTGACCCCGTCACAATACTTTCCCTATACATTATACTATATATATAGGAAAAGTAAAAATATAGTACATGTTTTTATAAATACACGTATTATCTTCCTAGTACCTTGTGATTTATGACTCTATATATTACATTACGAAATTTAAAATATATATTCATTCCATTTTCAAATGTAAAATGAAGCCCTGAAAAGCATTACAATAATTTTAATAAATCATCATGCAGAAAAAAAACTAAGGTGGCCAGCACATAAATTTCCATATATAATACAATAATTTTATTTATTTCACAGGGAAAAAAATCTGATGTGGGCAACACATGACTTTCCTTGTATAATGCAATGAATTTACTCCTTTTACAGTAAAATAATAATACATAATTCTGTATAAAATTATACTGTATAAAATTATTCTGTATAAAATAATTCTGTATAAAATTATTTACGCATGCAAATCTGAAAAATAAAACACCCTGGTTGTGAACGATTTTACAAAATAAACAGTTTGATCAATGTACGCGAAAATTAGGATGCTGAAATGGTATGAGTAGTTATTTCTATACCATTTTTATCAAATTGCTTCAATTATTTAAACACATTTGGCAATATATGAACTTAAAAACTCGTTTGAAAATAGATCATTTGGCTTAAAAAATTGTAAATACCAATCATTACCGTTATCTTATACCCCAAGGCCGTAACTTATCCAATCCATTCAAAATTATAATGCCAATCATTTATTAAATTTATTTTCAACATATGTGATTAAATATAAGCATGATGCATTTTTATAAAATAAATATAAGCATGATTCATTTTTATAAAATAAATATAAGCATTTTTCATTGCATTAAACAAATCTGCAAATCTAAATGTTCCTACACAATACGTTTGGTTGGTAGAGTTATTAAAAATGTACTGCAACACATATACTGGCTCACTTCTCTTTTGTAATATCTGTAAAATGTATCTATAGTAACAGTTTGATCTCCGTCACGTTTTTGCCTCACAGCTCCCGCAATTTTAAACCGGATACTTTCATCAACAGACCCCACCTTCTATGTGACGTTAAACTACTATACAGGGTGTCCCAAAAAGATGGAAACGCGTTTTAATTCTTTACCTGTTGGAGATAAATGGGCAATGTAAATTGCAAAAATGTTGAAAGTAAAATAGGAAATAAGACTACGTTAATTAAATAGTCCTCCCATTCATTTTCAAAAAGTTACACTTTTTAAATTTTTATATACGACCCCCTTAGACAAATTTGGTCAATCAGAAATTTTTTATTTTTAATGTAAAAAGATCATTAAAAAAACCCGCATATATGTATCTTTAAAATTGAGCGAGTTATATTTAATTAAAAATTGAACATTGTGAATGGGAACCATATATCGAATTACAAATGTAAATTTGTGACATATCACAAAAAAGGTAAAACTGGATGATAATACATAGGATACCCAACCGCATAGTGAGTACCACTGCTTTATATGATCTCTGTCTGTGTAATGCTTTATTTAGATGCATTTTCGATAAAAAAATTTGACACATATCACCGTATTTTTGATCTAAACAATTTCCATCGTCAATTTGTTTATGATCCCTATGTTCACTGATGAAACAGACTTTCACATGGTACGGAAAAGTGGCATAAGTCAGATTTTTGCCTTTATCATAATTCAGTTGATTTGAAAGATACGGATATGAGGTTTTTTTAATGATTTTGCTGCATTGAAAATAAAATTTTTCTGATTGACCAAATTGGTCTTAAGGGGGTCGTTTGAAAATTGAAAAAGTGTAACTTTTTGAAAATGAATGGGAGGGCTATTTCATTAACTTAGTCTTATTTACTACCTTACTTTCAACATTTTTGTAATTTACATTGCCCACTCATCTTATCTCCAACAGGAAAAGAATTGAAGCCAGTTTCATTCTTTTTGGGACGCTCTGTATATCACCTAAAATGTTATTAAAATTGTTTGGATTTTAGCCTAGTTACCGTCGGTTCATATATAGTAGTGTTGGGAGTACGGAACGCGCATTTTTTTAATACAGAATGAACTTAGGCTGTAAAACATTTATCTACACCACATGTCCAAATTTTGGAAATGTCTATTAAGTTCTAGAGGAGTTATGACAAACAATATATATCATTCAATAAGTACAGAACACGCAATTTTTATTCGATATTGCTCAACAACGATCTTGTCATGTAAAAACATTAATGGACAGTAAATATCCACATTTAAAAAAATAATTAAGTTTCAGAGGAGTTATCGTTGGACTATGTACATAAGTAAAGGAGAAGCAGCATGATCACTTTTTATCTGATTACGTTTAGCAACAAACTCGACATGCAGAACAGGAGTTTATCACAGATTTAAAAAATTGGTTTAGATATTATCGGTTTAGAGGACGGGCAATGTACATAAATAAAGACAAAGAAAGAGGCATGAATATTTATACGGCCAATTTTAAAATCCGACTCGACCTGTAAACATTAATTTACACATTATATCCAAATTAGAAAAAACATCATTATCTTAGTTATCTTCCGACAACGCATGCAGATTATCAGACCATGCCAAATCGAGTCTAGCTCAAAAGTAAGAAGCTTAGTTACTTCGATCCCTTGCTACACTTATACAAGAAATTAAAATTTATCCGTAGCATATATAGAAAGTCTAATTTATTTAACAGTGTTAGAAATGTCTCCCAAAACACTAGTTCTACAAGAAAGCTGAGAAGGGATGCCTCAAATTCATTTGCAACATATATTATGGTAAGTATTCGCGTATTGACCAATATTTACAATTTTGCCACCATAATGAATTCAGTCAGAAGGAATACGAACCACTAGATCGCATAAGTGTACAGTCTGTATGGGAGCTTCGATTTACAGGATGTCAGCTATAAAGTGTAACATACTAGTGAGCAGCAGCCATTTTTGTTATAAACAGCAAGGTCGATATTACATTTTACTCGATAAGAACGTCTTATATTAATGAACCATAAATTTTAATATTGTTAATATGTCAATGTTGTTGAAACCGTAGTTAAATGTTTGCTTTATTATCTGTGTGGTTAGTTATTTGCCATAAACGTGTACTGCTGCCTTGCTAGCAATTTCGCTGATGGAGAGAATTATGCACTTGACTGATTTTAGATTACCATTAGAAGCAAACGTACGCAAGAAAGAAAGGCGACTACTCTGCAAGACATAGATATTCCTGCTACTGTAAATACCAAAGTGAAACTTTATTTTCAGAATATGCTTAGTAAGACTTCGTGATGGCTTGAGTTAAGATGGCTTTCGTGGAAATTCTGGTAGCTGCAAAAACTCAAATAGCAATCCACACCAGAGATACTGTGATTAGAAAAGGTAAGTTTCCTTCTGCTCTGTCCAATTGCGAAGTCAATAAAATAAATATTTCATATTTTCTGCAGAGTATAGCTTGTTTGTACGTTTACAGTGAACTTTGTATGCAATTTTACCACATCATGGCGGAATTGTATACACCTTGCATGACAATTTCGCCAGTTGTAACATTTATAAAGTTTTTGAAGAAAACTGGCGAAATTGTGTACACCTACCTTAATATGAACCATGTATAAGCATAAAGTCACACTTGCAGAGGAATTACAAAATACAAGTACGTATCAATTGCTTGTGGTCTTGAGACCTTATCATTTTAAGACCAAACAAAAACCTTATCATTTTAAACGTATCTTATTTACAATTCAAGAAAGTGAATATAGTGAAAATGAACAAACATGAACCAATGAATGAAATATGCTACAAATATATGTGTCTTTTCAACTCGCATTTAAAAGAAAGGGATAAATTTACAATGTAGGCTTCCTTTTCATAATATGGAAAATAACACAAGTTTTTTTCTCTATAATAGATTTCAAAAACATAAACATACGTATTATGGAACACTTCTTCAATATTAGTTCCGCAATGCTTTTTAAAAGGCTGCTACACCGATTTCAAGATTACATTTTCTCTACTGTACATTCGATAATAAAGGGTGCATGGAAGAAAACAATGGTCTTTGTTATCTTGAGAATAAAACAAGAGGGAAAACATTTGTTTTCTTTCTAATCATGTCATAAAGTTTACAAAGAATATAAAAAAGTTTAGTGATTAGAACGATTTTACAATTACTGCATTTGTTTGTTATTGTATTTTATTTAGATTGAAAATAAGAGCCGGAAAAAATCAGTTGCAGTTGAAAGAAAAATATTCTAGTTTCGCGATAAAATCTTCTATTGAGATAATGAGGGTTTGCCGGTTTTTAATTTTACTTTTTAAAATACTTAAGGGAATTTAATTCTATTTGTTGCATTAATTGTGCATTGCCCATTTTGCATTGCATTAAACTTTTAATTTTCATTATTAAATCTAAAATGAGAGCAACAAGAGATTAAAATTATAACATAGTAATTTCTATTAAAGCTTTTTTTAAAGTATGTTCTGCGGAACCCTGGGGTCTCGCGACCGTATTCCAGGGATTCCCCGCATTGTCATTTCGTCGAAACCCCAGACCTGTCCGGCTCATCCTAGGTAAATTAGGCGTCCGAACATGGTCATTTCGTGTAATTTTTCTTAATTTATAAACGCGTAAAATTTTGAATGCATAATTTAGACAGGATATTATTTTTCTCATTTTGGGGTCCCGCCCTCAAATTAAATTTCAAAAGGGTTTCGAGACCAAAAATAGTTTCAATAACACTGGTCAATTGTAAATTTGTCTATAAAAATTTTTTTAAACATCTTCATGTAAATACATTTCGTAGCTCATTCAGTCACCAAAGAGTGTTCAATCGATAATTTTTTTTAGGTTTCGAGTAAAATGCTATTATTGCTTTATAATTCTATATTCAACGCTGTTAAACTTTCATTTATTTTAGCTTAAAAATACCTACTTATAGTACTACAATCCATTTGCCCCATTATAGAGAATTAAAAAATAAAGTTAACAGAAAATTAAAATTTTAAAATATAATTTAAATTTTGGAAAGTAATGTAAAAAATCTGATGTAGTCAGCGCATGACTTTCCTTACATAATGCAATTTATTTGCTTTTTTCACAGTGAAAAAATGGTGTATAAGTTCTATAAAACAATATTTTTAATATTGTATTGTATATTTGGTTCTTTTTTGAATGACAAGATATAAAACTATTTCGAAGTGCCCATTTAACCTATATTTCACGTAACTCTAAATTGACCATTATCAGTATTGATAGCATCCGCAATAAGCAATATAGTTCATATATTAAAATACTTTATTAATTAATTCATCAATTTGACGTTAATTTCATTAACTTGGCGTCAGTTTTGAAATTTCAACGAAATATCGAGAAATATAAAAATATAGAAGTTGGCGATGTTTAGCTAAATCAGTCACTAAGTTCGCCAAATTGATCGCCAAGCGTTACAGACAAACGCAGACAAGATCATGTCCTATATATAAATGACGGTTGTCGAATTATTAGGCGTCAAAATTCAAAACTATTACAGAAGTATATTCTCTTGTGAATGGAACACACTATATCCATGGGAATGGTTTTAACACATTTATCGCCTAATTTTAAATGCGAAAAGTGAACATATTTCACAGTAGGTAATAATGTTTGTAATTACTGTTTGTTGATTATTTAGATAAATTTATTTGAAAAAGTGCAATATCACGAGAACGGTTCATGGTAGCGTTCTAAAGTTTTGGTCAATATTCTTCTAATTAAAAATTACATAGTAAATAATTATTTACGCAACATTAATGGATATTCTGCTTTTTTGATGATTGTTTTTAATTTTTGTACCAAATTTCATATGAAACGCTCAATGTGATAGTGACATATCGTCTCCACAGGTTCACAAACACACATACAGACATACACACATACATCATCTCATAAACGATCGATTCGAGTTCTAGAATTCTTGAAACGTGCTCTTCCGTCGAAAGCTCGAATTCGGATTCGAGACCTTCAAATATACTATACATTATAATATATATAGGTAAAGTAAAAACGACTGCTGGGAAAATTGGCATATAATTATAAAAATTAATATTTTTAGAAAATATAAAAATTAGTTATTGCCTTTTGTATTTTCGAAAACATGTTATAAAACTAAATATGAATTTATGCATATTAGGCTTTTATGCATATTAGATGCACATTTATTCATAGTAAACATTATTCCGAGTCTAATGATACTTTAACTAGACATGTGCATGAATAGCATCAAAATACAAAACTACTACAGAAAGTTTCTTCTCTGCTGAATTGAATGAACTAGATCCACAAAGTGATTTTTGATGTAAATTTGTTTTAATTGTAAATCTGTTAAATGATATTTATTGCATGTCTTTTTTATGGAAAGCCAATTGAACTAACGTAATTTACTACTGTTAAAATTTTATGAAATATTTCTTATAAATGTATCTGAAAAATGGGATGTATCTTGAGGACGGTTTATTCCAAGGTAATAAAATATGTTCTATTCATTTTCTAATGATAAATTACGTGAAAATGATCATTTATTTAACATTGTTGAATTTTCGGATATTTTATGAAATCTTCAAAATCTCATTCAAAAATTTGGTTTTCTCCCTGACATTTTGTCGTATTAAAAAGCAAAAGATTTTCAGTATTGACAGATTGTAATAATTGTACCAAATTTCAGTCAAAACGCTCCACTTGTTTGTGAGTTATTGTAGCCTTAGACAAGCGGATATACATAGTCATTGTTACAAAAACGTTCGATTCGTGTTTAGAAATGTTTATAACGCTTAAATCCATCGAAAATTGGAATTAAAATTTTCGACCTCACCATAATACTTTTCCATATAGAGTATATTATGTAGGGGGAGTAATATACATTATACTAGGCTAGTAGGGAAAGTGAAAAATTGTGGGTAAGGAAAGTAATATACATTATACTAAGTGTATAGTGAAAGTGATATACATTATAAATTGTATGTAGGAAAAATAATATACATGATACTATGTATGTAGCAAAAATAATATACACTATACTAAGTATGTAGGGAAAATAATAAATGTAAGACGCTTTATGGGAAGGATAGGTTTCTATTGACAGTTAACCTACATTTATTTCACTTTATGAGGAAATTCAGGTGACACCGAAAATAACCATATATCCAAAATCGATGAGATTCGAGAATAATCGGGAAGTAAAACCTTAAAGAGATAGTGTTACATGTGAATGCAGCATCAAATCTTGCTATTTTTGTGACAACTCGTGGTGTTCTCAGAATGTACCTCCCAAACACACCCGTCCCGACGCTAATGATCAAATGGAGTAATATAAATTCAATTATAAGTCAAATAACTCGCAAGTGTTTACAATAATGTCATTAAAATCTATTTTTAGAAGTATGTATTGAAACATTAAGTAAAGAAAGTAACTTTAAATGGTGAAATCTAAATCATTAAATATAAATTTACCTCATTTATGTTTATTACTTTCTCTGAATAACCATTTTATAACATCTAGTAATGATGAGATGCGATGCTTCACTAAAAATATCATATACGACTGTGATGCAAAGCACAATTCAAATGAACGAGGAAAAACGAACATAATGAAATCAGAACAATTGCACATTACAGACCTATTTGAGGCTCAATACTAAATGACATAATGTTTATGTTTGTAACAAATTTGTTATCCAAGCACTCGATGTTAAAATGTTTCAAGAAACTAACTTTGCCGTACACAGCAAAACCTTCATTTTCTATAAATATATGGTGTATTTCATTAAAAAAAAATCTGATGTGGCCAGCAGATGACTCTCACTATATAATGCAATGGATTTACATCTATCACAGCAAAAAAAATGATGTATAATATCCACGGAATAATGTTTGTAACATTTGGGGCTTTTCTGGATGACAACATGCAAAGCTATTTCGAAGTATTCAATGAACAAATATTTCGTTCAACTCTAAACTGAAAATTATCCATATTGATGGCAGCCGCAATAAGCAATATAGTTCATATATTTAAATATTTTAATTATTAAATCATCAATTTGGCATCATTTTTGCAATTTTGAGTATATTTTCGTGAATCTGGGACAACATATCGCCAAAGTAGCGATATTTAGCTAAATGAGTCACCAAATGCACCCAATTTATCGCCAAGCGTTATACACAGACACAGACGTAAAAATACAAAACTCTTTCACAAGTATCTTCTCTCGTGAATGGAATGAACTAGATCCACCAGAATGACGTTAATCAATTTGTCACAAAACATTACATGAAAAGTGAACATATTTTACTATAGTTAATACTTTTTTCAATTCGATGTAATATTTTTAATAAATTCATTTGAAAAACCTGTAATATCTTGAGAACGGTTCTTCTAACGTGTGTAACGGCGTTCTAAAGTGTGTTCCAATCATTTTTTAATGTAAAATTACATAAGAAATGATTATTTACGTAACATTATTAAATGTTCTAACTTTTTAGTGATTTTTTCAAAATTTCGTTCAAAAATTTGGGGATATATTCGACCTTTAAAATCCATAACTTCCAATATCATCTGATTGTAATATCTGTACCAAATTTCGTTCAAATCGCTTCATTCGTTTGTGTGATATCGCTACCACAGACTCACACACGCACACACAATCGCACCCACACGCACACTCACATATACTCGCGCACACACACACACACGCACATATACTCAATCGTACACACACACACACACATACACACAGAGAGACATCACCTCAAAACCATTTTATTTGAGTTCAGGGATACTTGAAACGTGGTCTTCCGTTGAAAACTCAAATTTGAATTTTCTGCCCCCGTTCCAATATTTTCCCGTACTATGCATATAGGGAGAATGATAATTGCTTTGATTTACTTATATTGAAATGTTTATAAAAATTGACAGATGCATAGAATCAAGACAGTAAATTCCAACAATTTTCTTATATTGATGAAATGATTTATATATATTAGCATAAATAATGCACACACCTTTAAAAGTCTAATGTACCTAACACATGATTTTCCTGACAAATCAACAAATTTTGATAATGTGGGAAAACAATAACACCCATTAGCATTTTCTCAATTTCGTTTAAAATTGTTAGATTTCCTGTTGACACCTAGAGAAATGCCAAATTTTCCCTTTACAGATATCGTACTACATATTTTAGAGAAGATTGTTTTCTAGAAAAAGAGTGTCTGTCTTACATATAGGATTATTGCAGATTTGAAGCAATATAGAGGGCGAAATCTTTAGATGAATATCACTAGGTAACATATCTACAGTGTGTATATAAACTGTTTTGACAAAATAATAGGGGTGATAGTACCCATTAAGACGAACAATATTTAGTATGGGACCCGGGGTCGCATTCCACTCTGAGTGCCAGAAAAGAGCAACTTCGAAACACGTCCAATAAACACAAGTCGCCACTTCGGACGACATAGCTGTCGTGCCGGAGAAGTATCACATCTCCAGAACATCAGCGTCACTTCTAGTCATCCGTCACTTCCTGAATATCACATATCCCGGACGATGGATTGGACGTAGTGGACCTGTGGCTTGGCCTCCACGCTCACCGGACCTCAACCCAGTGGACTTTTTCTTCTGGGGGCTCATAAAATCATTGGTGTACGAGACGCCAGTGGACTACGTAGAAAATTTCGTCGAAAGAATCGTTGTTGCAGCGGACAGGATAAACACGACCCCAGGTGCCTTCGAGAGGGTGCGCCAGTCGTTCATTCGCCGGTATGAATTGTGCAACGGCATCCTTGGCCGTCACTTTGAGCATCTACTTTGAGTCTTTCTCTGGTGTAAATAAATGGGATTGTGCAACTTATGGTTACGTTAATTCTTCTTAATTTCACTGTTGAAAGTTCAACTTTAACTTTACACATTTCTGACACTTAGAGTGGAATGCGACCCTAGGTTCTATTGTAAATATTGTTCGTTTTGATGGGTACTATCACCCCTCTTATTTTTTAAAACAGTTTATATACACCCTATATATACGTGCTATTTGTCAAACACTAAATCTTGCAATCTAATCTGGTCTCGTAGCATTTAACATGCGCATTCCTAGAATATTTGTTAACTATCTACCTGAGAGATTAAAAGGGAATATAGATGGATTGAAATAATAATGTTCGGTGCAAGATTTCAGTTTGGGAAATTATCTGATTCTCAAATTAACCGCAGCAATTTTAAACATTTAAATATTATTTGAATTAATAGTTTAAATAATTTTTAATTCTTTAATTTCTTTAATTATCAACTCTCTTGAGTTTAAATAGTGTCAATAGCTTATTATCTTTATTTGGATTGGAATTCGTTTAATAATAGTCTGATTATTGAATAAAGATTTTTGAATAAAGATATCCTTCTGTTGCGATTTTCATTTGTCTTGAGTCTAAAATTTGTCTCAATTAAACCTAAAAATTAAATTTGGTAGATGTAACTCATATCAAGTGAAAGGAAATTACTTTAGCTTTATTTTAAGATATCAGATGTGTTAATCTGAGTATTGGGGGGATAATTTTTAATCAATTAATTTCATTTTTAACACTTTACAACATAATTAGAAAGTGTTTATGATTTTGTTCATTCTGCGTGTTTGTCAGTCTGTCCGTTCGCACGATAACTGCCGTAAAAATGACTTTATCAAAATGAAAATTTAGTATATTGTTCAGACCACCTATGGGAATATAAATGAATAATATCATCCAATTTGTTTTGGATTGAATCCGGGTTAAGAAAATGAAATACATTGAACCCTATGAGACCTAATTTTTCAAAAAAACTTTAAGCGAATTTAAAATTCACAAATTGCTTCGAAAGTTTTAGGAAATATTCAAATTGTCCCATAAAATATATAAAAAAAATGTCAGCAAAATATATCGGGTAGTTTTTTAAATGAAAACTAAAATAGTAATTGCACTCATATTTTATGAGGAGATCACGTGACCCACTTCAAAATAAAATATGGCATCCATTACCCGTGATTTTTAAAGTTATTTTTAATTTATATTTAGTGTTGTATCCGTCCTAAAACCGCTTTACTTTTGCTTAATTTCTGTGCATCTATATTCTGAAACAGAGCAATAACAATATAGTTTGTCAATATCGTGATTTTTAAAGTTCTTTTTTATTAACACTTTACAACAAAGTTGAAAAGTGTTTATGACTTTGTTCATTCTGTCTGTCTGTCTGTCTGTCTGTCTGTCTGTCTGTCTGTCTGTCTGTCTGTCCGTTAGCACGATAACTGCCGTAAAAATGACTTAATCAAAATGAAATTTTAGTATGTTGTTCAGACGGTCTATAGGACCTATGGGAATATAAATTAATAATATCACACAGTTAGTTTTGGATTGAACCCGGGTTGAAAAAATGGAATACATTGAGCCCTATGGGACCTAATTTTTCAAGCATTTTTTAAGCGGATTTAAAATACACAAATTGCTTCGAAAATTTTAGGCAATATTCAAATTGTTCCATAAAATATATAAAAAAAAATTCAGCGATATATATTCAGTAGTTCTTTAAATAAAAATTAAAGTAATAATAACACCTCTTATATGAAGCGATCACGTGTCCATGATATGAAACGATCACATGACCAACTTCAAAATGATATATGGCATCCATCTTGTGTCAAAATCGTGATTTTTAAAGTTCTTTTTAATTCATATTGAGTGTTGTATCCGTCTTAAAACTACTTTATTTTTGCCTAAATTCTGTGCATCTACATACTAAAACAACGCAATGACAATATATTTCAGTTTAAATGCTCATCCAAATATGATTATTTCTACTATTAAGCCTATTTTTCACCTATGTAAAATGTAAACAGCAAAATATATAGAATGAGTTGTATTAGAATCGCTGTAATTCTTTAACACAAAATAATTTAGTCCATGGAGTCTGCTTAGCTGATATGAATGAAATATTTATTGATTTTAGAAAGAGAAGGACGATATTTTTCGATGAAGTTTTACGCATAGAGATTACTTACTTGTAACTCAATGGTCTTAATTTTTAAATAAAATAAGTTATTATAGTATTGTGATGAATGACATGAATGGGGGAATTATTTATGAATGAAATGTTGCTTTTATAGAGAGAGCCAGGCGTGTTATTTTTTTATGACGTCATTTGAATGAATTTCAATTGTTTTCGATGAAGTTTTCAAATATAATAAATTATCGTAGTATTATGATAATTCTAAAATTATTACCGAGGAATGTATCACATTTTAGAGATATTTAAACCAGGCAATTTATACTTTAATGCCGTCATTTGAATGAAGTTAATTTTTTTCGATGAAGGTCTAAGGTTTCAAATATAATAGATTAATGTAGTATTGTGATAAGTTTTAAAATATTATCGAGGACTGTATTGCATTTTAGACATGTTTAAATAAAATTGCATTGAAGTTGGAAAGTGTTTCATAATCAATGCTTTAAGCATGATTGATCTTTCTTGTTTATATTTAGTGTTGCATCCGTCTTAAAACCACTTTATTTTTGGGGGGGTTCTGTGCATCTATATACTGCGACAACGCAATTACAATATGTTTAAGCTTAAATGATCATCAATCTTTGATTATTTCTACAACGAAGCCTGATTTTCATATTTAGAGAATGTGAGCACATCAAGATGTAAGATGCTTTTTATAAGTATTTCTGAATTTCTTTAACTCAAATTTATTTAGCTCTGGATTCTGCAATATAACTGATGTGAATGAAACATTCATTGATTTTACATAGAGAAGCAGATGATTCTGCCTTTTTCGATTTATTGTCTTTTTCGATGAAGGTTTAAGCTTGGAGTTATACAGAACTTTTACTTCCATGGCTTTAAGTTTTTAAGTAAATTAAATGATTGTAGTACTGTGATAATTTTAAATGCAGATTTGAAGCAATATAGAGGGCGAAATCTTTAGATGAATATCACTAGGTAACATATCTACAGTGTGTATATAAACTGTTTTGACAAAATAATAGGGGTGATAGTACCCATTAAGACGAACAATATTTAGTATGGGACCCGGGGTCGCATTCCACTCTGAGTGCCAGAAAAGAGCAACTTCGAAACACGTCCAATAAACACAAGTCGCCACTTCGGACGACATAGCTGTCGTGCCGGAGAAGTATCACATCTCCAGAACATCAGCGTCACTTCTAGTCATCCGTCACTTCCTGAATATCACATATCCCGGACGATGGATTGGACGTAGTGGACCTGTGGCTTGGCCTCCACGCTCACCGGACCTCAACCCAGTGGACTTTTTCTTCTGGGGGCTCATAAAATCATTGGTGTACGAGACGCCAGTGGACTACGTAGAAAATTTCGTCGAAAGAATCGTTGTTGCAGCGGACAGGATAAACACGACCCCAGGTGCCTTCGAGAGGGTGCGCCAGTCGTTCATTCGCCGGTATGAATTGTGCAACGGCATCCTTGGCCGTCACTTTGAGCATCTACTTTGAGTCTTTCTCTGGTGTAAATAAATGGGATTGTGCAACTTATGGTTACGTTAATTCTTCTTAATTTCACTGTTGAAAGTTCAACTTTAACTTTAAACATTTCTGACACTTAGAGTGGAATGCGACCCTAGGTTCTATTGTAAATATTGTTCGTTTTGATGGGTACTATCACCCCTCTTATTTTTTAAAACAGTTTATATACACCCTATATATACGTGCTATTTGTCAAACACTAAATCTTGCAATCTAATCTGGTCTCGTAGCATTTAACATGCGCATTCCTAGAATATTTGTTAACTATCTACCTGAGAGATTAAAAGGGAATATAGATGGATTGAAATAATAATGTTCGGTGCAAGATTTCAGTTTGGGAAATTATCTGATTCTCAAATTAACCGCAGCAATTTTAAACTTTTAAATATTATTTGAATTAATAGTTTAAATAATTTTTAATTCTTTAATTTCTTTAATTATCAACTCTCTTGAGTTTAAATAGTGTCAATAGCTTATTATCTTTATTTGGATTGGAATTCGTTTAATAATAGTCTGATTATTGAATAAAGATTTTTGAATAAAGATATCCTTCTGTTGCGATTTTCATTTGTCTTGAGTCTAAAATTTGTCTCAATTAAACCTAAAAATTAAATTTGGTAGATGTAACTCATATCAAGTGAAAGGAAATTACTTTAGCTTTATTTTAAGATATCAGATGTGTTAATCTGAGTATTGGGGGGATAATTTTTAATCAATTAATTTCATTTTTAACACTTTACAACATAATTAGAAAGTGTTTATGATTTTGTTCATTCTGCGTGTTTGTCAGTCTGTCCGTTCGCACGATAACTGCCGTAAAAATGACTTTATCAAAATGAAAATTTAGTATATTGTTCAGACCACCTATGGGAATATAAATGAATAATATCATCCAATTTGTTTTGGATTGAATCCGGGTTAAGAAAATGAAATACATTGAACCCTATGAGACCTAATTTTTCAAAAAAACTTTAAGCGAATTTAAAATTCACAAATTGCTTCGAAAGTTTTAGGAAATATTCAAATTGTCCCATAAAATATATAAAAAAAATGTCAGCAAAATATATTGGGTAAATTTTTAAATGAAAACTAAAATAGTAATTGCACTCATATTTTATGAGGAGATCACGTGACCCACTTCAAAATAAAATATGGCATCCATTACCCGTGATTTTTAAAGTTATTTTTAATTTATATTTAGTGTTGTATCCGTCCTAAAACCGCTTTACTTTTGCTTAATTTCTGTGCATCTATATTCTGAAACAGAGCAATAACAATATAGTTTGTCAAAATCGTGATTTTTAAAGTTCTTTTTTATTTATATTTAGTGTTGCATCCGTCTTAAAACCACTTTATTTTTGGGGGGGTTCTGTGCATCTATATACTGCGACAACGCAATTACAATATGTTTAAGCTTAAATGATCATCAAACTTTGATTATTTCTACAACGAAGCCTGATTTTCATATTTAGAGAATGTGAGCACATCAAGATGTAAGATGCTTTTTATAAGTATTTCTGAATTTCTTTAACTCAAATTTATTTAGCTCTGGATTCTGCAATATAACTGATGTGAATGAAACATTCATTGATTTTACATAGAGAAGCAGATGATTCTGCCTTTTTCGATTTATTGTCTTTTTCGATGAAGGTTTAAGCTTGGAGTTATACAGAACTTTTACTTCCATGGCTTTAAGTTTTTAAGTAAATTAAATGATTGTAGTACTGTGATAATTTTAAAAATATCACCGCTGAATGAAAAAAATGGAAAAAAGTTTATGAATGCAACTGTTTTATACAGAGAGCCAGGCGACTTATATTTCGATGACGTTAATTTGAATAAAGCTCATTTTATTTTGATGAATTTTTCAAATATAATAAATTGTAGCATTGTAATAAATTTAAAAATATCACCGCTGAATGTATTGCATTTTAGAGATGCTCAAATAAAATTGTATTGCACTTGGAAAGTGTTTCATAATCAATGCTTTATGTAGGGTTGATCTTTCTTGTTATTTAATGCCCTTAGTAGCAAGTGTCTATTTTGTAAGTACAACTTCAAGGGGGACGATAGTTCATGCTTTTCATGGGATTTCTTTGTAGCGGTATATGACTCCGCCAATCGTAAGTGTAATAAGTGTTTATAGTAACAGAAGTTCACGTCTAACTTGGGGTATTTCTGTCTCTTGGATGTGGTTTTCAACAGGGGCAGTCGTCTCTGTGCGATCCGTACTTTTGAAGGAACAATTATGAAAGTATGCTTTATTAAATTGTGAAAATATATGCTTTGTACAAGAATTTAAGTAATCCTGTCTTACTTTTCTACTTTGAATTCCGAATTACTTTGAATTGCTGAATTACTTTGAATGGAAGGAAACAATATTCTTTAACTGAAAGTTAAAATATATGTAAGCCTTCCATAAAATTGATGGCCTTGGATATATTCCACCCAGTGCTGGGTTGATGCGCCCTGTGATAGCCGAAATTCTTCATTTTTAAGCTGATTTAGCTGTTTTAGCTTTTTAATTGTTTTAGCTGTTTAGCTGTTTTAGCTGTTTAAGAATCTGTAGCTTTAAGTATCTTTATTTCGTATAAACTCATACTTAGGAGTCGAAGACTCCGAAAGAGATGTTGTGTTTATTACGTATCACCTGATCTCTGAATAGAAGTTTCTATTTTGCAAAGTTTCGAATATTATGCCTGTCGCTGCGCAGCGCATTTTCACTGCATACCTGCCGCAGTTCGCTCTGTGATTTCCGGTGATGTATCCCTGTATTTTACCTACGTGTTGGAGCCTGGTTCTATTATTTGGACGGAGATCAGCATTTTTATTACTGACTTTCAGTGATTCCAGTGCCCGTGTTCGGTAGAAGGTGTTCTTCAATTTAATGCTCTTTAATGGATGATTACTTATGGCAATACACATCCAGTCGATCATTTATTAATTAAAATTGTCATTTCATGAAAGGTTTTCAAAAACTGTGAACTCTTATTTTTGAAAGAAGGTTTGATTGTGTTCTTTATATTAAAATATAGCATTCGGAATAATTGAATTTATGATTAATTTTGGAATTTCTTTTCTTTAAAAATATTATTAATTGAATTGTTTAAAGGTGATTTTCGACAGACCAACCACACGATCAAGCTCAGGATATATAATCCTGAGATAAGAATTCGAATCTGGGTTGTGATGAGTAATTCTGGATTATAAGGTAGGGGTGCATTAATATAAAAATATCTGTGAAATTTTATAATTAATAAAATATTTTATCATATTGAATTGTTCTATTATTTATTTTCAGTTACGTGAATTCTTCTAGATTCCAAAGGTATGTTATTGTTTTATTTACCAGAATGGTGTGATAAATTGTTAAATAATGAAATCATTAAGAAAAGTAATTATGTTTTGGAAATATGTGTTTAGGTAAAACAATAAATTAAAAAAATAATAGTTAAAAAAAAGAGAATTATAAAGATTGAAACAGTTTAAAGAGCGAATGCAGAAAGTGTTGAAATGCAGAAAGAATTAAATTATGAAGTTTGGAAAAAATTAGACTTTGGAATTATTTAGAGGGGGAAAATATGAGAAACAAAAATAATGAGTAGAGAGAATTAAGAGAAAAATATTCGAGAAAAGAAAAAAGTAACAAAACGCACCGACATGAAAAAAAGATTCCAATATTTCTAAAATTCCCATGAGTAAGGACTTGAGAGAATACACTGCATAAATGTCATAAAACCTTACACAATTGTTGTCCTAAATATATTATTTATAAAATTTGACATGAATTTGCATGGGGTAGGAAAAACACTTCTCTATTTGCACTGATTTTCCAGATTAAAGTTTTGAGAAAAATGTATTCACAGTGTAGGACAAATGATTTTCGAGATAGCATATATCCCAAATCTGATATACTAAAATTAGTGAGGCAGGAACTTGAATGATAAGAATTGAAAGAATTCGGAAGAAAGATGAAATCTGAAATCCAGTTTTTGTGTCCTTATGTATTTTCCAGTTATCTACAAACTGCTAAAAGTAGAATTTTATTTAGTTAGTGCAGATGACATTTGAAATCTCCAATCTTGGAAAAGTTTATAATAAACTTAATTTTCATCACAATAAATAAAACTACTGCTTGTAAGAAATTATCTTAAACACTTCCTTGAAGAAAGCAGATATGGCAGTTAAGTTACTACAATAGTTTCGAAGGCATTGTAAGTCCTCTTCCTCAGGCCAAAAACAGTATGTGTCTCTATAACCGCTAAGGACGTCAGTTCGTACCTAATTAAGGAATATGAGGGTTATTAAGGAATATGAAGAAAAACAAAAACCATAATTTAACGAATAATAGTGAAAAATTTACACCAGAAGGTAAAAACAAGATAAGAATAACGTATATATAATATTTCTTAATAATTCGACAAAATTACATGTTACGCTTGTTCAACTCAGTGTTGAAAACAAATATTTATATAATATTTATTACTGAACTTATTGAGTTACTGAGTGAGGGGGTGATATATCAAACTAATCGAGCATATTTCCTTATTATTCGACAAAATTACATCTTACATTATTCAACTCAGTGTTGAAAACAAATCTATATAAATAAAATTGAAAATCTTTCTGTCTGTCCGTCTATCTGTCTGTCTGTCTGTTTGTCCCGTCATCACGGGAGAATGGTTGAACCGAATTTCATGAAATTTTGTGGGTAGCTTAGAAATAGTCCCTCTTAAAATTTAGTCTATGTTTTGAGTTTCTACGTCCAGTGGTTCTCGAGATATTAGTAAAAAACCAAATATTCATTTGTCTCATCATCATGGGAAAACGGCGGAACTGAATTTAATGAAATTTTGTGGATAGCCTTGAAATAGCCCCCTATAAATTTAGTCCAAGTTTCGAGTTTCTAAGACCAGGGGTTGTCGAGATATTAATAGAAAACGGAACTTTTTCCTAGGATTTCTACTCTCCAACTCAGTGGTTTATCCAAAAAGGAAAGGATGAAAATCGTTTGTTTAAAACGTCAAAATGAAATAAAACTTTATTTCTGAGTTTGGTGCAGGATTTTGCATTAATTAGTCACTATCGCAAAACATGAATTGTTTGAAACATGAATTGTTTGAAACTTGAATTTTAATGGAAAATCTACCTCCATGGTTCATTTTTCACAAGCTTTTAACTCAACTTTTTTTAGCTCAACGATGAAAAGTATAAAAAAATCAAAATGGCTATTGAATTTCGCATTTTATGAGGAAGATTCTATTTTATATCATGTTGCTCGGAAACAGAATGAAATTAAATGTGTTGTTAATATTTATTGTTTTTTTTTCTATTTAAATAATAAATAAATGTATGTTAAAACATATTTTATAAATGAACGGTATGATTGTTCTTTTAATTATATAAATTGCGGACTGCCTACATTACTTTCATTTATTTTAGCAAAAAGTTTTCAAGCTCATATATTGTGTTTAGCTAATAAACTCATATATTGTGTTTACCCAATAAATTCATATATTGAGTTTACCCAATAAATTCATTTAGCCGATTGTTGAAGCGGAAGAAGTGTAGAACGGGTGTATCTTCTAATACAATTTTAGTGTTTTCATTTAGTATATACAAACGGGATCAGGATATTTTTTTTTTATTCTTCAGATCTGCAAATTCAGAGCTGCGAATTTAGCTGAATATCTCTAAATAACTTGGTAACTTTTCTTAAACTTTACCAAATTAGCGGAAATGTCTCCAAATTGATAAAAATGATGCAAATCAATGAAATTAAATTTGTTTTTTTAGAAGAGAGTACTGAAATGATGTTTCGGTAGCATTTGTCGGTCAGTCCATCCATCCTACTTAGTAACACATTTAGCGAATTTTTTTAATATCACCAAATTAATAAAAATGTTTGTAAATCCATAAAAATATCATGGAATTGATAAAATCGCGCTTAATAAATGAAATTCATTGTGTTTTGTTAGGGGATAGTATTGTAATGATGTTTCGTTAATTTGTCGCAAATTGGGGGCTATCAGTTTTATAGTCCCACTTGGCTATAAATTTGGCGTTTTTTTAAATTATCGCTAAATTGAAGAAAATGTCGCCAAACCTTCCATGGAGATCGCATTATTCAGGCGATATGATTTCCATCAATTTATTTGAAGCAAATGATATCATGTCGCTTAGCAACGGATCCAATGTCTTATGCGGCAGACGAGTTTTATTAAATCTTTTCCGATTTGAATAATAAAGATATGTATATTAAATAAATTTCATTGACATTGCATTTTTGACTGGATAATATCAATTACAGTCTTCAGGTTTAAACATTATTATTATTGATATTTTCGGGGACTGTTGATTCAGGGATTATTGATATTTTCAGGTTATTATGCCATTGTTTTATGACGAAAATTGCTGAAACTCATATATAGTACGTTGTACGAGTAATCTTCTACAAATGCATGGGTATATCGTCTAATCTACGAGAATATAAGTAGTACAGGTATATTGGCATATATTTTGATATATATTGGCATATATTGGAATCAATTACGACCTTCTAGTATAAAAATTACGGGGATTATTGATATTTTCAATTTATTATGTCATCTCTTTTATTTTGGCAAATATTTTTGAGACTCATATTGTAATACGGGTAGTCGTCTACTAACACACTGGCATATTTTCTAATCTACGACAATATAAGTAGTGCGGGGTTGCATATATTTATTCCATCCCTTTTGTTTTGTAAATTTGCTTGCAAAAGGGGCCAGGATACTTTATTCTTCAGATATGCCCGTGAAGATAATTTTACATAGTGAGAACAGATATTCTTAAACTTCTCTTTATGAGGAATAAATTGAATATTTTAACAGAATTTGCACATGATTGCGAATTACAAGTTTCTTTATATTATATACTCCATACGAAGAACGGGTATGCTGCTAGTATTTATATAATAATTACTAAACTTATTGAGTTACTGAGTGAGGGGTGATATATCAAAATTTTCGAGCATATTTCTTAATGATTCGACAAAATTACATCTTACATGGTTCAACTCAGTGTTAAAAACTAATATTTTTACTATATTCACTTAACTTATTGAGTTACTGAGTGAGGGAGTGATATATGAAAATTATCGAGCATATTTCTTAATGATTCGATAAAATTACATCTTACATTGTTCAACTCAGTGTTGAAAACAAATATTTATACTATAATATTCACTGAACTTATTGAGTTACTGAGTGAGGGAGTGGTACATCAAAATTATCGAGGAGCACTTTTACTATAGCTGAAACTTTGGTTTTGGTGTCATTCGGTCCGTCTCAGATTCGAGACCACGGAAGAAATACGAAATTTCAAAATTCGAAATACGGGTGACGGTGCATAGGAATAATCGAACTATTCAAAACAACTTTGTGTAATTATCGAGCGCTCCCACTCTAGCAACAATCTTGGCTTTAGTCTCGTTCGATTCTTCTTAGCTTTCAGGTCAGCGAAAAATAAAATATTTTGAAAATTCGAATTAGGGTTGACGAGATGCAAAGGAATAGTTCAAAAAAATTCAAACAACTTTCTGAAATGAACTAATATCTCCACTCGAGCCAGAATCTCGGTTTTGATCTCTCACATTCGACCCCCCAGACCAACAAACAAAATCTAATATTTTGAAAATTCGATTCAGGAGCCACGATACAAAGGGATTTTCAAAAACTTTTAAAATTTTAAATACACAATTTGATATCGCTTCGTGTTATATTTAATTACCACTAGCCATTAAAAACGCGCGAAGAGTTTGGTAAAATGTCTAGTTAATATTTTATCTATACACATTTCTGGCCATATTCCTATTTACCCCAAGACATATTCCTACTATCAAATATCATCCCCCAATGCGACCGTAATTAAGTACCTTAACGGCGCGGGTGAAATGGCTAGTTTAATATTTATCTATACACATTTCTGGCAATATTCCTACTTTCCGCAAAACATATTCCTACTGTCAAATATCATCCCTCCAATGCGATAGTAATTAAGTACCTTAACAGCGCGGGGGAAATGGTTAGTTTAATATTTTATCTGTACACATTTCTGGCGATATTCCTACTTTCCCCAAAACGTATTTCCACTTCATCAAATAAATACCTTCCTCCCAATGCGATAGTAATTAAGTACCTTAATCGCGCAACCTGAAAGAGAAAAATGATTTTTTAACAAGCACAAAATCAGCAATTCAACCAGCAAATAAATTCTAGATAAAGTAGATTAAAAGTTATGTTCTATCAAATCACGAAATGGCGTCTTCGAATTCATTAAAATACGCTTTTCTATTCACTGAGAGTGAAAAACAAGTTTTACTTTCACATGTTTTATCCTTTAAACAGTAATCCCACGACTTATAGAGATGCGACTGAGTTTGACCTTCGTCGTCTAATGATCCATATCGAATGCTTGAAATAAGTTTATTCAGATGTAATACAGTTTGTTTTTATCCTACTTCATCTTGGGCATCGTGTGCTTCTTTGCGTGACCACAATACTACTGCTGAACCTCAAGAAAACCACAAGAAATGCCGCTTCAAATCGTTTCACGGTTGTTGACTTTTTGCAAAACAAGAGTGGACTCTGCCCCTTAAATATTATAATACGTTTATTCAGGAGATTTACTTTTATTCTAGTTATCACCTGGCCTACTTCATAGAAATAGAAAATATTTAAATCAAGAAGGAAAGTTTTGGGATAGGTTATACAATAATATTCTAATTTTATAAAATCTTATTTTTATTCATTTATACTTGAATTGAAATGTACAGGAAGATAAAAATCTGAATATCATAAATAAGCATTGTTCTATACAAAGCTCTTGGGAAAGTCCATATATCCCCAATAACTTTTTAACCAGGTATCATATCATAACGAAGGCAGCGTGCGCCTATAGGAAGTTGTCCATGCGCAGTCAATTGAACATACTTGTAGAAATCCTAGTGGCGAAATATGAAACTTCAGAAAACTAACTCAAAAAGTTAAGAACGCGTCAGTATATCTAACATAGGTAAAACAGTTATGCTTTAATTGACTCCAGATTCCACAATAAGGTAGTTAATTGAGAAATATATTCATGAGTATAATAATAATAATAAAATTAAAAATATATATTTAGGTATATTTTTTACTTTTATTTTTAAATGTACCTTCCCCCTTAGTATAGTCAGAAACTGTTTTGTGTACTAAACAAACAAACCAAACAAGCTTCAATAGGGCGAAGTGACTTCCCCTGACATTGATATATGCTTCGCATCGATGTTTCATATGTTCGATCAAATAATCCAGAGCAGCAGAGGGCAATAACTGTCATTCTAGCAGCTGTTGGAGAGTAATTAGAGGGAATAGAGGAGCAGAGACAGATTTTCCAAGGGCAACCCAAAGATATTCGATGTGCTTAAGGTTCGGAGATTACGCTTTAATGGACACTGCGTACCCATGCAGTTACATGCTGACGACACCATTTTTCTCGCGCTCCTCTAGCCTTCGTGGTATCTAAATAACTCGTGGTACACAGATAACTCATGCTACTCCGATAACTCGTGGTACCCAGATACCTTGTAGTACCTAGATAACCCATGGTACCCGATAACTCGTGGTATCTGGGCATAGAATCCTCAGACATGTAGCCCTCACCTCGCAGTGGTGGATTTCGATTTTCCTATTGTCGTGTCAGTTATTGATCGGAGAGCTAGTGCATCGGAGAGCTGAATCGCTTGGCGATTGAGCTTAGTCAGTAATACGATGTACTGGTCATCAGACGATGTTTTCGCCAAAGGACAACCTGTAACGGGTCTCTGGACAGCTTTTCCAGTTATTTGAAATTGTATCCATAAACGAGAAACGACAAAATGTCCTCAGCAAATACATTTTCTACTTCCTTAATGGATGGTCCTGCCTCAAGCCTCCCAGCAACACGCGAGCTTTGAGAATCTTTCTAATGTATTTCTGGTGTCATAACAAAGCTAATCTAATACAAAAGCAACTCTTAAAAAATTTCTTGGAGCATTGAAACTCTTAAACGTAATAAAATCCACGCTACTTGAAATCGCTATTTGAGAATTTGCATAGCGTGCTTAACTCTTGGAAGGCAGCGCAGTACGAAACATCCAACTGATGAGAGGAGGGGAAGTTCCTCCAAGTTGTAAACTAATCTACTCTAAATAAATACTTCAAACTAAACTTAAGCATGATTATACATTTTTCAACCATAATGAAAAAAAAACGTAGGGGAAACTGAGCTAATACGAGATACAAGCTAGTAAAATAAATATATTTTATATTTATGTTAAAACACGCATTGAAATAATAAAAATTTATTCTTAAATATGTTCAGTAATTTTCCATGAATTTTCAATGTTTTACTTTGGTTTTTGGACTTTGAAAAGTATTTCCCTTACCTCCTCCAACCAACCTTATTACCCCGTTGAACGCACCAATAATTCTTCATTTAATGACTATATTCATCTTGTTGGTTTAGTAACATAGCTTGATAGTATCTGAGCAACTGATATTACTTTTTAAAGTTTTAAATTTTGCTTTTTCAAGTTAGTATGACGGAAACCTTTGAAGTAGATAGTTCACAAAAATCTGAGAGGTCATTTACATATTTAGGTGACACATTCTTGGTAAAGAAAGTAATATGTTATAAAAAATACTTCCTTGGAGAAAGCAGGGATATTAGAAAATAAATTAAACATACATAAAAAATATATTTAGTGACCAAATATTGCATTAATATAATAACCACCTTTCTCCCAAGTTAGAAGTAAAAATTTATTTCTATGGTGATAGAGTAATTTACTTAAAGATTCATATTTAAATATGATTCATATTATATTGGCATCCATTTTAAAATGCATAGCAGCTCGAGATATACCACGTTTTCAGATAAAGTTATCGAAAAAGTTACATAAAAGTAAAATAAGAAGCAAGTATTTAAAGTCCTTAAGTAGGCTGATCTTGGAAACAAATTTGGCAAAATATCACCAACTTGGCGATTTTTAGAAAGTGTTGCCAATTTAATGAAATTGTCGCCAAATTGAGATAAACCATACTTAATTAACAAAAATGGCACCAAAATTGATGAAACCGTAATTTCTTTCTATCAATGAAAATTGTTTAATATGTAGACTATATTGGTTAATGGATTCTATCAATATTTCTAATTGTCAAGTTAGATTTACGCGAACTGCAGATTAATTTGGTACTAGTTTTTGAAATAGTTTTGTACATTGTCATTCAGAAAAGCGCCAAATGCAATTAATGCACATTGTTCAGCATTAAAAAAATGCACCATGTACATCATTAGTTTGAGGTGAAAGTCGTGAAATCATTTCATTATATAATGAAAGTTATGTGCTGTCCATATCAGATATTTAAAAATGAATGACAAACAAATTGTAGCCATAAAGCTATTTCGTAGCAATTTTTGTAAAGGCGTTTTTGTATCTCATAGCACGCACATACCTCACACGCACCACAAGGTTCTAAATAACAACGTATGAGAACATAACCACCATTATCATTAATTGCAATTACAAAATCCTCATTCTCCTGTAATGCAAATATTTGCATTGCATCCAACTTCCTCCCCTTTATCACCATGACATTAACGCAAATAATTACACCCTGCTTGTTTATATTGATCAAACACAACCTCTCTTAACGAGAAACGTCTTCTCGGATGCAAATAGCAATACTTGTTGACATTAGTAATACCTTTATCGATGCCTTTTAACTTTGAAAAGAGCCGCCTTACACTTCCCAAGGAGTTAATCTTTCTGCTGCTGTGTACCGCAATGCTTCAATGATTTCGTAGAGATCGGCCCAGTAATTACCGTGGCCCACTTCCACTGCAAAGAAATTGACTTTTCCTGTACTGTAAAAGAGAAAGCGCCTTTTCAGAAAGGGATTGTTCTCCGAGGGCATTGTCTGATTTAATTGAGTCTGGGGTGCTCCCCCTGGAGCCGGGGAGGTTTGGTTTACTGAACTTTCTTCAGCTTAGTAGGGTGATACACATCTTTGGTGTCTTACAAACATGCGATACTTTCTCCACGATGGTGATGTCATTCAAGCATGAAACAATTTTGGGGGCTTAGTGATTTTTTCACTTTCAGTTCTATTGTCGTGTTCAGTGAAAATGGCTCTATAATCAGAAAAAAGGGGTTTTCAGTCACGGAAGTGAAAAACGACATTTTCGTACCTGATTGAACTGAGTAAATTCAGGAGGAGTTTCTGAATTTACAGAGAAAATCAATAATTAATTTTTTGTCATCATATATTTCTATAAGAGAAAAATCTTAGGCTTAAACAACATGCTTTCATCGTACGATTAACAGTAACAAAATACATAAATATCAGACGAAATATAGATATACTTATTCTGCAAGATTTGTTCTGGATGACAAATTTGTTATAATTTCAATAATAATTAAGACAATCTGAAAACGACTATTGTCTCATTTATAAATTTATCTACCGATTTCTAGCAGCGAGATTACGCTATACCCATTTTTCAATCGAGAAGATAATCTTCCCTTTTATATTTGAAATGGAACCTACAAATCTATTTAGCTAATTTTCAGTTAAAAACATAAATTGTTATACATAAAAATATGTTTAATCAAGAATTTCAAGATAAAATAAAGAACCTACAAGAATCAATGAATAATATATATTTTTTTCTTTTGACTCAGGCCATTTGACATACACAAAGAAGGGCCTGGTTGGACGGCCGTGAGTGTGTCACCCAATTTAGACAAGGACCCAATGAAACCGTATCCTATTCCCCCTGCTACCAACCTTTCGGAAGGACCTTCGAACCCACATATTTTACGTGCCTGTACTCCAAGGAGATAGTTTGGGTAGAATCTAAAATTAAGAATAAAAATTATCGAGTAAAAGTATAAAGAAGCGCCAAACTGCCGAATGAAATAATTTAAGAATTACAATATTTTATTAGTTATAGCATGAAACAATTGACAGTTTGTAAAGAACCTTCCTGTCCCAACCGAAAACTGAATCTGACTGACCACCGAACTGACTGACCACCTTCTGGTATTTTTACCTCAGGTTAACCTCCTGCTGCTACTATTTTTATCCAGGTTAGTATCCTGCGTGGTCGTTATCCTCTCAATTTGAAATCGGCACTCAGTCTTCCAGACTCCTCTGAATCCATACTAGTCTTACTAGAGTCACTTTCAGACCTCCGACATCTTTGCACTAACCTACAGGGTTGATTTTTTCGGGCTCTATTGTAAAGAGCCTTGCTGCCCCAACCGGGAATCGAACCCCGGATCTCCAAACTGGCCAGTCGAAACTCTACCATTGAGCTACTGGGACGTAATTGCAAGCTCTTATCGTTGAAGTGGACTCTGCAAGTTACATGCAAAAGACTAAAGCTCATCCATTCAATTTAATTAATCTATTAGTTTGCTCGTTTGAATTTATCAATTTGTTCACATTTCTAATTGGATTCACTTTCCGTTTATCAGCACTTTCTCTCCCGTGTCACATGTGTAACTATCTGAGGACAGAAGTCTCACTTGCTTTGACATATGTGGCTGCACTATCTAACTGTATACGAACATAAAGAGTCATATCTAGTGCAAAGTTAAACATATATTATAAATAAATAAATAAAATTGGCATCACGTCTGATTTCAACCAGCAGAAACAACAAGCACACAATATTTATTATGAATTCATAATATATTATGAATATATTATAAATTCATAATAAATAAATTTCATCTACAATTCAATTATTTGACAAATATTTTCATATTTTACTAGAAAACTCCGAAATTTTACCTTGTGCTTTTATAAAAAAATTATTCTGCAAAGCATAGAATTTTTTTAAATAGAAATAGGAGGATTAATCAAGAAATATCAATTAACCTTTTGCTTACTGGTGGGACAGCGTTAACCCCAAACGAAGAACCTCTCAAAAAGACAGGTATTTGATATACCCTATCCCAAACAGTTCGATCCCGCTTTGCAGACATTGGCGTCCCCACCCGTAAGAAAAAGGTTAATTACTGGAGACACTGTGAAAAATGTTTAAAAATTAATATATTATTAGTAATATAAGTTTTATTATTTTTACTTACTATATGACACTCAATATATTATTTTTAATTTATTTTGACTTTTGTAAGCATACTCACGTTTATATGCATGAAAATACACGTATATAAGAAAATGCACACGTTTATAGTATGCATATATAATACATAAAACTGCATAAAAATAAAACTGAGAAGAATACGATTTAATGAAAATAGAATCTCTAAGATATATTTTGATCCTTAAAATATGTTGAGTCCACTTCACCTATAGAAGAATAGAGCATTGCCATAGTAGTTGAACGGATACAGCGTCGATTCATAAGGTAGACATTATTAGTTCGAATCCTGGTTGGAACAAAAATTATTTACAATTGCATCCCAGAAACTTAATCCTAGAATTTAGATGTAGTAGTTTACTAAGATCTCAAAATGTCCAGATTTCAATGTTTTAAAAGAACCTGGCAATTGTTTCAATACACAAGTGTTACTCACATCAAACAGTGCACTATCCTGTATTAAAATAAGTATAAAAGTAAGCAAATGAAATATATCTAAAGATTCCCTTCGATATGAAATATGAAGGATGATGTAGGATTCGCGTTAACTGTAGAAGAATATACTAGTAGACTAGTAGCTCAAAGGAACCCTGTCAGATGGAAATCGTGGACTGATTCCCATTTGGGACATGAGCTCGTTACATATAGGTGAAAAGATCAATAAGTATAGAAATTTTAAACAGATAATATAAAAATTTTAATTAAAAATTTTTTAGACAAAAATTTTAAAAAGATATAGTAAAGACAGCCCAGTTGTTTGGAAAAAAAGGTCTTTAATATTAACACCATCTATGACCCATTTCTATGACTATTAAATTACAACATTAAATTACAAATCCAGAGCGCTTTCGAACGTCACTATGTCCTTCACCAGTGGGAATGTAAATTGTTTAAGATGTGAATCTTATGCACATTCCACAACCGTGAAACACTATTGGGCAGTGTATAAGAGCTCATATTCATCACATCTTAAACAATTCACATTTGCACTGATGAAGGACGTAGTGACATCCGAAAACGCTCTGGATTTGTAATTTAATGCCATAATTTAATGTACGTTATATATGGTGCTAATATTAAAAACCTTTTTTGCCAAACAACTTGGTTGCCTTTACTATATCTTTTTAAAGTGAAAATATGTTTAACTTGTTTTTAAGATGTCTGTTGTTAAGAAAAGTGTCTGGTATTGCAGAGAGTAACAGTATGTCAACTATATTGGCAAATTCACGTGGCAATTTTAAATAATCGTCAGAATCATATTGACGCATATGATAAAGTAAGAACATGAAATATTGTTGCCATTTATAATTATTCTTGGAAAGATAAGTTAAATAGAAGAGAAGATCCTTTCCTTAGCTAAGAATCCATATTATGTTTTCAGTAGAATATTTGATGAATTCTAGGTTCAACAAAAATCTGCATATTCCAAAAAAATATCAGCAAATTCAATACTTTTGCAGTCAGGTTATCTGAATCTTGAAAGCAAATCAATGTAGTCATATAATTGCCGTTAACTCTAGTGTAGTCATATAATTGCCGTTAACTCTAAACTGCACAAATAAAATGAAGGAATGGAATATTTTTGCAAAAAGTATCGGAAACGAAGAAAGTTTAATGAACGTAATTAAAATTTTATGTTGAATGGCTTAGAACAAGATAGTAAATATAGAACTTTGTTAAAAAATGCGCAAACTCTTCCAGATATCGATTGCTTAAAGCAATTTAAACTTTTAAACCTTTTTTCACTACTGCATTAGTTAACGAGATTTGCGGATGGCATGTTTTATCAGTTTTTCGATTTCTTGTGAAAAAAAAGAAAAAATGTAACCGTGGAACTAGATGTTATTAGAATTGATATTATACTATAGGTTTAGTTTATTTACATTACAGCAATATATGGTAGTAAATATTTTCCTTTCAACTTCAATTAGTTTTCTTACGGTCTTAGTTAAAAGGCTTCTATCTGTAACTGGATTTCCTACAAAAAAACAACTATAAATTGAACAAGCTATTAGCCGATATATATATATACATATATATATATATATATATATGTATATATATATATATATATATATATATATATATATATACATATATATATATATGTATATATATGTATATATGTATGTATATATATATATATATATATATATATATATATATATATATATATATATATATATTTGTTCTTTTTCACAATATATTTAGGTGGGCCAACGGCCTTACTGAGCTGAAAACACCGGTTCTCGTTAGATCACCGAAATCAAGCAGCATCTGGCGTGGTTAGTACTTGGGTGGGTGACCACCTGGGAACACCGCGTGCTGTTGGCACATTTCGGGCGCGGTAACCCGGTGGTTTGCGGACTGGATTTGCACGCTGCTGACGAGACTAGACTCTCAGATCGGAATTCGCCCTTATCTGCTGTAGAGTTCAATTTGGAGTTTTTTGGGGTCAACTTTGGGCCTTTATTTTTTTTTATCTGTATAAAAGTTTTAGGTGAATTCGATGCAATGATCAATGGGGATTGTCCCTTAAATATTTCGGAGTTAATGCCAAAATAACAATGAAGAAGGTTCCTTGTGCAAATTTTAGATATTGATATTTGTATTCATCCCTATAGATTGATATCTTCCGTTTTGTTATGCGACATAAATTGTGCAACTTTTGTAGAATGTTTAGATTTATTTTAATGGCTGCAGAAGATAGTTGTGAAAAAGAACAAATACATGTGCTTGTGTGTGCGTATATGTGTGTCTGTTACAATTGTACATTATTAAATTTGTTTGCGGTTGGAGCAAATGCGATAGACCTAGTAATAATTTTGAGTAGTATCATTTTAAAGTGAGATGTAGCACATAAGAAAATGTTATTGAAAATTCTGAAATCGCCTATAAATATGATCGCAAGTTTGATTATTTATTGGAAAGTCAAAAGGTATTTAAACTAAAATGGCATCTTGCACAAACAAGATTTTTCGCGAAAATGTATTTGTTCATCTTCATAATGAAATTTTCAAAAGGAAAGTTACTTTAAATAGTCCAAGAAAGTGATTCCAGGATAATTAAATACGAAGTTCAACATTAAATGCAAAATATGTTTATAAATATAATTCAAAATCTCCCTAGCAAACTATGTGACATGGATACTATATAACTAAAGTGAACCAGAAATTCGAAATTTAATATATCATAATACCTTTATTGGTCAAGCTAAATAAAATCACCAAATACGTCAAACTAAAATCCCGCTTTACTAAGGACGGATAGCTAAGTATCACATCGCAGCCTGCCGTTCGACGAGAAGGAAAATTTAAAGCTTTATACTATAAATCGCTCAACCTCAGTTTTATTTCATTTATTTTTATTTTATTTTTGCTCGTAATGAGAAACGGTAAATATTTTCCCGTTGAACTCTTCACGTCTGTACTATTATTTTAATATCAAAATTAACTGAATTATTTTAAAATGAAATCCTAGAACATAGAAAGATGCTCTGGCAGATTATCGTATTATGATAAACAGCGTTTCAAAAAGTGTTGATAATTCATCCAACTTTGATTAACCGAAACCCAATTAATGAGGTACTAATAAACCTTACGACTAAATCGCCAATTTTCATTCCTATAAAAATCATGTTATTCTCACCAACAGGACCACGGTGTTATTTTTAAAAATATGGTTCGTCGAATGTATTGTTCACTGAATTCATGACTCTCCGAACATCGTATAAATTGGTATCAGTAAACCCGGTCTAGTGACACCCGGATGATCCAAGTGCACAGTTAATCAGGTACCAGTAGACTTGGTTCATCAAATGCCTCGCTCATTTAACCAGACATCTGAATTCTCAAAATCGCAATTAAAACAAATAAAGTAAGTTCCAAGGAAGAATATTTTTTAAATACCATACTACATAACTACACCGGCAGACGTGAATGCCTTTTAAAGCATCGGAAGAAAATTACCACAAACCTCGATGGAATAACTAAATTTACATTTCTTATGAAATCTCATAAACATGGACAGCGGACCGAAAAATAGCTCGTGAAGTAAATATATACTTAGCCAAGTATATCTACTCCACGATTGGAATTTCTTAACATAGAATTTCTAGAAAAATATTCGTAAAGAAAACCCTAGTGGTACTTAAATGCTTATAGATAGATAGGTACATGAATGCTTATACACACACACGCTAGCAATTTTTATTTTCTCATACTTTGTAATACAGTATAAAGTGTTGTTTTCATGAAAATTTTTGCATTCGAGATTTTGATGCCAATATATGTTTTAAGACCTGTAAAGAGCCTTGCTGTCCCAACCGGGAATCGAACCTTGAATCTCCGAACAGACCAGCCGATGCTCTACCGTTGAGCTACTCGGACGAAATTGCAAGCTCTTATCGCCGAAGTGAACTCTGCATTCTCCACCATCTAATGTCAGATTGACGGGCAATTGGCAATCTGACTGACCACCTCCCACTATATTGACTTCAGGTTAGCCTCCTGCTGCTACTATTATTTTTACCCAGGTTAATATCATGCGTGGTCGTTATCCTCTCAATTTGAAACTGGCACTCAATCTTCCAGAGTCCACTGAATCCTTACTAGTCGTACTAGGCCCACTTTCAGACTCCCAACATATTTGCACAAATCTACAGGGTTGATTTGTTTGGGCCCCAACCGGGAATCGGACCCTGGATCTCAGAACTGGCCAGTCGACCCTCTGCCATTGAACTACTGGGACGAAAGTGCAAGCTCTTATAATCAAAGTGGACTCTGCAGACCTCCTGAATACGTGTTGACTATTTTTGGAGTGATACCCGTGTGTCGGTGGTCGACTTTTTGTGTACACTATAGTGGCCACAAATATCAATGGATTTTCACGAAACTTTATATGTGGATTTCTTATTAAAAATTGTAGAACTAGATAGAATGTTTTTTAAATTAAGCGAAAACATTTATCAAACTTTCATATTCTTTTTAACATGGCAACACAGAACGAAATTTGACATAATCATGCATAAAAGGGTTTATTTATGGATCAATGATTGCGAGACTTAATAGTTTAAATCATTATTGTGAAAACTAACCGCGATACAATTTTTACTTTCCTTATATACATAATGTACAAGGAAAGTATTGTGACGGGGTCGAAAATTCGAATTCGAGTTTTCGACGGGAGAGCACGTTTCAAGCATCCCTGATCACGAATCAAACATTTTTGAAGTGATGTGTATGTGTGTGTGTGTGTGTGTGTGTGTGTGTGTGTGTGTGTGTGTGTGTGTGTGTGTGTGTGAAAGTATGTGTGTGTGTGTGTGTGTCAGTGAGTCTGTGGAGACGATAACTGACGAACGAATGGACCGATTCGAACCAAATTTGGTACAAAAATCACAATCCGTAAACACTGGAAGCCTATTGTTTTTATACGTGATCGAATGTTCAGAACCCCCCTAAATTTTCGAATGAAATTTTGAAAAAATCGTTAAAAAATCAAAACCGCTGATAAAGTTACGCAAATAGACATTTCTTATGTAATTTTTCATTAGAAAACGATTGGCATAAATTTTAGAACGCTAACATGAACCGTTCTCGAGATATTGTACATTTTTCAAAAAAATTATGAAAAAGTCACATAAAAAAAAATTCCTATTGAGAAACATGTTCACTTTTCATATGTAATACCATGCGATAAATTGAGTGACATCATTCTCGTGGATCTAGCTCGTTCCATTCATGAAAAAATATACTTTGAATAATACTTTTGTATTAGAACGCCAATAGTCATTTATCTGCTGTAAGAATAACTTTTTTCTTAGTGCATAACTCTTGGCGAGATTTTGGCGACGAATTTGGCGGAATGTCGCCAACTTGGCGACTTTTTTGAAATGTTGCCAAATTAATGAAAATCTCGCCAAATGGATAAAAATGATGCTAAATCAATGAAAATGACGACTAATTGTCGAAAATTCAATATCTTGGAAAGAATATTAGTATCTACTATAAGAAAATCCTATTACTTTTCTTATATACATAATGTATAAGGAAAGTATTGTGACGGGGTCGAAAATTCGAAATCGAGTTTTCGACGGGAGAGCACGTTTCAAGCATCCCTGATCACGAATCAAACATTTTTGAAGTGATGTCTGTGTGTGTGTGTGTGTGTGAAAGGATATGTGTGTGAGAGTCTGTGAAGACGATAACTGACAAACGAATGGACCGATTCGATCCAAATTTGGTACAAAAATCACAATCCGTAAACACTGGAAGCCTATTGTTTTTATACACAATCGAATGTTAGAACACCCCTAAATTTTCAAATGAAATTTGGAAAAAATAGTCAAAAAATCAAAACCACTAATAAATTTACGCATATAGACATTTCTTATGTAATTTTTCATTAGAAAACGATTGACATAAATTTTAGAACGCTAACATCAACCGTTCTCGAGATATTGCACATTTTTCAAAAAAATTATCAGAAAGTCATATAAAATAAAAAAAAATATTTTCTCTTGAGAGACATGTTCACTTTTCAGTAATACCATGCGATATATTGGATGACATCATTCTCGTGGATCCAGCTCGTTCCATTCATGAAAAAAGATACTTTGAGAAATACTTTTGTATTTGAACGCCAATATTCATTTATCTGCTGTAAGAATAACTTATTTCTTTGTCCATTATGCTTGGCGAGATTTTGGCGACGAATTTTGGCGGAATGTCGCCAACTTGGCGACTTTTTGAAATGTTGACAAATTAGCGAAAATCTCGCCAAATGGATAAAAATGACGCTAAATCAATGAAATGACGACTAATTGTCGAAAATTCAATATCTTGGAAAGAATATTAGTATCTACTATAAGAAAAATCTATTTATTTTACTGTAAAAGTGGTAAATTCATTACGTTATATAAGGAAAGTCATGTGTTGCCCACATCAGATTTTTTTTGTTCGTGACGACATGAGACCCCTCGGGTGGGGGAGGGGGGGGGGTAAATTTTCCTATCAGGGGGTATATTGTCAAGTATGGTATGAATCAAATAATTTTGTAAAGCCCTTTAAAGTGAAGGGTAACACTCTGTTGTAATCATGTGGATCCACAATACCAATTTTTCAAAACAATTTCTTGTACAATTTGAAAAGAAAAGTTACTAAAAAATGGATGAGTTGAACCACACTCTCGTTAATTTTATAAGACTAAAACCATTTTCTTGAGATTTGGAAAAATGTATCTTAATCGCAAAGTTTTAATATAATCATTTTTGTAATTATTATACGCAGCACACTGCATAACAATTACTGGCACACTGCCTAAATTAACTCTCTGGATAATGTGCAAATTCCATATATATTCCTCAGCAAATTTTATATTAACACCTTTGATAACAAACTCGGTTATTGAAATCTTAGCAAAAAGTATGCACTCAAAAATTTGTCCAAATCGACTACATTTTCGAAATGTTGTGTTACTACAATCTCGAGAAATAAACATATGTTGCGTGAGCAGCTTTTTGTCAATCACATTCAGAAATGTCATCACCATATAAACTGTTAGAGCCAAATATATCTTTGCAATTTGCATCCAAATTAGTTTAAATAAGTATTATTATAAATTCATTTGTTGTAATTTCTGGGAATTATCGTGAGACAATGTGTAGTAGTTTATCAGATATTCTGCATTGTTTATGTAATAACTCTCAAATATAAAGTATCATGTACACTACTCAATATCAGTAAATTTCATATAAATATCGGCTGTGTGTTTTAAAACTAGAGGGCTCCGATCCCGGCTTGCTACGTACTCTCGTAACTCACTTTACGAGTCGGGAGGCTTCGCCTCCTAATCGTTGGCCCTCGCAGAGCACACTTCGCGAGCTATTATAATTTGAACTAAATTTTAAATTGAAACACGGTTTATTTCATAATGTTTCTTTATTATTCCTCTACAAATGTACCGATTTTCACATTTTCTATACTGTAGTTTTGTTGTACGAGACAGAGAACCTCGATGAATGTGCCGATACGGAAGAACATTTCTCACTTCAGAAGTGCATAAAAAATAAAATAACTCTTAAACTGCATCGAAATTGAAAAGGGGTTCCGTGCTGCAAAAATTCAACTATGCAGGTACTTGTCTCAAAAATCCGTGGCCCTGCTATTGTTAGTCTGTCTAAGACCCGAACTCGCAGCTCAAAAATTTTGCCTTTGATTTTGACTTTAAATATTTCTGAAACTAAAATTTAAATCGAAAAATGATTTATTTCAGCGTATTTCTCAGACATTTCCCTACAAGTGTACGAAATTATATATTTTTATATGCTACAGGTTTTGCTGTACGAAGCAGAGAATGTCGAACGAATGAGACATTTTCCAAACAGCGGTGGCGGCTTCAGCTACTTTTTGTAATAGAGATACATCGTGGTACAACGATCTGTTGAACATAAATGCAAATTACATAATTTTCATCTGATAACACTGAAAATAAGTAAGGCCTGTAGGATGATGAAATTCACCATGCCTTCCAAATTTATTAAATTGGATTTCCAGTAATCACCTTTGGACACATATTTGCGCAGCGGTTTTTAGCTTACAACTTGCACAATTTTCACCACAAAGTCAGCAATGAATTCGAAAGTAGTTGAAATACGCCATACCTACTAAGTTTTACAAATATCCGTTGCATTTCAAGAAATTATCATCACGGTCAGATTAAGTAAAGGGCCTCATTACAAAGGGGTCCCTAAAAGTCGGCTTATGTAAAATAGAACAAACTAACATATGTTTATTTATTTTTATAAAAGAAAAGTGACACATTGATGGGTAACTTATGTTTGTAAGTATAAAAGACGTACCAATCATGTGCAATTTGAACAGTATTTAACAGCTGATAATTTCAGAATTTATGCAGAGTGCAAATTCATATACAGGGTGTCCCAAAAACATTGACCACGGCTTTTATTCCTTAAACGTTGATCGTAAACATATAAAATAAATTACAAAGTTGCATAAAAAAAGGTACAAAATTTTATGAAATCGATAAAAATTTTCAGAGTATTGAATTTGAAGAAATACAAAATTTAAATTTTTATACGGCCCCTTACAAAAACATTTCCAATTAGTAAAATGTGCCCTATACATTAATAAGGAGATGTACAAAATTTCAGCATTTTATAATAAAAAGTCCCAGAGATATATTTAAACAAAGTTGGTGAGGGATTAATCACAAATTAAAATGCAAATGTTTACAGCAAGAGTGCAAATGACGCAAACGCAGAAATGCATCATAGGCAAATAATATCTGCCTCTTATCTTTAATGGATCTTGGAAATCATTTTGAACAAGCTTTATAATCTTTGTGTAAAGTTAATGTTTCTACACAGTGCAGATACTTTTGTACCAATAAATAGCAAAATTATTATTTATTTATGTTATCATTGTTTTCTATCGTAATTTGTGTATGACCCCTTAAACGCAATCTGCCGACATGATTTCTCTCCTCCGAGATCCCATTTCGATGCATCGAAAAGTGGTATAAGTCCGCATTTTTGTCTTTTCATATCTCTGGGACTTATTATGATAAAATGCTGAAATTTTGTACATCACTTTATTAGTGTATAGGGCACATTTTACTCATTGGAAATGTTTTAGTACGAGGGCCGTATAAAAATTTAAATTTTGTATTTTTAAAATTTAGTTCCCTTGAAAATTTTAATCGATTTCATAAAATGCTGTACCTTTTTTTACGCAACTTTGTAATTTATTATATATGTCTGAGATCAATATTTAAAGAATAAAAGCCGTGGTCAATGTTTTCGGGACACCCTGCATATTTTTTTGTAAAAAATATTAAAATTGTAATTTTTACGAATTAAAATATACCATTAATATAAAATGGAAAATTATGATAATTCTTTGATGTTAGAGTTTTATTTCAGTTAGGTAAGGAAGTGTTGCAAATTCTCAGTCCCTTGCTTTGAGTAGGGGACCCCAAATGCTTATTTGGGCTCCTGGAAAGCTTAGTCGGGACCTGTTTCTCTACGGAAACTATTCAGCAAGCTTTAGAGCACATATTGCGGATTTTTTTATCATATCAACAATCGCTTAGCAACGATCTTAAATGTTATTAAAGTACATCATATATCAGTAAAATTCGTAAAAATTAGTTACTATTTCACGAAATTATAGTCTAAAGCAGCAGGTAGACATATCGACAAAGTTAATGTGATACTATTCAAAAGTTATTTTCTTAGTCGGTTTGCTGCCTTCGCTTCAATTTAAAAATATTTAAGCATTTAGATGTATCAATTTTAAAATTCTTAAATACAAAATACCATCGCGATGAGTGCATTAAATCTTGAGTTAATCAGTAAGTCCCCTCCAAACGCACGTAGATAACATATGTATAATGATCCCTCTCAATAAAGATTCAGTGGAATGTGTTTCTTACATCATGCATTTCTATTTAAATGCCAAAATCAAGGACTGTCAAGCGAATAACATTTTTATATAGTACAGTATGAACAGAAAATATATCAAAACTTAATTAAACATGGAATTATAATTTTTATAATAAGATTGTTGTTTTAATTGCATTGTACTGAAAATTTTGATGATGAATACATTGCTAGGTGGTCATGAATTGCAAGAAATGCCATCATTTAGCCATCTTTGTAAATCGATGCATTATTAAATATTGCGCATTTTTAAGAACATTTTATTGTAATTTTAAACTTATAATAACAACAGCTGCTACTTTTAAAATTTTACTTTGATACAAATATAAATCATGTACATAAAAAAATATGTAATAGCACATCATTTGGGACTGTAAAATTATTTTCTTTAATAAATGAAAATCCCCAAGCTGTTTGCGTTTCATTTAAAACTCACTATTTAAAGAATATTTTGACTATCATTTTAAAGCTGTTGTATAAACAGCCATAACCTATTTATATCACTTTAATTGAATATAAATCGTACAACGACCTCAAAATAATCCGAACTTGTTGATATGTAAGTCGGGAAATGAAGCTCATGAAATCAATTTAAAATCACTTTCGAATGTATGATTGCTTCATTGAAAGAATAAAATGATATATTATAAAGCAGCGTTTAAATTAAAAAAAAACAGTTACTGAAAATCATATTATATAATAGAAATGTAATATGTCCAACACATAACTTTTCCTACAAATGAACAATTTTTTTTATTGTGAGGAGTGATAACACGAAAGAGTTAGCTTTAATTGCGAGCGAAATTATCTTTAATTATCTTTAATTAAAAATGGAAATGGTAAAATGTGTGAGTTAAATTACGAATTGTAAGGTTAATTAAATAACGAAGAAAATGGTGTGTCGAATAAAAGATTCCAGGACTAAGAAAGGAATGCAAATTTTATATTTTTAACATTTAGTAGAATTGATAATTTACATACAGAACTTTCAATGAACAGCACGAATTATCGCGCTTACTTGCCAAATTATTTTATCTTTATCTGTTGAGATTCTGTGAGTGCTCCTACAAATTCTCGCCCTTTAGAAAGGATGTTCGAAAAGGAAAAAGAATTCGGATCAACACCATCTAATAACTCGGCTCTACTGCGTAGTACTAGCCATATTTGTTTTTCAATCTACCGTGGATGTTAATTTCGTAAAATTTAAATTTAGATGGATAAATATATATCTATATTAAAAAGAGGTGGCTGACTCCGCCACCACTGCTATTTGGCACATTTTACGTCTCTGGAGTTTCTTTGTTTTGTAAGCAAAAACTATAGCATACTAAAGTATAAAATTTGGTACATTTGTAGAGGAATTTTAAGGAAATGCCCTGAAATAAACCGTTTCTCAATTTAAGCTTTAGTACAAGATATAGTTAATTTCAAAATAAAAATATATATATATATATATTTGAGCTGCGAGTTCGCGTCCTGGACGGACTAACAATAGCAAGACTACAAATGTTTGCAGAAAAATTTAAATACATAGTTGAGTTTCTTCAAGACGGTGCCATTATTTTATTTCAATATAGTTTATAAATTATACTTTTATGCCCTTATGAAGGGGAGAAATTTTCTTGCGTATGGACAAGGATTTATTTGATCGAGCCAATTGGGAGCACGAAGGTGGTCGTGTATGTCGGTCAGTGAAAGTCTCACTGTGTCAATGAGTGGCAGCTCCCACAGAATTGGACCCTCGAGGGGGGGCTGGATGCGAGAACAGGGTGGAACACATTACAGGGGTTGGAGAGCGTAGAAGGCGGTCACTCTAGTTTTATAAGTCTAAATACATCCATCAAATACGAAATCATTTTTTCTGAAACTATAAATATTTGGGAAATAATATATTTGGTATGCTGACAAATTAAGCGCATGTAGCTATTCTAAGGAAAAAATATTATGATAATGTGTAAAAATTTTTTTAATAAAAATGCATATGTCACAAAAATCTACATATATAGCTATATATGTGGACTGGCCAACTCTGGAAATTGACTTAATGTCGTCTGAAGCCTACTTTATTATCAATCATCGTTTGCAATCATCTTGACATTGACAAAAAAATGTATGTATTCAGAATAATTTGACTTTATTTGTTCTGATGCTTCCTTAAAGAATTCACGATTTAAGATGTTTTTCAATCTTATCGTTTCAATTCATCTCAGATACACTCTATTGGGCTTAAATGAGTCGAGTAGGGAGATTTCGGTATTTTATCTTTAACAATTTTGACTGCGCGTATTGGGGTCATTATCCTGCGGTAAGACCTATAGATTTTAAAGACTGCAGATAGAATTGCAACAATTTCCAGAATTGTAGACAGCCCAATGTACTTTTATTTAAATTAGAGCGTTATACTCCAGCTACTGCTATCTATTCCCAACCCATTACCGTTCCATTTACCTTGCTTGTTTCTGAAAACTAAATTTTCCGATTGTTTTGTCCTTATCGCGATCATTAGCTACATAAATTATGTAGAAAATAAATAACATTACATTAAACACAGAACATAATTGATAAAATATATCAACGGGTTTTGGAGGTAAAATCTTCCTTCTTCAGGATGATAAGACATAGGGACCACTCCAGTAGAAGAGAGGTTTCTGCTGCAAGCGAGTTTCACACGTATACCAGGAATTAGAGCGTCGTCTACTAAAAATATAAAATTGAACAAAAAAATAAAAGGAGATATCTTATTTTCATAAACCAAAGAGATTTAACACTAAAGTCGAAATGAACACACACATTCAACCAGTCGTAAGCCAAAGAGGAGTTGTCAGCTTTCGTTTCCAAGGGTTAATTATAGTATCAAAACGGGACCAAATAGGTAGATTAAAATAGCCCCCAGACAGGCTCTTGACTATTCCAGCATGGAATCTTGACTATTCCAGCATAAATTTCAAAATATATTGGTGTCCAAAGTTAAGCATAATCCATAAAACGTATAAAGTAATTGATTCACGCAAACAGAACAGCAGAAATTTACATGTACGTTATCCACTAAACGAAACCAATTTCTGTGATACATTTATTCAGTTGACTGTATATGCGTCAATAAGATGCGTATATCGATGCACCACAAATGTAGCTATTCGTATCAAGCATGTGTTTTTTCAGTTTCTTGCAATCATCGTGAAAAATGTTGTCATTATCAAAAAGGAAGCAGTTATGGAACCAAAGACGCAAAATTGACCTATGTTTGAAGGCTAGGATTATTGGAATGATAGAATTAGTATAAAAACAGACAGAAATTTCATGAGCAGTGGATGTGCCACAGTGTGAAATCTCCAGACAGTGGAGAAGGTTTCAAAACACTGAAAACGTTAGACACCAAACAATATAAGATCGTCCAAGAGTTACAACACCTGAGCAGTACCGGTTTATCTCATTAACTGCACGATGTCAAAGGACTATGTCCTCAAGGTAACTCACTGAAGAGCTATCGCCGCCACAGGAGCAATTCCAAATAAACTGTTCGCAGGAGGCTCAGAAAAATTGGTCTGTATGCCAAACGTTCAAGAGTTTGTCTCTGCCTCATCCGAAAGAATATGTATGCATGTTTACAGTGGAGTCAGGAACATCAAAACTGAACCCTGTATCAATCCGGCGATGTGGTCTTCACTTATGAGTTCGCATTTAGTTTGTAGATAAATTTTAATCGCACCACTATATGGAAATAGCGGAGAACATTCCCACTTAACATCACGGAAAAGGGCAAAATAAGAGGTGTTAGAGTCTTAGTATGATTAGACATAATGCTGAACTAGCACACAGAGCTCCACATCTACACAACACGCTCTGTTTCTGGTTAAAGGTACAGAGATGCCATATTGGAACCCCATATTCGGTTTTTTAGAGTTACTGTAGGTCCACAATTTGTATACGTGTACGTCAATACCACAGCACCGCTATCAGCCGGTTGACGATTTTCATCAGAGATAACCATAACCAGGCAATATAGTGGCCGTTGAAATCTCTAAATCGAGCCATTGATCTTTCATTGAGCATGCGTGGGATGCCATTGGGTCGGCGAAATGTACCCCGTTAGCCTCCACCAAGGGTTATTATGGAGCTAAAACAGCCGTATTTTAGCAGTGGGGCATTCTAGCCACACAGTCAACATCACAGAAAGTTTGAAAATCGATGACGCTTTCGTAGATACAAGAAGTGGCCATATCCCTTATTAATGATCATGTACTAGTTTTATATCAGTTTTTTTTTATGAAAAACAAAAATCAAGTTAGAGCATCTTTCCTTTTAAATCATAATTTCTGCATAAATTTCTTTTTATACATAATTTTTTCTGATGCAGCACTCTCATTCCCTTGCACATATCAAGTTTCGTTCCATTCCGTCTTTTGTTTCACGAAATATTCACATATATAGCGCTTATGCTTAACTTTTGAACACCAGTGTAGCTTGGAAATAAGAATTAAAACCATGGTATGATTTCAAGTAGAATATAAATTCATAACACAGAACTAATTCACCTGCAAACATGGTATATTCATGAGTAAAAGGCAACAAAAATGTGTAGTGACATGAATGAAATGATTGGTTTCGGAAGCAACAAGTAAAAATCAAACAAGATACTTTCAGACAGAAGAGATGAAGAAAATACAAACGTTTACAAGCGAGTTCGAATGAAAAAATTTAAAGAAACAGTAAAAACAGTACAATTTAAACGAAGAATTCGATGAGAAAATGATCTTAACATCGAAAAATTAAAAATTAGTCCGAAAAAATTCAGAAAATGGCTTTTTTTTTTTTTTATTATTAAAAAAATGACAGCATAATGTCTGAGATTTCTAAAAGTAAAAGACCGTGTTGATATTCTCATTGTCAAAGACACATTTGCTCATTTACTCTGCCTGATTGAGAATTCTTTATAGGAGATTGCACAATTGAGCAGCTATTAACAATCTAGCCGTAATATTTATTTCTTTTTCGTAATTTTACAGTCAGATTTTAAATGCCTAGGGGAATTTCCTTACTCGGGGTCATTTTAATGGGTGCACGTAAATGAACCAGATTAAAATGCTCAAAAATTTCCTGTTGCCGCCATTATTGTCAATATATATATATATATATATATATATATACAGAGAGAGAAAGAGAGAGAGAGATAATAAATTTTCGTATATTTTAAAGATGAGCATACAGAAATTTCGTAAAATGATAAAGAATATTTTGCCCTGGCAGTTAATTATAAGCCAAGCTTTCTCAAAATAGAGACATTATAGGAAAGCTGAACGTCCAGGATTTGTCTATGTCATACGTATAAAATGTGCAAATGTGTAACAGGCAATTACTAATCTGTGAGATTTAGATTCTGTGAGATGTAGATGATTCGGCGAGATATCGCCAAGTTGGCAAGACTTTGCAAGATTATTCGCCAAGTTGGCAAGACTTTAAGATTATTCGCCAAGTGTGCCAAATGCTATAGACACACGAAGAGACGAGCATTTCTTATATACTAGAAGGTATGTCCATCATATGACAGAAATCAGAATTTACGAATCATTACTTCCCATTTGGAGTCATTTTTATCAATTTGGCAACATTTTTGTCACTTTGGTAGCATTTAAATTAGTCACTAATTTGGCGACGTCTCGCTAAATTCCTCGCCAATAGTTACGGACGGAGAAATGGGTTATTCTTATAGTCTACTCTTATTATCTTTCCAAGATATTGAACTTTCATTAATTATTCGTCATTTCATTGATTTAAAGTCAGTTTCATCAATTTGGCGAACTTTTATCAATTGAATGGCATTTTCGTCAATTTGGCAACATTTAAAAAGTCAGCAAGTTGAAGATATTCAGACAAATTCGTCAGTAAAATTTTGCTAAACGTTAGGGACAGAAAACTAGATTATTCTAATAGTAGATTCTTATATTATTTCCAAGATATTGAATTTTCGTCAATTGGTCTTCATTTTCATTAACTTAGCGTCATTTTTATCAATTTGGCGACATTTTTGTTAATTTAGCAACATTTAAAATATCGACGAGTTGGCGACATTCCTCCAAATTTCTCGCTAAAATCTCGCCCAGCGTTGTGGAAGAAGAAGTGAATTATTCTTATAGCAGATAAATGACTATTGGCATCCAAATACAAAAGTATTACCCAAAGTATCTTTTCTCATGAATGGAACCAGCTAGATTCACGACAATGATGTCACCAAATTTGTCGTATGGCATTACATATGAAAAGTGAACATATTTCCCAATAGTTAATAATTTTCTTTCGTTTTATGTGATTTCTTGATAAATTTATTTGAATCATGTGCGATATCTCGATAACAGTTCATGCTACCGTTCTAAAGTTTGTATCAATCGTTTTCTAGTAAAGCATTACATAAAAAATGACTATTTGCGCAACTTCGTTAAAGGTTTTGATTTCTTGAGGATTTTTTCAAAATTTCACTTGAAAATTTAAGGGGGTTCTGAACATTCGATTGTATTTAAAAAAATGGCTTCCAGTATTCATGGATTGAAGTCCCATGCCGCCCGACTCATCCGAGGATTCAAGTAGCTATTTAGGCGACCAGAGGATTCACGGATTGTAACTTCTGTACCAAATTTCGTTCAAATCGCTCCATTTGTTTGTGGGATATCATTGCCACAGACTCACTAACGCACACACACACACACACACATACACACATACATCACCTCAAAAACGTTTGATTCGTGTTCAGGGATAAATGAAGCGTGCTTTCCCGTGGAAGACTCGAATTCCAATTTTCGATCTCGTCACAATACTTTCTTTATACATTATACTATATATAATGTATAATGTATAATGTATAAAGATACTATGTATAATGTATATAAGGAAAGTAAAAGGGATGCTTTCCTGGAGCAGTTACTGAACCATGGCGTAATGGTCGCGATATTCACCACGGAAACTGACGTAGTCAAGTTGCAGGGCGAAGTTCAATACTACTTAGTTAAGACGGTTAAGTTGGGTAATCTAATACAATTATGTTTACTAGATTTTGATGATTTTCCTAGAATCCATATAATTGTCTAACGTGTTTTTGACTTTCCATGTCCTCCAGATGCATCCTGGTAGCACATTAGATTGAATTTTAGTACATTTATTGTATCAAATACTGGGCAGAACCTAATGGAACTGGAATTTCGAATTTGTCTTAGAGGCGGAAATGCTGGGCTTTTATTATATCATATTTTCCAGACAATCCATAAGCACTCTAGTGATCTACAAGGCTAAATATTTGTACATTTATATTATCGACCACAAGACAAAACCTAACGGAAAGGATTTTTGTTCCATTCATCGGAATGTGAATAAAATGTGGCGGGGATCAAAAATATTTCGAGACACTACAGAGGCCCCCAATTAGAAAGAAGACAGAATCTTTGCACACTTAGTATAGACACGGAACAGAGCTGCATTTTCTATTTCTTCCTCAGGAGGCAGTGAAAATGAGAAGTTTCTCTGAACCTTGCAGACCCTCCAGAAGCCCCTTGGGGACCTAAAAGGTTGAAACTTTGCAAATATTGTATAGACTACGGAACACAACCTAATGAGCCAAATTTTGATTAAGATGGTTACTTTTGACGCTAAGCGCTGTACATTGTTAAGCAAAATAAAACTTGTTAATAAATTGCTCAAACTTAATTTTATAAGTGTGTCAGTTTTCCTGTCTTCGGCAGGTTAAAATACTAGTGTAAGTTAAGTATGGCACAGTTTTGCTTATAAAGTTCCCACGGAAGGTATTTATCTCTCTTTGGCAAAACCATCATATCTAGCCATTGGCTTGAGAAATCCCCTTCTCTTCTGGATGAGTAAAGACAAACGAACCATATTCTAATCCCAATTTAACAAAATATGGAATGGTATCACTTCATGCTGTGATTGCATCTGGTCTAAGAACATGCATATAAACCTTTTGCCACAGTGTCCCTAACGAAAGAAGTGAAACTGAAGAGAATTACTTGGAAAAAATAAATGTTTACAATATGCGTCATATTTTGATTAGTACCTTATGGTACAGTTTTTTGTGTCGTTTGCAGTGTATGTTGCAGGAAAATTTTATCCATGAGTTCTAAATTTGTATTGGGAAAACAACTATTGAAATTGATAGTAGATATTGATATTTCTGGATTTTTGCTAGCTACATATTTTACCATAACTTGCATAAAATGAACACATTTAAATTGCAAAAAAATGAGCAATCTATGTGAATATCAAGTAACACAACCTTTACCAAAAATAATTTATAAAACAACTGATGTGCTTGCGGAAATTTCAAATAAAAATATATAACAAACGATTTTGCCTTTAATATCTCTACAAAGATGCATTGTTTACATTTTTAAAATAAAGCTGATCGCATTTTACTGTTTGCAGCTTTTATATTCATTGCCTTTGTAGAAAGACGGTGGTGAACATAAAAATGTAAACATATCTATAGACTATAATTTTTAACGTGTAGTTATTAGGGTTATTAGTAGGAAATAGTTTACATACAAGTTAAATAAAAGTTGTGTTTACATAAAAGGAGCTGAAATAACTTTTTTAAACATCTTTAACGTCAAATACAAGTTTCATAAAAACAAAATTCTTATATTTTGTATAAATATATTTTTATCTATGTGCTATTGTATCAAGAAATTGTTAATAACATTAATAATTATCTTGCAATTCACATCAATAAAACTATTGGTGTTCAAAATTAACTAATCAACCAAAGTTTAAATTTACATAAAATTGTGCTTTTTGTGTATTAGTTGTGTGCTAGTTATGTTCTTGTGTTTAGTCCCATTTATATTAAATTGTGTTTCATTTGTATTTATATAGCAAAAAATAATTTTTTTCCTTACGTGAAATACCACTCACATATTCCAAAATTAATATTTAGAAGGTATTATTTAGTAGGTATAATAGGTAGGCAATTAAGCATACAGATATTTATAAACTTGCTCATTTAATGTTTTGGACACCTGAAATAAAGTTTATTCCGTGAAGTGAAATTTGTCGATTGATACAAATTTTAATCAATGTATTATTTGCAAATTATAATATATGCAAATTTGTTCTAAAATTTCACAAATTCTTTTACCTTTTGAAACCAAACATTTTATGAGTATACTACCTGGCAATATTTCGATGACACAAACACTGTAAAATTCTTTTCACTCCAGTTTAAACTATCCTACTGTATATAACAAACTAATTTTCAAAAATATTTTGCTGAATAAAAACATTTTTAAAAACAATACCTATTTTAAATTAATTACTAACCAATATAATATATAATGAGTAGCAAATGTAACCAAAAACATCTATTTTTTTTTGTCTGAATTTGTAATTTTGAAACAAAAAAATTAATTCTATTTAGAAACAATAATATTAAATATGAATAATAATTAATTTTGCGGCAGCAAAGACTCGGGGCCCGGCGACGCTCAATCGCCACAATTTCAATACACTAAATTTAAATTTGGATGTATTTTACATCTTCATGTTTTAATTCGATGTTTGACAACCGTATTCAGCTAATTACATCTTGCACCCTACATCCAATGATACATCGTTATAATGACCGTTCTATATATCCATAAAGAGAGTGAAAGCGAAATACAATTAACTTACCGCCAGCTGAGAAGAAATCCTCTTGGTGCTCTCAGTGTTTGAATGAACCGCTTGAGTGCAGTCCAAGCTATATAGTGTCCCCAAAAGCAGTCGATTCCCTCTTTGCGATTGGTAGACTTGCTTACCGTTGTCTATGTAGGTTACTGCAAGTGATTCGGTATTGCAGACATCCATGTCGTACAAATCCTTGCATATTTCTACTAAAATGATTTATTGTGTGGAGATGAGTTAAGAAAGTTGCGAATTTAGTATTGCGCAGGGGGTTATAGTGAATGCCATCATAATATGCAATAGAAGATTAGAAAGATACTCCTACGTTCAAAAAGTACGAGGTCGAGGAACTTAGTTTGGAAAATTACATAACTTCATGTGAAATTTTTGGGTTCAAATTTGTAAGGTGATTCCTTACATGGTCGGAGTGATGTAGCTTGTAACCGCTGCAGTCTAGGAGGTTCATGTTCGGTTCCCAGTTACGGCCTAGTGATTTTTTGAGACAAAGGCAGGTATAATATTCTACAATTTATTTAAAGTTCTACAATTTATTTAAAGTTCTGCAATTTATTTAAAGTTCAATAATTTATTTAAAGTTTTACAATTTATTTATTTAAAAATATTCTACAAATTATTTATCTATAACGTAGGGATTCCGTTTATACGTTTTGAACTTCAAGCCTATTTCCTTCCAGCCTTAGGGTCGTCTATAATATAACGTTAACGTAAAAATTGACATACGCATTCCTAAAATATTTGGCGAGTTTTCTTTGATTTGGTAACATATAAAAAGTCGTCAAGTTGGCGACATTCCGCCAAATTCGTCGCCAAAATCTCGCCAAGCGTTATGGACGGAGAAATAATTTATTCTTATAGCAGATAAATGAATATTGGAGTTCAAATACAAAAGTATTTTTCAAAGTATCTTTTTTCAAGAATGGAACGAGTTAGATCCACGAGAATATCACTAAATTAAATTTATCGCATGATATTACATATGAAAAGTGAACATGTGTCTCAATAGGACATATTTTCTTTTTATTTTATACAATTTTTTAATAATTTTTTTGAAAAAGAAAATGTGCAATATCTCGAGAACGGTTTATGCTAGCGTTCTAAAGTTTATGTTAATCGTTTTCTAATGAAAAATTACGTAAGAAATATTGTAACTTTAATAATCGTCGTAAGTTTAATAAATGTCGTAACTTTTGTCGTAACTTAAATTGCGTAACTTTATTAGAGGTTTTGATTTTTTGATGATTTTTTCAAAATTTCACTTGAAAATTTAGGGGTTCTGAACATTCGATTGCGTATAAAAACAATAAGCTTCCAGTATTCACGGATTGTAACTTCTGTACCAAATTTCGTTCGAATCGGTCCATTCGTTCGTCAGTTATCGTCTCCACAGAGTCACTGACACACACACACACACACACACACACACACCACACACAGACATCACCTCAAAAATGTTCGATTCGTGATCAGGGATGCTTGAAACGTGCTCTCCCATCGAAAACTCGAATTCGAATATTCGACCCCCCGTCACAATACTTTCCTTATACATTATTGTATATAAGGAAAGTAATAAAAAATGGTTGTTGCCTTGAATGGATTTAAATCATATAAGCATAACCACAAAGTAATAACGAAACCTTTTGCATATTTTTTAATTTAAATAACTTGAGTCCTCCAAGAAGGAAATGCAAATTTATAACGTACTGATATATAAACCTATTAAAGACAGAGAAACTAACACTCGTAAAAAATTAAGTTACAGCTTCATTTAAATAAGCTTTATATTGTTTAACAGTGTATGGCGTTTAGCGTTGAAATTAATCATGTTATTCGAAAATTGACTCAATTGTGTTCTGTCCCGTGGTCAAGACTATAAATAATCTCAGTTCTTGATTTTCCTCGTGGTTTCTGTAGTGTCTGAAAAACTTTTGGCGCCCCCCCCCCCCAATTTGTCCTCCAGTGGGAGAAAACGAAAATCCGACTGCGTTAGGTTCTGCCACGTAGTCAATACTACAAATATGCAAAACTTTAAACCTTTTAAGTCTTCAGGAAGGCTTTCGGTCGGTGTTAAAAGATTTTTCGGCAGATCACCATTCTTTTCACCCCAGGAGAAATCGAAAATCCGGCTCCGTGAAGCTCCGTCCAGTAATCGATACTTTAAGTGCACAAATAGTCAACCTTCTAACTGAACACTTTTGGAGAGCTTTTGAAGCTTTTGAAGCTATTGAAGCTTTTGAAGAGTCTGAAAAAACGTTCTAAAACTTTTTCATTTTCTCCACCGAGGGGAAATCTAAAATTTGACTCAGTTTAACTGTGTCCCGTGGTCGATACCATGAGTGTGCCTTCTAGGTCACGGATGTCTGACTTTTCCAGATCTGAAGGGTTTGGAAAGGCACAAATATGTTAGATAATTATTATTTAGATATCTTTGATCCTTATCGCTTTATACAAGCTTTCTTATTTTATTTTGTCAGTCGCCATATGGGAAAAATGAAGGATTTGGGAAAATTACAGACGTCAAAGGGACAAAATTTGGGATTTTCGCGTCCTCATTATAACTATCGCGACAGTAATGCACTCTAAAATCTGATGTACAACTTCTATATAAACGTGACTTATACACAAGGTTGGACCTTTGAAAAGATAACATGTACCTTGAAAAATGTAACATGTACCTTTGATAATGTAGCATGTACCTTTGAAAATGTAACATGTAAGTTACTAGCACTTTGCTAGCAAGGGGGATACTGTTGTGGATATTGGTAAAAAAAATACGGTTACTGAATGTTATAGTTACAAGTCACCTTTACATTTTAAAAACAATTTACTTTTTAAGACTCTTGATGCTTTGGTTACAATGCTAATTAAAATATTTTTCATTTTCGAAAGCATTACTTAAATAATGAGATAGCTATGTAATATACTTTGAACTGACTAAGTGGCTGTTATATCAAAATTATCGAGCACTTTCAGCCATAATATTGGTTTTGGTTTCATTAGATTCGTCTCAGTTTCGAGACAAAGGAGGACAAATTTTAAATTTTGAAAATTCGAATTAGAGTTGACCCAATGAATAAAATTTTGGTTTACGTGGAAGGATTTTCCCGGATAGCCATCACAAATTTGAATGAAGCTCAACAATCCCTTATCTACTTGCTCTTATATATATATATATATATATATATATATATATATATACAGAGAGAGAGAGAGAGGGTGTTCACACATTTTTGTAACGATTTTGAATTTCTCCATGAATTAAATTTAAATTAAAAAAAACCTGACTGGCATCAAATCGGAATAGGGATTAATTATCGTCTGCATCATTAAAAATATTCTTTGCTTTAAAATGTCGCTAGAAAATAAGCAATGGATCGATGGCTATATTTTTGCGCTTTCCGAAGAGAAATACTCTTATTAAATTATAATACCCTTATTCGATTATTAAAAAAAGATGTGGAAATCATAGTTTTAATATTTCTACACGTAAATTAAATGACATAATTAATAAAAAAGGAAAGAAACGTCAAAGTTTACATTTGACTAGGAAAAAGGTATAAAATGCGTACCCAACAAAGGCTGGTTCAGAGGAAACAGGGAAAATTTTGCTTAAGGTTTTATGGTTATTGCTGGATTCTCTTATAACGGAATACTTAAAATAAGGATAGTAGAAAAAAATGTCAAAATTAACTCGGATTACTATCAGAAATAAGTTTTAACACCTGTTTTCAAAAAAGACATTCCATCACTTTACCCAAACAAACTTCACTATGTTAAGTTCCATCAGAATAAAACTATATTTTATGAAACAAAGTCATAAACACTTTACAACTATGTTGTAAAGTGTTAAAAATGAGAAATGAAACCGGAATTGAGGCTATTCCATTTAAATGCATCCCACCCAAGTCCCCCGACCAGTCTCCTATGGATTACTGTGCATTTGGACTTTTTACAAGCTCTTTATAAGCGACATCCCGAAACATTGGATGGACTCTGGAAGATTGTGGTGGAGGAGTGGAACAAAATCAACCTTGATATTTTAGACATATTAGAAAATAAAATTCTTATCTTTGTTTCCATACATTTTTTTTCATCAAATATATTACACTATGATTCGTATAATATTTTACAAATTCAAATGGCACCTAATTCAGGGATTCACGGGGATTCTTTTTTTTTTCTATTTTTGTAGTTGATCTTAGTTCATTTAAAAAAGTAATTGAAGGAATCTGCAAGTAAATGCTGACAGTTTTCGAAAAATGAACAGCGCCGAAAACAGGCAATGAAATATTTTAGTTTTACGCAGATGATTGTCTGATCACATACTACAGTATTTAAACCTGAAGTTTGTTGCTCCAGCAGAACAGACAATGTGCATAAAGATATGTTTTTAATATGGATAGATCTATTATGAGGAAATTGTCAAATTTCTTTTCCACTTGTATTTACAACTTATTGAAGGCTTAGCTATGTATCTCGCCTTAAAGTTCATTCGTTTGTTGTTTTGCTTGGTGTTCACTAAATAAGTCTGTTTAATCAACGCGACAATATATTTCATTATTGTAGCCACCATGTCAGTGTTAAGAAGGCAGAGATATGGCAAACAGATGACGCATAAAATGAAAATTCCGCAGTTCGGATTCATTTTTTTAACAAATTTGAATTAAGTGAAAATGAGGAAACACAACAAGGAATAAATGCAATCGATTGTTTTAGGTGTTTCTCGTGCGACACTGAATATTTAGATAAAATTAAGGATTTTATACCTCAAGAGACTCCAAAAGGACGAAGAAAATAGTAATATATATATATATATATATATATATATATATATATATATATATATATATATATATATATATATATATATAGTGTCCCAAACACATTGACCTTGGCATTTATTCCTTAAATTTTGATCTTAGACAAATATAATAAATTACAAAGTTGCGTGAAAAAGGGTACAGAATTTTATGAAATAGATAAAAATCTTCAGAGGATTAAATTTTAAGAAATATAAAATTTCAATTTTTATACGGCCCCCGTACAAAAAAATTCTAATGAGTAAAATATGCCCCATATACTAATAAGGTGATATACAAAATTTCAGCATTTTATAACAAAAAGTCCCAGCGATACGTTTAAACAAAGTTGGTGAGGAATTAATCACAAATTAAATGTAAATGTGTGCAGCAAGACTGCAAATGACGCAACGCAGAAATGCATCATAGGCAAATAATGTCTGTCTCTTATCTTTAATGGATATTTGACATGAATGGAAATCATTTTAAACAAGCTTTGTAATGTTTGTGTAAAGTTATAATTTCTACACAGTGTAGATGCTTTTGTATCAATAAATAGCAAAATTATTATTTATGTATGTAATCATTGTTTTCTTTCGTAATTTGTGTATGACCCCTTAAACGCGATCTGCCGACATGATTTTTCCCCTCTGAAAACCCAAGTCGATGCATCGTAAAGTGGTTTATGTCAGCACTTTTGTCTTTTCATATCTTTGGGACTTTTTATGATAATATGCTGACATTTTGTACATCACCTTATATTAGTGTATATGGCACATTAGTGTATATAACTCATTGGAAATTTTTTTGTACGGGGGACATATAAAAATTTGTATTTCTTAAAATGTAATTCCCTTGAAAATTTTAATCGACTTCATAAAATTCTGTATATTTTTTACGCAACTTTGTAATTTATTATATATGTATAAGATCAATATTTAAGGAATAAAAGCCGAGGTCAAAGTTTTTGGGACACCCAGTATATTATATACACTGTTTTGCAAAAAAAAAAAGGAAGCACCATGAAGAAAGTGACTGTTTTTATTGGAATTAAATATGCGTACAGCTCATATACAAGCAAAGGTATGATTATAAACTCAAGGTCGCAGAACTCATCAATGGTTAGTAATTGCACATTGACTTTTCAAATTAATAATTGGTGAAATCCCCATTGGCGGCAATGCATGCTTGTATATGCTAGGTAAGGAGTGATAAAGATTCCTAATGTCATCCTGCGATACATTCTGCCTGGCATTCCCCAATTGTTGCTCCAGAACTGCTACATTTCGGGGTACTCGAATCTGGCGGCCTAGCATGTCTCATACATGTTCGATTGGCGAAAGATCTGATTACCTTGCTGGCCAAGGAACAGTATCTGGAACAATATCAGGAATAGTATCAAGAACACGGAGACAAGCCACAGATATGCGAGCCGTGTGTGGCGTGGCATTATCTTGTTGGAAAATGGTCCCAGAATGACGTGCCATGAAAGGTAATCCAAGCGGCGCCCAGTATTTCATCACCATATTATTGAGCTGTTAAAGTTATACGCAGGAGGACTAGGGGCGACCTGCTGTCGTGAGAGATAGCACCCCACACTATCACACCAAGGGTAATGGCTATATGTCTGTGTAAAACAATGGCTGATTGAGATCGCTGATCTGGCGCCTCCACACACGTACTCGATGGTCATCTACTGAAAGACAAGCGTGATTCATCGCTGAACACTATGCGATGCCAGTCTACTGGTAGCTATGATGCTCGGCTACGACACCACTTCAAACGACTCTATCGATGCTGTGGGGTTATGAGCAGGCGTCTTAAAGGTCACCGTGAGCGTAACCCCACCTCAGCCAAGCGGCGTGAGATGGTGCAAGGTTCCACGGATGGTATGGAAGAGGCACTTTGAATGGCGGACAATGACGCCGTTGGGCTTGTCGTTTGCCTGGGCCAGTTCGGGCCTGTCGCATAATCATCCAATCTTGCCTCGCATTCGTGCACCGTGGCCTTCCAGAGCCTTCATTCTGCCGATGAGTTCCTTGCAGCAACCATTGCTGCCAGCACCTTGGAACAACAGTGTCCGTTCGGTGCAGTTGGCGGCCTATTGCTGGGTATGGTCAGTCATCTTCACGCAACCCGAATATACGACCACGTTAGGACTCGTCTAATTGCTTATAAGGTCTTCGGCCACGTTGTAATGGCATTATTGCTTTTGTCTCCATGAAACTGCAACGCCGATAACGAGCAAAGACAAACCGTTCACATTTTTAACCTGTTTTATAGGATGCTGGTTGCGCAGTAGAAAATCGCGCTATGACCTAAGTTAACACTCATTGACCTTGTAAATTTAATCATTTGCATACTTGGTATAAAGGAATTTGCATGCAAAATTTCGAGATGATGGGATTTTTTTAGGGGAGCTTCGTTATATATATTTATATATATATATATATATATATATATATATATATATATATATATATATATATATATATATATATATATATATATATATATATATATATATATATATATACTACAGAGGAGTTACAACTTGCATATAGCACCAGCATAGGAAAGTCTGGCAAAGGAGATGTTACCCAAATGGTTAAAACAGTTACAGCAAAATCACTGAAAAGGGAGACTAAGATTAAAAGAGTTCTTAATTCGCCAAAGCCGATTCCAACTAATATATCCCAGACGAAGCGTATCAACTTATTCAAAAGCATCAACGATCTGGGGAAAATGTGTACTAAATCAAGTTGTCATTAATTTACAAGCAGATCCAGCACTTCTATCGATGTACTATAAGTCGTCATTTATCTTTGATGATTCTGTACATGATTCTAATGATACCTATAACCTTAATTCTTGACTCTGACATTTATCAGGACTCGAATACCTGTCAGGATTGAAAAAAGTTTCCAAAAATATGTATTTTAATTTAATAAATCAATTCGGAACTAATACCGATTCTGCTTGGGGTTTTTTCACTGATAGACAGAATAACCAATTCCGCTTTCACCAAAAATCACAGTTGAATCAAATTATGACTAAATAATTATGAATGACGTTAACACTACACTGAAAATTTCAAATTGATATAAAAAATCCCTTTAAAATATGTTTTATTTTTATCAGCTGGAATTGCTATCTGACCCTCTGTAAGATAATCAAAACCCTCAAAACAAGGATGCAAGTAAATAATTAACAAACTCAAAACCATTTTGCTTAATTACTGATCACCTCCACTCTAGCCAGAATCTCGGTTTTTATCTCATTTGATCAATCTTATTTTCTTGGTCAACTGAAATATCTAATATTTCGAAAATTTTAAATTAGGCACGAGGATGCAAGGAAAAAATTAACAAATTGAAAATCACTTTGTTTAATTATAAATCATCTCCACTCTGGATTGAATCTCGATTTTGATCTCATTCGATCCACCTCAATTTCTAGGTTAATTAATAATAATGTAATATCTAATATTTCAAAAATTTTGGAATAGGGGCGAGGATGCAAGGAAATACACTCATGTCCAAAAGTTAAGCACAAGTCGTTAAAATGCGAAAAATTCGGAGTTAATATGGTTCACAATCAGTTGTGGAGAATGGTGGGATGAAGGTAAATCATTGTACATATGCAAAACAGTTCAGTCGACGTCGACATGCGCAAAGCACCGGCACAGGTCGGAACGAGTTTAAAACGGCCTCGAGCGGCATGGCCAGTTGAGGCAGAATTTCTCATTTGCTGTGGTACGGAGCGTTGTTAAAAATCAAAAAGGACGAAAGATGTCACAAAGATGCCAACTAGATATGTTTTTGAAGGGACGAATTAGTGGAATGCTGGAATCCGGTCGATCCCAAACCGAAGCGACTCGAACTCTGAATGTGCCTCAGTGTGTGATCTCCAGACTGTGGCAGTGTTTCCAAACCACTGGAGATGTTACCCGACGATCAGTACCAGGTCGGCCAAGGGTAACACCGGCTCAGCAAGACGATATTTGGTGATAACTGCCTGACGTCAGAGGAAACGTTCAGCCAGGCAACTTGGTTCAGCCCTGACAGTCGTCACTGGAGTCATTGTTTAGAGACAAACTGTTTACAGGAGACTCAGACACGTTGGTCTCTATGCCAGACGACCAGCAGTTTGCATCCCCATGACGTCTGCACAGAAACACAGTGGAGTTTGGAATATCGGCTGTAGAGTGGACAACAGTGGGGTAATGTCATGTTCAGTGACGAGTCCAGGTTTAGAATGAAAATTGATTCTCGTCGTACCACAATCTAAACAGAACGTGGAACGCGTTTTCACCCGGGAAAAGTCGCAGAAGGGCATAGTTTTCCGTTTGGGGTAGTGATGGTCTGGGCAGGCATCGTGATGGACGACCGCACAGACCTCAACATCTTTGACACGGGGTCGGTTACCGGTCAAAGATACAGAGACGAAGCCCTTGAGGCTACCGTTCTATTGTTTCGAGGTGCTGTTAGTCCTTATTTCATATTCATGGATGATAACGCTCCTCCTGACCGTGCGGCCTTGGTCGATGACTTCCTTCAAACTGAAGATATCCAGCACATGCAGTGGTCCATCTATTCTCCTGATCTGAATCCAATAGAGCATGTGTGGGACATGCTCGAGCTAAATCTTGCAACCCTCCGCTACCCACCAAGCTCCGTTCCGGGATTAAAATCTGCTCCGTGAGGCTTGGAAATCTTTGAGCACACAACTCATCCAAACCCTCATCGAAAGTATGGGAAATCGTTGTGCAGCATGCGGGGCTACCAGATGTTCCCACACACCTTATTAAACTGCAGCATCAAATTGTTTTAACCATTCTGTTTCACTGAGCTTGACAATTGTATCGTGATCCTTTTTCTTTCAACCCTTTCTTCGGATAGTAAAAGTCGTTATAATCCTTGTTTTGCATTGTTTTCTTCTTCTATAACCCTATTACACCCGCATACAGCGTTTCCTTCTATTCCGATGTAGATTTCCTGAAATTTTCACGTAAACAGCAACTATGCTTAACTTTTGGACATGAGTGCAATTAACAAACTCAAAACAACCCTACTGAAATATTAATCATATCCGCTATAGCTGCAATCTCAATTTTGATCTCATTCGATCCGTCTCATTTTCTAGATCAACTAAAACATCAAATATTTCGAATAAGGGACGACGATTCAAAGAAACAATTAGCAAACTTAAATACACTTTGCTTAATTATCGAACACCTCCACTCCAGCATAAATCTCAATTTGGATTTTATTCGATCCGTCTCACCTTCTGGTCAACTGAAATATCTAATATTTTGAAATTTTCAAATTATTAGCTACAGTGCAAAGAAATAAATAACAAACTCAAAGCCACTCTGTTTAATTATCGACCACTTCTAGCTAAAATCTCACTTTTAGTCTCATTTTATGCGTCTCATCGTCTTGGTCAACAGAAATATCTAATATTTCAAAAAATTTTAATTAGGGGCGAGAATGCAAAGAAATAATTAACAAACTCAAATTTACTTTGCACGTCCTTTCAAGAATAAAATGTTTAACAAATTTAAGCTTTGTACCAAATTTTAACTCTCTAGGACGTAGGAAAGTGCATTAAAAATGCCATCAAATAAGTATATCATGAAGAGTTATATAAAATTTAAAAATAATTGAAAAATTGTTATCTACCAAATTTATTTTAAAATGTGAAGCCTCTCTCATATACAGAATGATTAAACTCTTGGAAAGATATTTATTATATAATATATCTCTTTTTTAACACTTTACAACAAAGTTGAAAAGTGTTTATGACTTTGTTCATTCTGTCTGTCTGTCTGTCTGTCTGTCTGTCTGTCCGTTAGCACGATAACTGCCGTAAAAATAACTTAATCAAAATGAAATTTTAGTATGTTGTTCAGACGGTCTGTAGGACCTATGGGAATATAAATGAATAATATCACACAATTAGTTTTGGATTGAACCCGGGTTGAAAAAATGAAATACATTGAGCTCTATGGGACCTAATTTTTCAAACATATTTTAAGCGCATTTAAAATTTACAAATTGCTTCGAAATTTTTAAGAAATATTCACATTATGCCATAAAATATATGAAAAAATTTCAGTAAAATATGTTAGGTAGTTTCTTAATTAAAATTATTTAATATAGGGAGAAAAATGAATTCAATTAAATTCTGAATTTTGCGATATCCTCCAGAAATAAAAAATAGATATATTATATAATAAATATCTTTTCAAGAGTTTAATTATATTGTATATGAGAGAGGCTTCACATTTTAAAATAAATTGTGTATCTAACAATTTTCAATTCTTTTTTTTTTAATTTTATATAACTCTTCATGATATACTTTTTTGATGGCGTTTTTAATGCACTTTCCTACGTCCTAGAGAATTAAAATTTGGTACACAGCTTAAATTTGTAGAGCAGTTTATTCTACAATAATTTGGTGGATCTTTAAATATAGATTCTACATTTTTTTAAATGGCCTGCAAATAATCCCCAATAATAAATGGCCTGCAAATAATAATATAATAACATTTTTTAAGCGGATTTAAAATTCACAAATTGCTTCGAAAATTTTAGGTAATAGTCAAATTGTACCATAAAATATATAAAAAAAAATTCAGCTAAATATATTCAGTAGTTTTTTAAATAATAATTACACATCTTATATGAAACGATCACGTGACCATGATATGAAACGATCACATGACCCACTTCAAAATGAGATATGGCATCCATCTTGTTTCAAATTCGTGATTTTTTAAAGTTCTTTTTAATTCATATTGAGTGTTGTATCCATCCTAAAACTACTTTATTTCTGCTTAAATTCTGTGCATCTACATACTAAAACAACACAATGACATTATATTTGAGTTTAAATTCTCATTCAAATTTGATTATTTCTACAATTAAGCCTATTTTTCACCTATGTAAAATGTAAACAGCAAAATATGTAGAATGAGTTGTATTAGAATTACTGTATTTCTTTAACACAAAATAATTCAGTCCATGGAGTCTGCATGGCTGATATGAATGAAATATTAATTGATTTTATAAACAGAAGGACGATATTTTTCGATGAAGTTTTAAGCATAAAGTTTATGAATTGTAGCTCCATGGTCTTAATTTTTAAATAAAATAAATTATTATAGTATTATGATGAATGAAATGGAGAAAGTTATGAATGAAATCCTGCTTTTATAGAGAGATCCAGGCGTGTTATTTTTTCCATGACGTCATTTGAATTAATTTCAGTTGTTTTCGATGAAGTTTTCAAATATAAAAAATTATCGTAGTATTATGATAGATTTAAAAATATTACCGTGGAATGTATTGCATTTTAGAGATATTTAAACCACGCAATTTATATTTCAATGCCGTCTTTTGAATGAAGTTCATTTTTTTCAATGAAGGTTTAAGTTTTCAAATATAATAAATCAATGTAGTATCGTGATAAGTTTTAAAATATTACCGAGGAATGTATTGCATTTTCGACTTTTTTAAATAAAATTGCATTGAAGTTGGAAACTGTTTCATAATCAATGCTTTAAGCATGATTGATCTTTCTTGTTTCTACTATTAAGCCTATTTTTCACCTATGTAAAATGTAAACAGCAAAATATGTAGAATGAGTTGTATTAGAATCGCTGTAATTCTTTAACACAAAATCATTTAGTCCATGGAGTCTGCATGGCTGATATGAATGAAATATTCATTGATTTTAGAAAGAGAAGGACGATAATTTTCGATGAAGTTTTACGCATAGAGTTTTACTTACTTGTAGCTCCATGGTCTTAATTTTTAAATAATATAAATTATTATAGTATTGTGATGAATGACATGAATGGGGGAATTATTTATGAATGAAATGCTGCTTTTATAGGGAGAGCCAGGCGTGTTATTTTTTCTATGACGTCATTTGAATGGATTTCAGTTGTTTTCGATGAAGTTTTCAAATATAATAAATTATCGTAGTATTATGATAATTCTAAAATTATTACCGAGGAATGTATCACATTTTAGAGATGTTTAAACCAGGCAATTTATATTTTAATGCCGTCATTTGAATGAAGTTAATTTTTTTCGATGAAGGTTTAAGGTTTCAAATATAATAAATTAATGTAGTATTGTGATAAGTTTTAAAATATTACCGAGGAATGTATTGCATTTTAGACATGTTTAAATAAAATTGCATTGAAGTTGGAAAGTGTTTCATAATCAATGCTTTAAGCTTGATTGATCTTTCTTGTTAATTCATATTGAGTATTGTATTCGTCGTAAAACCTCTTTATTTTCGCTTAAATTCTGTGCATCTACATACTGAAAAAACGCAATGACAATATAATTGAGTTTAAATGAGCATCCAACTTTGATTATTTCTCTAACGAAGCCTATTTTTCGCTTATGTGAAATGTAAACAGCAAAATATGTAGGATGAGTTGTATAGGAATTGCTGTATTTTTTTAATGCAAAAGAATTTAGCTCATGGAGTCTGCATAGCTGATATGAAAGAAATATTCATTGTCCGAGAGAAGGACGATTTTTTGCGATGAAGTTTTAAGCATAGAGTTAAATTACTTATAGCTCCATGGTCTTAATTTTTAAATGAAATAAATTATTATAATATTGTGATGAATGACATGAATGGGAAATTATTTATGAATGAAATGCTGCTTTTTTAGAGAGAGCCAGGCGTGTTATTTTTTCTATGACGTCATTTGAATGAATTTCAGTTGTTTTCGATGAAGTTTTTAAATATAATAAATTATCGTGGTATTATGATAAATCTAAAATTATTACCGAGTAATATATCACATTTTAGAGATGTTTAAACCAGGCAATTTATATTTCAATGCCGTCATTTGAATGAAGTTCATTTTTTTGGAAGAATGTTTAAGTTTTCAACTATAATAAATCAATGTATTATTGTGAGAAGTTTTAAAATATTACCGAGGAATGTATTACATTTTAGAGATGTTTAAAGAAAATTGCATTGAAGTTGGAAAGTGTTTCTTAATCAATGCTTTAAGCATGATTGATCTTTCTTGTTTCTTTCTGGAGGATATCCCAAAAGTCAGAATTTAATTGAATTTGTTTTTTTCCCTATTTTAAATAATTTTTAATTAAAAAACTACTTAATATATTTTACTGAAATTTTTTTTATATATTTTATGGGATAATGTAAATATTTACAAAAATTTCGAAGCAATGTGTGAATTTTAAATTTGCTTCAAAAATGTTTGAAAAATTAGGTCCCATAGGGTTCAATGTATTTCATTTTTTCAACCCGGGTTCATTAAAAAACTAATTGGGTGATATTATTTATTTATATTCCCATAGGTCCCACAGACCGTCTGAAAAACATACTAAAATTTCATTTTGATAAATTCATTTTTACGGCAGTTATCGTGCTAACGGACAGACAGACAGACAGACAGAATGAACAAAGTCATAAACACTTTTTAACTATGTTGTAAAGTGTTAAAAACGAAGTTTTGCAATTAAAACAGTAAAACAAATTAAAAAATAATACTTGATCAGCCATGAAGCTGAACAATCAGCTAAAACGTACCTGATTACCAATGAAGCACATCCTCCCAGTAAATTTTGCACTCCCCTTTCTAAAGAAAAGTTCTGTTTTAGCGAAGTTCTAGATAGTTCACACTAACTGGCGAAGGTTATCCCGCCAGCTTTATGGGGGAAAACTAACTACATTTGTGATATAAAAAATGCTGACTTTACATACTTAGATTTCCCTCCACATCTTAATTGTTCTTCACACTTATGAAAAAGTATTTTTGAGACTATCACACATATAAAACAGCGGATTAGTATAAAAAATCTGGTATATAAAATATTACAATAAAATTCAAAATTTACTTATGCGATCTCAATGCGGTAGCGTACAATACGTGCAAAATTTAAAAAAAATCGCGCCGTTGTTTTTACAGTGATGTAGTAGCTTACCATTTATATAATTTGGTTTCAATCGGTTCAATAGTTTTAAATAAAACACCCGTACGAAGTTTCTTAGCACAAAACATGCATGCTCACGAGACGCACAGCACGTCGCAACATTTAAAAAAATCGCCAAAATTGTTTTTAAAAGCATATAACAGCATATAACAAAATTTGGTTTCAGTCAATTCCGTAGTTTACAAGATATTACAATGTCGTGAAAATGGCATTTGTATAATTGGCGCACGTCTCGTGCAAAAGTTAACAACAAATCGCAAAGTAGTTTACTGAAGTAGCAACCTAACTTTGCATAACACTTAAGCTTCATTTAGCTGTTTAGTTTAGGAGAGAAAGAAGTTACCTTTATTTGTCTACAAACCGACAGATAGACAAAATAAAAATGCTAAAAAGATATTTTCGTAATCAAATCCTTCGGATACATATAGTTCCCCATAAAAATTTTATAGGCAGAAACATTGCGTTCTTTTATCGAAAGAAGTAAAACCATAGAAATAAGGACGTACAAAGCAAAAGTTGCAGTATGAGTAGAAATCTCAAGAAGAACAAGAAAGATCAATCATGCTTAAAGCATTGATTATGAAACACTTTCCAACTTCAATGCAATTTTATTTAAACAAGTCTAAAATGCAATACATTCCTCGGTAATATTTTGAAACTTATCACAATACTGCATTAATTTATTATATTTGAAAACTTAAACCTTCATCGAAAAAAATGAACTTCATTCAAATGACAGCATTGAAATATAAATCGCCTGGTTTAAACATCTCTAAAATGTTATACATTCCTCGGTAATAGTTTTAGAATTATCATAATACTACGATAATTTATTATATTTGAAAACTTCATCGAAAACACAACTGAAATTAATTCAAATGACGTCATAGAAAAAATAACACGCCTGGATCTCTCTATAAAAACAGGATTTCATTCATAACTTTCTCCCATTCATTTCATTCATAACAATACTATGATAATTTATTTTATTTAAACATTTTATTTAAGACCATGGAGCTACAAATAATTAAACTCTATGCTTAAAACTTCATCGAAAAAAATCGTCCGTCTCTTTATAAAATCAATTAATATTTCATTCATATCAGCTATGCAGACTCCATGGACTAAATTATTTTGTATTAAAAAATACAGGAATTCTAATACAACTCATTCTAAATATTTTGCTGTTTACATTTTACATAGGTGAAAAATAGGCTTAGTTGTAGAAATAATCAAATTTAGATGAGCATTTATACTCAAATATATTGTCATTGCGTTGTTTCAGTATGTAGATGCACAGAATTTAAGCAAAAATAAAGTAGTTTTAGGACGGATACAACACTCAATATGAATTAAAAAGAACTTAAAAAAAAAATCACGATTTTGAAACAAGATGGATGCCATATATCATTTTGAAGTGGGTCATGTGATCGTTTCGTATCATGGTCACGTGATCGTTTCATATAAGATGTGTAATTATTATTTTAATTTTTATTTAAAAAACTACTAAATATATATATCGCTGAATTTTTTTTGTATATTTCATGGAACAATTTGAATATTACCTAAAATTTTCGAAGCAATTTGTGAATTTTAAATCCGCTTAAAAAATGTTGGTGGAATAAGAGGTGTAATTATTATGCAATTTGAAAAATTAGGTCCCATAGGGTTCAATGTATTTCATTTTTTCAACCCGGGTTCAATCCAAAACTAATTGGGTGATATTACTCATTTTTATTACCATATGTCCCACAGACCGTCTGAACAACATACTAAAATTCCATTTTGATAAAGTTATTTTACGGCAGTTATCGTGCTAACGGACAGACAGACAGACAGACAGACAGACAGACAGAATGAACAAAGTCATAAACACTTTTCAACTTTGTTGTAAAGTGTTAAAAATGTAGAAAGAACTTCAAATATAGTAAGAAAAATATATCGTCTCAATAGTTCAATGCATAATTTCCAACCTTAGGAAACAAACATTAGGGGGATTTTCAAGCCGCACTAAAATCCCTATTGCACGTTTAAAATTGTGTAAGGGTTAAAGGAAGAAAAGGGATTTTTGATTTTAGAGTAGGGATTCTTATTTTAAGAAGGGACTTTTATTTTTCCCTAGTAAAACATCTTAGTAGGTACAAGGGTAAACTAAAATGTAATCTGATTAATTGGTTTGAAATTAGATTTGGTTCGAAACCAGGAAATAATTTGGATTCGTTTTGAAGAGGCGGTTCAGTAAATGTATTATTTAAGTAGAGGGCGCTCATCGGGACCCTAGTAATTCTTTCTATTACATTATAAAAAAAGATTGTTCTTTGTGTGTGTGTCTACCTTTGTCGTCTGTAGGGGAAAATCGAAGCTTCAGACAGCGGCGATCTTCAGATCGCCGCTGTCTGAAGGAACAGGGGTACTTCAGATCCTTGAATAAGGCGTCTCGACAAGATTTTTTTTAATTTGAATTATTTTTTGAGTTATTTTATCTTAAAACACGATTTTGAGTGATTTTCACACAAATTGTTTTTCTAGCGATTGACGATATTATCACAGAGTTTTCACCTTGATATCACCAAAAAGATCGAAGACAGTTCTTTCTAACGATATTAGAACCGAATCTGTATAACAATTTATTTACATCTGTATATTTACTTATTTTTAAATACGTCAAAATGTGCAGATCTTAGGTAATGTGGTTTATGTTTCGCCGAAATCAAAAATAGAAGATTAGCTCAATTTTATAGTGTGGGTGTATATATCTTCGCATTCTAATATTGTTTTCTCTATTATCTGGTTTTCTCTGAATTTTAAACAAAAGCATGAAGATTGAGATTTTCAATTCAGTTAAGTTTTCGATTCCGTTATGTTCCTTGTTAAGTTTTCGGGTAATTCCAATCAAACAATAAAGATGACAGAGCGGAGCGTGACTACGCTATTTGAAAAATTGAATGAATGAGTCCATCCAATTCCTGCTTTAAACACTGGACAACGGTGGGTACATTTTGTAGTATATTATATTTTTCTCTGTGATTACACATTATGTATTTAAGATTAATCTTTAAAAATATGAGATTTATAATATTATCCTTAGTGTCATTCAAGTTTGTATATTAATTCACTTGTAGTCTTTTAAGACATTTTAACATAAAAACGAATGTTATTTATTCAACATATTGTATTCCGAAATAACATTATTTTCGCTAAACCTAGTTATACTTCCCTTTAATGAAAATGGCAGTTACTGAAGCTAATGCATTTATTGTCAACAGATAGTTAAAGGTAACACAGTTTCAGGCGGCATAATCCTTTGTAATTGAAAAACTCTTCTAACAAAAGATGTAACTAAAAGAAACAATCAAACATATTTTTAAAAATGTTTCTTCTTCACACTAAAACATATTTTTGTTTTCATAAAGTTAATTATAACTCCGGACAAAAAATCGAATTATGCTTTTAATTTCCCTAACTAACAAACTTTTCCTATTCACACAATTTGTTGTCTCATATAAACACGATTTATTTACATATAATTTGAATAATTGAATTTTAATGACGCGTAGTGCAAAATTTGTTACATGAAAACTTCCTATTATCCATCCTATTTTGTCATTTGCAGATAATTCGTTAACGGAATTATTAACTTGATGCATATTTATCAGATATATCTTTCAAGAGACACTTTCTAAGTTCATTTACTCTGTTGTGGAAATCCTAAAACCAAATAAACTGTGGTTTACCCTGAATAAACAGTTAAGGCAACAAGATTAAGCGTTTTGGTCACACTTCAGTTGCTTCATGGATATCAACGCACGCATCACTGCTGTAAAAGCTTCCCGAAAGGTCATTCAAACAAATTGGGATTTCTAGAAGTTTAATACGAAGAGAATATGAGAGAATATCAAAATATGATGTTTTGGTTTTTAAAAGATATATGATTTTTAGCATTTAAGGTGCTATTACACGGAGCAATTCCTTTCGGCAATACATGCATTTTAATGGGAAGAAAACTGGCCACCGAATTGCCGCAATTTTTTCGTGCACAGCAAAGAAAAAATGATAAAGTCCTGAGCCCGATCCACTCAAAGGACGGCAAAATTCCTGTCACACCATTCCGGTGTAGCTAGCTCTACGGAAACGACAATTCCATGAACTTTTATCTTATTACATGGATATAGGGTGCATTAAAAATTGCAATTATACTTTAAAACCACATAGAAATGCTACATGGGGGAAAATTGGCGAGATTTTAGCATTTATATGGATTGCCGCTAAATGTGCTAAATGCAAATAAGTGGCAAAGCACTGGCAACCCTACGTTAGAGAGTAGGGTCCTAAAACAGAACTGAGGAATGGAATTGCCGAAGTTCCGGCAATAAAATTTGTTCCGTGCTATTTACGCATGCTTTTCACAAATTCATCAAAATAAAAAAAGCAGGTAGCATAATTAACACAGAATGTGTTATGAATTTTGACACCCACGACAACAATACAATACTCATGAGCACCCTACATTGTGGGCCTCTGCATTACGTCAAATTGACATGAGTATTCGTGTAAGTGTCCGGGACATTATTTGTGACAGTACTTCATTTTAACATGTTCCGAACTTCACTCACCGTTTTAGCTATAACATTTTTCATGCGGATTTAGTGCACTCTATCCTATAGATATTACAATTTGAGTATATGGACATTTAGTTGTCCAAAAATATTTTTTAATATCCTTTAATACTCTGCAACTCGATCCCAAGTGATTTTTGGTTGTTTCTTTTTGTTGGGAAATATCCTCCTAATGAATCACGTAGTCTCACTCACCTAGGCTTCTAATGGCGTCAAGGACGCAGAACGAAAAATGAAAGAATGAAATCATCCACTTAAAGTGCAAGGTATTTAGGAGCAGCGTGTATATGAATCACAACTATAAGAAGAAAAATTCAATCGCTGAAACTCCACCAAAATAGATCAGCCTTTTTACATAAACAGTCCAAGTTACAAGTGTTTAAAATCGCCAGTCTTTTAGTTCCCGAAAGACAGAAACGGCTATTCTATTTAAAAAAAATTGTAAACACTGGAGCGAAATCGAGAATATAGACGACACAATTTGTTGCTTAGACCTAAATCAGAAGAGTTTTTTAATATTATGCTTGCTTAGCCCGAGTAAATAAGAGGGGGCCGGGTATGTACGGGAAGTTGAGCTTCCAGATTATTTTGGAGTAATTAACGCTAATCATTCAGAATTATGGTATTATGAAGCATCTATTTTTTACACTATAAGTCATTATCCATAAGATCGTGATAACATATACCTATAAACCGGGGACTGTATGTGTGTGTCCGTGGGACTTTGGATACAATGCCTCATGAGCGAGTGCAGCGTTTCAAACGTAATTTGGCACAATTATTACAATCAGTGAATACTCGAAGCCTATTAATTTTAAACGCGATAGAATTTTCGGAAGATCCCCAAATTTTCGAATAATTTTTTGAAAAAATCTTGAAGAAATCTGAACATTCAATAATGTTAAAGAAATAATTATTTTATGCGCAGTTTTTTATTCTGAAACGAATGGCATCGACTTTGGAACGTTAGCTTGAACTGCTCTCGAGATATTACACGTTTTTCAAATAAATGTATCTAAAAAATTATAAAAATATAAATAAGTATCATCAAATATGCCACACGTGGTGATAAATTTGATGAATAATTTAACAAAATATCGCCGCCTCGGAAATACATTTATAATGCAGTGCAAAATTATTGAAAATGTTGCCAAATGGACAAAATTTTGTTGTTATTTTCGTAACTTTAGCGTCATTTGACACTAAAGTTACGAAAATGACGCCCAATTGATGAATAAATGATAATCAATGTATTTTAATATAATATAATGGAGTATATTGCTTAGCAGATATTGGAAGCAATTCCAATTGTCAAGTTATATTTGCATGAAATATAAGTTAATTCAGTACTTTAATTTTACATGGTGTCATCCAGAGAAGTGACCAATGTCAGTGTACTTTTCAACATTAGAAACTTTGTGCCGTTGATTCGCATCGAAAGAAGTAAAATACTTGCATTATATAGAGAAAGACATACGTTGCCCACATCAGATTTTTTCTTATGAATTTGAAGCTGACATATATCCGCATAAAGAATCATTTAATGAAATCCAATTATATCATATCACTCCTATACATTATTGAAAAATATTGAACAAAAGTTAATCATACAAATGCATTGGAAATATTTATTTTTATTCAGGAGAAAACAAAAGACTAAATTTCGAACAATGCGAATGGAAGAGAATGAGAATAGATTTATTTTCTATTTCAATCAACTATGCTTCAATTAATTTTATTCTTCTTTCAATGGAATCTTTTATACTTTCTTTTCAATGCGACACACAATACCAATGCCGTCTCATTAGTAATTCTGATGACGAATTGGGATGGGCGAAACTTGTTAAACGGTCAAGTGTATCCAAATGTAAATAGTTGGATACTTTCATGTAATTGTTGATTGTAGTAATAAAATATTGTATAAATATATGCTTATATAACACTAGTATTTAAGCTTGTCAAAAGTAAGGAAACTTAGATTCTTAAGAAAATAAGTGTTAACTTCATAATACGTTTCATTTTTACCTTCTCATGCTATAGAATACAGTATAAAGTATTGTTTGCACGAAAATTTTCGATTTCGAGATTTTGATGCAAATATATGTGCGGCAGCAAAGACATCTATCAAAGATGCACACGAGCCAAACCCGAATTATAAGAACAGAGGAGGAGCTAGCTTTTGCTCAGTGATTATGATGTCGGTCTACGAATCATCAGGTCCCTGGTTCGGGGCCCGGCGACGCACAATCGCCACAATGATGACTGGACGTTTGAAAAAAGCGCAACCTTCCTTCCCAACGACTTCGCCTCTCAGCACGAGATGGCAGCACCAAAAAGGAGTCAGAAGCCTTGACACTCCCTTCCTGGTTGACCACGACTGCCCGTCACGCCGAGGCAACACGCCTCCCGGCCCTGACGTCACGCCGAGGCGACACGCCTCTCGGCCTCCTCATCAGCGAGGGGAGTGTGCGGCAGCAAAGACATCTATCAAAGATGCCTCACGAGCCAGTAACCGAATTATAAGAACAGAGGAGGAGCTAGCTTTTGCTCAGTGATAGTGTCGGTCTACAATGCATCAGGTCCCTGGTTCGGGGCCCGGCGACGCACAATCGCCACATATGTTTTAGGACTTGCTGAATAAGTCATGGCTATTTTTAAAGTGCATGCTTGTCTGTCGTTGCCTGTAGTCGGTTTTCTCGTGTACAAGATATCTGCAAATATTAATGGATTTTCAAGAAACTTTTTATCCGGTTTTATTAATGAAACATCTAGAACTAGATAGAATGTTTTACAATTCGAGCCATTTGCAATTTGACTATCGATCCAATAGTTTAATGAAACGTGCAACACCTTGAGAACGGCACACGTTAGAGTCCTACAAATTATTTCCTTTATTTTTAAACAGGACTATAATGTTGTTGTTGTTGTTGTGCCTGAAACGTGCAACACCTTGAGAACGGCACACGTTAGAGTTCTACAAATTATTTCCTTTATTTTTAAACAGGACTATAATAAAACTGAGATGTGTTTAACATTATATTATTTTAATGCGTTTTAAATTTTCCAAACACAAATATTAAAAAAATATGCGTCATTTCCTTGTTCGATCAATATGAGAATCAATAGGACACCTACGGTTATTCATTGAAATAATCATACAGGCTTTCGCTTAAATCACTCCATTTATTCTAGATATATCTTGCCCCATTAAAATTCCTGTCCTGTTATATATATACTATTCAATATGGTAAATATAAGATAATAAATTATGAAGAAAAATAAGTTCTTGAATATACTCCTATACATAACTGTGGAACACAGCAAAGTAGAAAATAAGAGTTTTAAACTCACATGAAATTGAGCCAAATTGAGGGTTTAGGTAGATGAGGTAGTTTCGAACATTTTGCTATAAATATCAATTTTATGTAATGATAAGATTAGTATAGTACTGTTTTGAATTGTATCTGCCTACACCCTTAGTTCGGTTCAATTTCGAGTGTGATTAAAATTATTTTCTATTTTTTCGTACACCACTGTTGTATAGGGGAGGTCGATGGAAAACTTAGTTTTAGTTTAATAGTAAAAAAATAATTTAGTTTTTAGCTTTTATTTTTTGGGTAGTTTACGGTCAAACCTATGTAATGTTTGTGTGTACTATATTCATGGGTTGACGCATTAGAACTAGGAAAATTAAAGACATTGAATTGCTACTATATTTCATCTGAAAACATTGAATTGTAATTTGCAAAAAAAAATATATATATATATGCAGGATTAGGTCAAAAACATAGTTATATGTATGCACATGATGTAATTACATAACGTAATGGCGGAAAATTTGATACATGAAAATGTCCCGTGAGATGAAACTGTGTGCCGAGTTTCAGCCCTCTACGTGGTCTGAGAACCCAGAAGAAATCAGTAAAAGTGACATACACAAATGACGTGACGACTGGTGTGAAAGTTTAGTAAATGAAATTGTTCCGAGACATGAACGCTAGGTGCTCTCGAAAGCCGATAATGAGCCCATAGAAAATGACTACATAAATTACGTGACAACGCAACGTACTAACGAAAAAATTGTTCTGGAACATGGAGCTGTATGCTAAGTTTCAGCTCTCTACGAGATCTTGGAGCCGATGCCACACTTAAATGATGTATCGACGTGATGTAGTCACGTGAAAATTTAATAGATGACACTGTTCCGCGAGATGAAACTGTGTTCCGTGTTTCAGCTCTTTGCGTACTGTGGGAGCCTAAAACGAGCCTGTCAAATATTTTGAACGAAGTAAAGTTAATAATAGATGCGAGGGAACATAGTCATTGCAAGTCGTGCAATGTGCAGAGTCCACTCCGACGATAAGAGCTTGCAATTTCTTCCCAGTAGCTCAACGGTAGAGAGTCGGCTGGCAGTTCGGAGATCCAGGGTTCGATTCCCGGTTGGAGCAGCAAGGCTCTTTACAAATACCAGAAAAATGTTTTTAAATAATACATATATTTACCTCAACGAGAAATTAGAGAATTAATGTACGTTTAAAACTGTGAGGGAGGAGGGGATATAATTTGCGGAATAATTATTACCAGATACTAACGACTCGCATGAGTATTTTTAAATCGTGTAGATTTCTATTGATACATTAATTTAGTTCGTAGATAATTAAAATTCTATAATTAACATATGTGGATCTCATATTGTGTGTTGACAAGCCTTTATAAGTCCAAGCAAAATATTAAAAGTGTATAATTACTATAACTAAAAATTCAAATATCTGACCACTTTTTTTAATTTATAAAGTCAATTTTTCTATTCATTCAGGTTTAATTGTTTCGTCTAAAAATATTAGTTTTCATAAAACAAAAATAATTCTATTTTGTGTCCCTGAAAATACTGCGAATTGCATCGGGTTTTCTTTATCCTTTAATTATAAGAATATATGTGCTGAGGAAAACGATTTGTTGGTACCTGCAGCGAGATTTAATCCGTTCAAGTGAGCGTTTTATTCGCAGATTCACAAATCCTATTCTATTTGAGTTCATTGGATTAAAAACTGCTCATGCATTTAAGCGTTTGGCAAGGCTCATTTCTTTCAATTAAAATGATAAGAATCTCCTATTAGAAAAGTCGTTTCTTAATCTTCAATCACAATTTGTTAAAAATATCCATGTTATTTTCTAACTTCCTGTAAAGTATTACAAAGCTGTCAAACTGATAATAGTAATCCAATGGTGCAAAGTTTATGTCTCTATGTGTCATTGTCATAAACCATAGTTTGATTTCCTTTCTACAGAATTCTGTATGTGAGGTGTAAGAAACCGTATTTATGTCGTTATTAAAACCACTATTTTATTATTAGAATACATTCAAAGTAAAACGACCTGCATTGGAAAAATTGATTAATTATTAGTTTAAAAATGACTTTTAAATTTTTAAGGTAATCTTCTGCGCTGAGAATGACTTCGGACTTTGCCGCTTTTAGTCTCTAATATTATGTTCCGCCACTAGTTACTAATATATATGCCGCCCGTAGTCGCCAATATATGCATCAGGGTGTTTCACGAAGAATGTTCAAAAGGAATGTAACACCAACGGTGGGTTGTTGAAGTAAAGTGAAATATGAAAAATAATCTTTAAACCGAGGAATATTTAGTGTAGTTGCACCCCGTAGGTCATTTCCAAAAAATGGAAAAATTTAATTTTCATATGATCCTCCAATATAAAGAATCGTTTAAGTAAAATTTACGCAACGCTTATTCAGGGTTAAAGAAATTTACCTTCTACCTTTTGATGAAAAATTCTCTGACATATCGATCATTGAAATTTTTGCCTTATTCCATTTTACCTGCACTGAAAGTGTAAATATTTAACTTCCTCTGATATTAAAGATGCGGGACATTTGAAAATTTGTTTAAAACAAAAACTGCTAATTGAAATTTGCTACAGCTTGATTTTTAACATCTTATTTATTTGTTGCTTGTTTCTTGCAATCGAACAAAAAATACAAGTAACAATAATTGGAATATCTCGGCGAATTTTTCATTGAATGGTACCCGATACAATTATTTTGCTGTAATTAACACTAGAACGACGGAAGCGGTCATTTTGACCGCATAACTACTTTGAGAAACGATTCCTCCAAAAAGGCTAATCCCAGCCCATTGAAATTTTAAGACTTTTCTTACGCTCTCAAGAACGCTTATAGCAAAAAATGTATCAAAGAAACATCCTAAATGCTGTAACTGTGATGTTTTGGTTTGAATTAAAGGTATGCTGAACTTTTTTTATGGCAGTCAAATTGACCGCTGCCCGTCGTTTTAGGTAGTTCAAAATATGTCGCTCTAGTGTTAAGAACTTCGCAAATTTCACTAATTGACATTTTTTTATTGGGCAACCGTATAAAGCATTAAATTTTGTATTTATATGAAATTCCGGGGAGTGGATACAACTATCACATCAACAGTTTTGCCTGCTGATTAATTTTTATATTTCACTTTACTTTTTACCTCCAATCATTGGTTTTTCATTCTTTTCCAACACTTTTCATAAAATACCCACTGAATTCCGCCCTTAGTTGCTAATACATAACTACACTTATGCAGGAAGCATTAGTTCTAAGGAATTGTCAGAATTGTCTGTGGGCTTATAACTTTTGCTCTACTTTTCTCAGTTTTACTATGGCTAACTACGATCTTCAGAATGCCATAATTTACTCTTCATCGGTTTGGCTAACATAGTTATACATCAATTTCTGAGGAAATGGGTACGTATTTTCCTTCAGTGTACTGCTTATCCAAATTGCATTAAAAACAACTTAAAAATCAATTGACTTACATCCCTTTTGAAAGGAAAAGTTATATTCGATAAATTCCTCTAAAAAACCGCATATCTTTTGAATTAATTGCTATTTTTCATATTGTGGTTTAGAGCTTTAAATACTTTTCTGAAGAATTAGTTCATTTAATGACAATACCAAATTAAGATCGCAAAAACAAAGAACAACATAATTATAATTACTTTATTGCGATGTCATGATGTTTCGTCCACATTTGTTTTTTAGAAATCTAACAATACATTTATTTCCTTTTAATAATTCTTTGTTTAAGTACCGATTGTTAAACTTTTATTTCATACATTTTTACATTTGATGTTCACCCTAATTAGAATCGGACTGTCAAAGCATTGTTGCACAAATTGCTGCTTGCGATACGCTGATGACTTAGATAACCAAGTTGAAAAATTGCATTCAAATCATCTTGTAACTACTGCACTTAAGACGATAAGTGACAGTTTTATAGCTCAAGCATCATTAGCAATGCGCTATGAAGAAACATGTATTTTTGTTTAAGACGTTAATTGCAATAAAGGAAGTTATTGAAAAAAGCTCTGCTTCTGAATTTGTGGCATTTTCTTAATCGCTTCTGAAATCAAATAATTATTTATATTGTATTTTAAATGACAGAATTAGAATATTTTTTACATAAACATTTTCCTCGCTTTTTTATTACATGTATCATGGTGCTTTATTATTACATGTATCACCTTGGAACTTCCTACGTAAAGACATTATTAGAAAAATATGTTTCAGTTTGCATATAAAATTTGTGAAATTACTTTAACTTGTTGATCAGGAATTATACTAGAAAAATCAATAAAAAATTTAAGACTCGACAGGGAATTTAACCACCGATTTCTGGTTGGCGAGAAAACGCTCAATCCATTAAGCCACTGAAACAAATATATATTTTTGCATATTTGATGCGGATCCTACAAATATTTTAAAAGTAAATTTCTCAGAATTAACACTAAAGGCATCAAAATTAGATCGTACGTATTTTTTACTAATCAGGTCTCAACTTATGCATAAGCACAAATTGAAAAGTACCTTGCATCAGGATCGTGCATTTTATAAAATTAAAATATTCTCAATACTAACTAAGAGTTTAGAACTAACACTAGTATTTAAGCCTGTCAATGACAGGTAAACTAGCACTCTTAAAAAATTATGTTGTAACTTTTTTAATATGTTTTATTTTGTTCAACAATGTATGTTGCTTATCGTCTGAAATAGCCGTATTAATCAAAATTGGATTCATTAATCTCCATTAGGTTCTATCTCGAGATCAATACCTATAAATGTGCAAAGTTTAAGCCTTCTTGATCACCGGGGTTGTCTGGAGGGTCTGGGAAGACTCTTCCACCCTTTCAATTTGTTAATCCCCTGTAGAGAAATAAGAAATATGGCTCCATCAGGCTATGTCGATACCCCAATATGCAAAGTTCAACTTTTCAGTTCACCTAGGAGCTTCTGGAGGGCCTGGAAAAAATTTTCAACCATAACTCCCCTCAGTTTGGCCGCCCCTGGGTGGGGAATCGAAAATCCAGCTCAGTTAGGACGTGCCCTGTGGTCGTATTATCCTGCAGGTCACAACACTTCTGTGTGCAAGTATTTGTACAGAGAAAATTCTTTCTGAACTAGTTACTTGGGTATACAAGAAGCAAAAAACACTTGGGTGGGCCACCCCCTACCCACCCCTACCCACACGTTTTCTCAATGTGTAGTCATTCAAGATGGCCGCTATTACCCCACTACCCTTCTGTTAAAGTAAGCGTTTTAGCGAAAACGGCAAGACTTATTGAAAAAATGTACAAACAACAAATGTTCAGCGTTAAATTATCTACAAGTTTGCTTCTAACCATTTTCTTGATACTTCAAACCATTAATCCAGAAAATTTATCTTTTCATACTGAAGTGAGCAAATATTCTCCTTAAGGAAGATATAACACAAACCCCTTGAAAAAAACATACGTTTAATGATATTTTTTAAATACAGTACACACATTCATTTTATTGTATTGATTACAAGTAATCATTCATATTATGCAAAACATATACACTTGCAGATCCCTGAAAACATTTTGATATTTCTTTAAAAAGAAATCTTAAGACAAAGCATTGCAATTTGATCGTATTACTTAATGAAGTAAAATGTTTCATGTTCTTTTATCAACACCATTAAATTAAGAATGGGTTTCTGCAATCAATTTTATCTATGTAAACACTGTTGCATTTGCATAACAAACAATATGGAATTTCAGCGTCTCTACTTTCGATAAGTAATCTAAGATACTAGCTCTTTGGTCTCTACACATATAATTCAATGTCGCCCATTTTATGCACGTACATGGCCCAATGTAGTCGTCTGGTAGTGGATTAATGAACTTTAAAGGCATTAGAATACTATCTGTTATTTCAAAGCCGAACTTAAGTGGATCCAGTGCCTCTTGCGCTTCATCGAGACAGTGTATCATTAAATAGGAGTGGAAGAAAGCACGAAGCACATGCCCCTGTGCACTGGTACTGGTTGGAGGTAGGTCATCAAGAGAAATATTTTCCCGTGGAGGTACTTCCATAGCCTGAACTCATCAAGTGTCTTGCAATACGAACCTTTCTTCAACAATTGAACTAAGTACACTTCGGCAGGTGCCATGATTCTGTCGAGCTCTGGAGATAGTGATGATATACCAAACTCTTTCAAATACTGCTCAGGGTTACAGCCAATTGCTGTTTTTTTGGTTCCAAAGTACTCGTATAGTCAGCACCAGAAAAAGAGTGAAGTGTAGGTAATGCCTGACACATGTCTTGTCCCAGAGTTTCAGCTAACATATGGATTGGAATGCATCTTGTTGTGTCAGCAACTCCAACTATTATCCAGATTTCATTCACTCCTAGGGTGTGGAACCTTTTCCAATGAAATAGAACCAGGACCAAAATGTCAGTACCAGCACTTACTAACACAATTTTCTTTAGCCTTTCAATTGCCGCGTTCTCTGTATGTAGCATCATCCTAAAGTCTGCATCTTCTATTGGAAATCTGTCCATGGTACATATTGGTTTTTCAACACCATTTTCAATACCCATGCATATGACTTTAATTTCATCCGGTGAGCCCGAAAATGCACTTAACACATGAAGCTGACTAATAGGTCTGGTTACCATCAAGGAATTCAAACTTTGTGTTATATGTTTTCGTAGTAACAGTTTGTTTGCTGAAGAGGGCCAAAAAGTTTCTATTTGAACTGGTAGATTAATTTCTGATGACATTTTAGAAAATAATATGACATTACTTTTTTGCCTCGATAGACGTTCAGAGTCTTTAGGAGAACATACTTGGTAACTATCAAAGACATGGTCTACTCTGGAAGCACTAGCTGAGAGTGATAACATAAACGTAGAGTAAGAAGTGGCAACATCACTAAATGTTGTTTTATTCTTTTATTACCACCTTTCGCAAACAGTTCATAACATTAATGATAAAACAAGTACTTCGATCTGGCTGAAATTGTGCTGCTTTTGCGTTGTTACTCAAACTCTTTTCTAGTTCCTGTGTAAGAGTACTTTTTTGGCTTTTAACAAGAAGCTCATTGTCATTGAAACATCCGATAATTCAAACTGAAACAGACGCGCCATTTCATACTCACGAATTTGTGCGATCTGAACTATTCTATTCATGACAGTCTTAGAACACTTTTTATTCAAGTTATATTTTCCTTTTTTCTCTGATTTATTTTGGGTTTCAAATGTGGCTAATTTCGCACGGCTTATTGTGTCCCAGATACGTGTATACTTTTCAACACACCGTGTCTCTTTGTAAGTTTTGTATAATTCAGTACCTAATTTGCTGACATTCAACAATTTATTTTTTGCCTCAGCAGCCACTGCTACCTGTGTTATTAGGTTATGTAGTGATTTGTTACCAGATAATTCAAAGGGATTTTTTCTTTTCAATATATACTGAACTGCAGTTACAATCATGTTATTGGTGTGCTTTGTCTCACTTTTACGGAGCTCATGGTGTGAGTGTAAGTCAGATGTTGTTGATACAGATTGAGTGATTTCTCGATGTAAGTTTATTACCTGCAGTAACTCATGGTATGCTAGATCCCTCTGGGCGACAAACTGCTTCTGCTTCTTCATTCAAATTACACCAGATGATCCTTTTTGTGATCTATTAATCGTTTGCTCGAGTGCCATATCGACACCAACGGCTGAGAAGGTATGACTGAACCTTTTTACAACATGCTTACCGTACTTGAATGCTTCGTACACTTCAGGATGAATGGTAGATAATTTCATCATGTCTTCTAAGTAAAGTGAGCTCCAGCGCTGGTAGTTTAAACAATCAAAGACTGCCAACATAGGTTGGATCTTCTGAACAGTATCCAAATGTAGGTTTGAAATATCAAGAAAATGGTTAGAAGCGAACTTGTAGATAATTTAACGCTGAACATTTGTTGTTCGAACGTTTTTTCAATAGGTCTTACCGTTTTCGCTAAAATTCTTACTTTAATAGAAGGGTAGTGGAGTAATGGCTGCCATCTTGAATGACGTCATACTGAGAAAACGTGGGGGGTAAGGGGTGGCCAGCCAAGTTTTTTTTTCTTCTTCTACACCCAAGTAATAGTTCAGAAAAAATTTTCCCTGTACACACACTTGCACACAGAAGTGGTGTGAGCTTCTGGACTATATGTAAAGATTCGCTGTTCTATGACAAGGGAGCTTCAGAAGGGCTTGGAAAGACTTTCCGAAAAGTTGCCCCCTTCCACTTTATCCCTCCCCGGGGGGTGGTAATCAAAAATCCAGTGCAGTAGGTTCTGTGCCTTTGTTGATACTGTAAGTGTGCCATGGTTCAATCTTCTAAATCATTGAAGGACTTCTGTAGGGTCTGGAAAGACAAAAACACATTAGACAATTTTTATGAAGATTTTAATGATCAACGCCAAACAGATAGCTTCACAAAGTTTAATAAATTATTCGCAGAAAAGCTTTCGTTGTATATAATGATTTTATGTAAACTCCTAAAATATAAAGCTCATGTGATGAAGTACTATTTTAGCTTTCTGAACTTTCATTTTATAATTCCATTTTAAAAATATGAAAATCAAAAGATATGTTCGATTTCATAAACTTTTAACAGCTTGAGTATATTAACAATTGTAGAAATGGGTAGCATAAACTGCAGGTTTTGAAAAGTAGAAAATCAAATTTTAATTTATCCAGTGTATAAGTAATAGGAAATAAATGAATTTTAAAATATTTCAAAAAAATTTAAATGGATTTTTAAATGAATTAAAAATTCATTAGACAAAATTCTCCTTCCGATTTATAATATTTCTATACCTAAAGTATTTGTCTAAAGCAAATGGTTTCGGAAATATACACTTGTTCTCTATTTCTGAAGCACCCTGTATAATAATTGTCTAACGTGGTTTTGTCTCTACAGACTCTATAGAAGCCTCCCGATGACCTAGAGGAGTGAATCTTTATACGCGTATAGTGTAATGTAGAGCACGGTAGAGAATGTTACGGAGATGGATTTTTGATTCCTCCTAAGGCGAAGAAAATGGGTTATTTAAAAGTATTTTCAGACCCTTCAGAAGCCTCCCTGTGACTTAAATGGCTGAGGCTTTCTACACTTATAGTATTGAGAACGAGATAACACCTAACGGAGTCAATTTTTCGATCACTCGGGTTAGCGAAGAAAACGGGAGTTCCGAAAAATCATTTCAGTCTCTCCAGAAGCCCCCTTTAGCTTAGAAGGCTAAACCTTTGCACACTTATAGTAGCAACCACCACCTTCCAAGAAATTTATGGTTAAGGAAGAAGGGTACGGTCCCTGTGGGTGCCTTCCCCACTGGGTTCTAGTCTACATTGTGTGGCACTTCCCGGCCGTCCAAGCAGATACCTTACACCTTTGAGTAGGTCAGACTGTCTGTGTCAAAGAAGAAGATGGTGTAATGACCCCAAGACAGAACCTAAAGGAATAGGATTTTCAATTTCTCCCCCTCTCCCCCCGTAGGCAGGCTAAATAGAGGGAGGGGGTCCAATTTATTTCCAAACCCTCCAAAAGTCCTTTCTGTGGTCCAGATAATTGAAACTTTGCACAAGTATCGATCGCGGGACAAAACCGAATTGAGAAAATTTCCAATTAATATAACTATTTCGAGGCTAAGCGCCATACATTAAATAAAATATAATTATTAAAAAAAAGCATCTATGAAAAGGCATCTTATTAAAAACAGGCATCTTAATTTTTTAAGGATGCTATTTATAGTATTTGATATTCTTACATACTAGTTCTGAAATATAAAGACAGACATCAGCCACCTCAAACAAAGATTAAAATAACTTGACTTTTCAAAAACACGATTTGTTTTGTTTGTGCGTTTATTTCTATATCCTTCCATGATTTTGGGAAACTAAGACTTTTTGTAATTTACAAAAAGCCTTGACATAAGAGACTCGAATTTTTTGTATTTACTGTAATGTATTTGACATGATTGTTGGGGAAATTGCCATTAAGGTTCATATGCAGCGAAAAAAAGGAAAACTAGTTACTTCTTTTATTTTATCTATTTTTTAATACAACAAATTAACGAGTATAAATTGTTAACAAATCTAGAGTAAATAATATATATAATTTTGTGTATTGTCTATCAATAAATGTACAAAATGTTGGTGATAAACCCTATTTTGTGAAGTTCTAAATATTTAAAAAAATGAAAAATTAAAATACGATTATTTATATTTCATAAATACGAAATAACTTATAATTATAAATTTAAACATGATAATATAAATTTAAAATATTGAATTCACCACGTCGCTTTAATCTATAGAATATTAGTATCTCATTTCATGAACTTAGATACATAATATTCATGCTAATATTAGGAAACAATTTACTTACTAGGGTAAATGAGACATTTGGTGCAATTTAAAGTAATTCCTTTTATTCCTCTCATTCTTTAAATAATACGAAAGACATTCCTCACAAATTAAGTTAATATTAAGAGTTAAGGTACTGACATATTGTATCCCCTATTTCGACAAAATTCTCTGACGAACAGATCACAATGTCAGAATTGGTGATTGACGTAAAAAAAAACAATGTGATACAAAATAATCATCACGCTTGAATGACTCCGTCTAGACAAATCAACTTTGACACACATATGGACAATTTTCGTAGTTGCAATTTATCACCGAATTTTGCCATTTGATATTTTTTTGGAATTTTGCATTATTATTACTGCAAACCAATGTATTTTCTGTTTTGTCTGATTGGAAAATATTATGATCATTCTTCATGCGAGAATCTACATACGGCTGTTGGATATAACTGACCTCTGCTTCACACAAGTCTAGCTAGGTAGAGAGGAAATTTAATGTGCTTGCGAAAGCTTCTATGAAATATTATATTCATATAATTAAAGGAGCATTTTGAGTGGTTGCGTTTATGAATTTTTAAAGACAATTTTTCAACAGTTTATTCCTACCTGTACTAGTAGTTTTCATTAATTTGAGCTTTCTAGTACGTGTGCATTTCAATTGTACGTGTGTATTGCAGATATCAAAACTTACTGGATAAAATTCTATTCACTGTCAAAGCGTAGTTTTTTGCAATATTTATAACTACACCTGCTTGCGCCCTTATTACCATGCAAATTGCTGTCACTAATACTTTATTAACAAGTCTATATGCGCACGAGAAGTTAGGAATTCTGTAATTTTTGTAAAGTTACAATTTCAAGTGTCTATCAAAGGAGTCTCCAGCAGTCCTGGAAATGGCTATCAATTCCCACTCAATCATAAAAATTCAAACCAATTTCGATTCGAAGTTTAGCCAATATTCAGACGAAGCATGCGCTGTTGCCTTAGTTATTTTCGTGATTGCCCTAATATGTAACGTAAATCAGACGCAATCTCCCTTAGAAAGCCATCCATATAAGGCCTTGAAAATATGATAGCACCTTGTTCTTGCCTGAAAGTAAAGTATAATTTCCTGCTAGTAAAATATAAATTAATCTATATAAATCAAATCAAATTTTATAGAATCGAACGAACGTAAAATCAATATGTTCTAAACTGAAAATTGCTGTTTTACACTAATTACAGAATTTTTGGTTATAATTGAAGTTCAATGCAATAAGGGGGGGGGGGGGGGTGATGAGGAGTTAAAAATCTATTAATAACAGTAATTTCTTTTTTTCTGAGTGCTTCAAGTTAAAATATTTTTTCTTTTAAGTGCTAAATAAGAAATTTTTTCTTTCCATAAAAATAAACCATACAACATAAAGTTTCATTTAAGATGTTAGTTGCCCATGCAGCAACGGCAAATTAGGAGAGAAACGTGGCGTTATTATGTGAATAAATTTTTGAAATATCCAATTTATGTATGATTTAATCCAAACGCGTCTGAAGTTTATATTTACAAAATAAATCCCCATTTAAGGAGGTATTCCAAATTAAAAATAACATTCTAATCCTTACTTCTGAATAAATATCATGTTCCTGTCACACGGTTGAGAAAGAATCGAAAGATTGTAATAAATTAATCAAACGATCTCTTTACGAAATGACATCGTTTGTAAATATCTCTATGCTTTAAATCCATTACATAGAAGTTCGGGATTTCAACACATTTTGGCTCATTGGGCTGTTAAAGAATGTTTGATTTATCCTCTATTGCTTCGACTCTAACAGGAAAGAAACTTATCTCTCTCTCTCTGTGGTTCATTGCTTTTAGACTGCTTGCAATAATTGATAGCCACGAGAGAGCATTTTGGATTACAATTTGAAAATAATATGATCCAGTTGAATTAGAAATATTCCGATAATCAGCAAATAATAGGATTTTTACTTTATACTAGAATATGTACCCGGCGTTGCCTGTGTGTTAGAGTAGGGTACTTATATAAAATAACAAATAAATCAATTTTATTCGTATAAATTTTAGTGAAATTGCGCGCCACAATTTAAATTTCAATTTCCACACAATTAAACCATTTATATATTGGCCACCGCAAAATAAGTGCTCGCTACTTAATGCAGATACAGATAACACCATACTCCGAATCTCAAAAATTGCTCTCGAAGAGCAAAATAAATAAATAAATAAAAGGATATCTCTGGAAAGGGAGAACCTCGTTCTCCAACTCAACAAAATGAGTTTGCTTCTTCTGCCATACGTTAGAGTGGTAGAACTTTCGACACTATATTTCATCTTGATGAGATGAGGGTCTGCTGACTGCTAGGTTCATTAAAAAGCAATGACATAGCTGGGATAAATATTTTATAATTCATCAACGGATGGATTTATCGAATTAATTTCTTCTGGGGTATTCTGTAATATATTTAGGAGCTAATCTTGAAATATGGACGTTCTATGGCTAGTCAAACTTAGTATATAGTAATATAAAAATCGGAGAGATTTAAAACGCATGAAAAGTATATATATATTTACAATTTATCAATATGTGTCCATCCATCGTATGGACTGCGTTCAAAGTCTGCTTGAAAGATAACTTTACGATATTTCCGATCGTGATTTCGATTTTAATTCAACAGGTTGAGCATTTTTTTTTACATCTTTATATTTATTAAACAAATTTTATAATTCTAAACAATGTAAGGAAACCAACATTGTTTGTTTATAGCAATGCATTGATTCCGGTCTTTTTAAACTTTATTATATCATTCTTTTACATGTCGGAATAACTCAATATTATTGTCTTACTCAGGACACAGTAAAAGATCTGATGTGGGCAGCACATGACTTTCCCTGCAGACTTATATCCACGTTCTCTTTATTTTAATAACATTTAATTCATTTTTAATTCAATTTTCGTTCTCATTTGGTAGCTGGACTCATTTTCAAAAGTGGCGTAGGTAAATGTGAAAAAACTAAAATATCTCGAGAACGGCTTGTCCTAGTGTAATGGGGTTAGCCTTATTCTTTTCTTCGTTAAACATTACGTATAAAACAAGCATTTAATGAATATATTTGATCATACTTAGTTTTTATTTTAGATTTTGACGATTATTTTTGGCTATTTTGCAAAAAAAGGCAGGTTATTTTTTTCGAATCGTACCAAAATTTAACCAGCACCAGGGTAACCTACAAGCGACTTATCAACCAATTTTTGTGACATTAGGTCCATCAATTTTTCAGATAGAGTGGATAAGGGCAATTTTTGAGAGCCATTTCGCAAAAAAATGCGGATTCTTTTATCCCGAATTGTACCCAAAATTAATCAGCACCAGAGTCGCCCACAAGTGACTTTCCTACCAAATTTTATGAAATTCGGTCAGTTAGTCTTTTAGTTAGAGTGCATACAAAATCTGCTGCACAGACAGACAGGCAGACAGAGACACAGACAGACAGACACACACACAGACGTCACGCTAAAAATAGTTTTTTCGTATTATAGAGGTCTCAAAAAGTGTTGATCCGTTGAAAACTCGAGTTGCGATTTTCGACATAATTGCAATACTTTCCCTATACATTACCATGTATTGCAGGGAAAGTAAAAATCTGATATAAGTAGCACATGACTTTCCCTGCAGACTTATATCCGCGTTCTCTTTATTTTAATTAAATTTAATTCACTTTTAATTCAATTTTCGCTCTCATTTGGTAACTGGACTTATTTTCAAAGGTGGCGTAGAAAAAATACGAAACAACTAAAATATCTCGAGAACGGCTAGTCCTACCGTAATGGGGTTATCTTATTCTTCGTTAAAAATTACGTATAAAACAAGCATTTAATGGATATATTTGAGGATGATTAATGGATATATTTAATGGATTATTTTATTTTTTATTTTAGATTTTGAGAATTTCTGCTGGCCATTTTGCAAGAAAAGACAGGTCATTTTTTTCCGAATCGTACCAAAATCTAATCAGCACCAGGGTGACCCCCAAGCGACTTATCTACCGAATTTTATGAAATTCGGTCCATTAGTTTTTCAGCTAGAGTGGATAAAGGCAATTTTTGAGGGCCATTTCGCCCAAAAACACGAGTTCTTTTATACCGAATCGTACTAAAAACTAATCATCACCAGGGTCACACCCAAGTGACTTACCTACCAAATTTTATGACATTCGGTCCATTAGTTTTTGAGTTAGAGTGGATACATACATTGTACAGACAGACAGACGCAAACACAGACAGACACACACAGACGTCACACTAAAAATAGTTTTTCGTATTCTAGAGGTCTCGAATCGTGTAGATCCGTCGAAAACTCGAGTTGTGATTTTCGGTATGATTCCAATACTTTCCCTATACATTACCATATTGCAGGGAAAGTAAAAACATCGTCAGCTTCTCAAAACTCTGAAAAATTTCCCATGAAATATCTCAAGAATGATTTGACCTTGAGCAATGAGGTTTGTCTTCTTCATTTTGTCGTTCAAAATTACATATAAAAGAAAGAGCAAATTAATGCATTTCAGGATATTTTTTTCTTTCATTTTTGATTTTGACGATTTTAACGGGCCATCTATCAAATTTACTTATCTACCAGTAGTACCAATCCACCTAATTTCGTAAAGGTTTATCAAATAGTTTATGAACTAGAATGGATACATAAGTTGCACAGACACACACAAACAGCTGGCGTCACATTAAAAATGGCGAATCCGAGCTCTACAGTGTCTAAAGCGCGCAGATTCTTCAAAAAATAGAGTTCCGATTCTCGAATCTATTCTAAAACGTTCCCAATACATTAACGTGTATTCTAAAGGGAAGCAAATATAGAATATTTTCTCAATAAAATTACCCATCTAATGGATCAACCGTCTTATTTAAGACTTATCGAAATAAAGAATCAAATTACAAAAGCTAAAGAACAAAAGTATTACATGGGATAAACTTGCAACCTTGAACGGAAAGAAAATACAAAGCTCCATGAAGCGTTTCTTGTGAACGTGACAAACTTTCGTTTTTCCCGTTAGGAGGTGGGTATTGAAGCACATAATGTCTATCGTCTTCTCTCCGTTTAAAGTACAATGACAGTGAAGCAGTATCAATTCAATAGACCAAGGAAATTCTATGACACCATTACATCAATGCCATTTTTTAAAAAAATAATTCTATTGTGTTAAGAATAGAAGTAATTAACTTATCAGTATTTTTTTTTCTAAAGTTCATAAAGTCTTCATCAGTAGTTACGTATGATATAGCCATATTAAAATAATACTCGTGAGAAATAGGTTAATAGTTTATGCTGATTAATCATAATAGACTTTAAGTGGATTAAAATATTGTCTGAAAACAAGAAAAAAAATCTAATTTTTCTTTTTTTTTTTTTTTGGCAGCACATGACTTTCCCTGCAGTCTTAAATTCATATTTTCTTTATTTCTTCAATAATTCATTAGATTGAGTTTTTAATTGCACCAAACAATACTAAATTTGCATTTTTAATTCATTTTTTGTTTTTATTTGGTAATTGGATATTTTTCCGATAATGGCGTAACAAAAATGCATGAAAACTCTATCTTGAGAACGGTTAGTTCTAAAGTATAATGGAGTGTGTTATATTCTTTTCCTCGTCAAAAAATGCGCATAAAATAAGAATTTAATTGATACATTTCAGCATAAGTAGTCCTTTTTTTTTTTTTTTTTTTTTTTTTTTAGATTTTGGCGATTTTTGCGGGCCATTTCGTATAAAAGGGCAGGTTGTTATTTTCCGAATCGTACCAAAATCGAATCAGCACCAGAGTGTCCCACAAGTAACTTTTCTACCAAATATTGTGAAATTTGCTCAAATAGTATTTTAGCTAGGGTGGATACATGAAATTTTTGAGGGCCTTTCGTAAAAAAAGGCGGGTTCTTCTTTTCTGAAGCGTACCAAATGCTAATCAGCACCAGAATATCCAACAAGTAACTTATCTACCAAATTTTGTGAAATTTTGTCAATTGGTATTTTAACTAGAGCGGATAAATGAAATTTTTACGGGCTATTTCACAAAAAAAAGGCGGGTTCTGTTTTTACGAATAATACCAAAAACTAATCAACACCAGGGTCATACCCAAGTGACTTACCTACCAAATTTTATGAAATTCGGTCCATTAGGTTTTGAGTTAGAGTGGATACATACATTGCACAGACACACAAACAGACAGAGAGACACGCAGACAGACAAACACACAGACGTCATGCTAAAAATAGTGTTTTTATATTCTAGAGGTCTCGAAACGTGTAGATCCGTCGAAAACTCGAGTTGCGATTTTCGGCATGATTCCAATACTTTCTTTATACATTACCATGTATTGCAGGGAAAGTAAAAATCTAATGTTGGCAGCACATAGCTTTATATAAAACAATGAATTTACTTCTTTCACAGTGAAAAATGATGTATAAGGTCCACGGCAAAATGTTTTTAATGTTGAATTGTACATTTGGCGCTTTTCCGGATGATACCATGTTAAACTAAATATTTCGAAGTATCCAATTAACTTATATTTCGTTGGAGCTATGTTCTGTTGGAAACGGATATCTGTAAATTTTGATTAGGCGAAGTACTGCCGAAGTGAAAAAGCATAACTATTTAACTCTATGGTGAGCAATAAAACTGGAAAGGAAAATAGAGGACCATTTTTACAACTTCTTACTCATCACACTGGGTATAATATGGAAAATTACTTGTGCAACTTAAAGTGCAAAATATTACAGGATCAGCCTATATCAAGACAATAAAGTGAAATTTGTGTTGATACCCTTATAATTAGAAACACGAAATACTTAGTTAAAATAATACAGTCTGAAATATATTTAACTGTATGCAGAAATTATAAACGACTAAAAATTATAAAAAAAATAAATAATTGCATTAATAATCAAAAGTGTAAAAAACTATTTAGAAACCGAACTCTTATTTAACTAATGAACAATTTTTTCCCAATAATTTAATTATTGAAAAAGCAAATCTAACCAGAATTTATTATTTTGACAAAAAATTGAAGAATATTGATATTATTTTTGGGGAAAAAGTACATTAGAGGGAACAGAAAAACTTGCAAACATATTAATAAAGATATTCCTGAAAATTTCTAGACTATAACTGAAACTCTTATTGAGAGAACAATTGTTTCGTTTTATTTTTAGAAAGTATTATTAATATATATAACATATTTTATTTAAGATATATAAATGCAAGGTTAAAATAAAATGTTATAAATTTATATTATACAATTTGTGATAAAGTAACATGACATCATAAGCTAATATATTATTGAAATATATAAATAAATTCTTATTTATGCACTGATTATAATAAATCAGAAACGAAATCATCAGTAAATCAGCAACAAAATAAACCCTGACTCATTTTTATTTATTTATTTTTTTTCTTTTGCAGATGCATTTTTATCAATTTTTAATAATGGGTATGTTCATAATTATGTCCTTCACTCCGTTTTCTAGGTTTTCAATGGCAGCACAGGTTTTCGGATTTTCTTCATAAGTTCTTTAATGTTAAGTTTATACTAAAATTCGCGTTGCATAATTGTTTCGTTAAATGATGAATAAAATCAATTATTCCAGGACTGTATAATACTTCAAAATAGCTGATGAACACTTTTCAACCTAGGAAAATATGCAAAACATCAATTAATAAGAAATTACAACTATTTTAACTTTTGGCATAGCAGTACGTTTTTACTTTACCTGCAATACATGGTATTGTATAGGGAACGTATTGCAATCGTGCCAAAAATCGCAACTTGGGTTTTCGACGGATCTACACGTTTTGAGACCTCTAGAACACGGAAAAACTATTTATATCGCATAAAATAGTATGGAAATACGCTAAAATAATTAATCTTTTTAAAATAAAGACAGCTAAAAGTCATTTATTAAAATCTCTTTTTACGACGTATTAACGAAAAAGGAGATTTTAATAAATGACTTTTAGCCAATTTTTTTATTGTCTTTATTTTTAAAGTATATTTTTACCATGACTGCTCTGTGTGTGTGTGTGTGTGTGTCTGACTGTCTGTCTGTCTGTGCAGATTTTGTATCCGCTTTAAATGAAAACTATTTGACCGAATTTCATAAAATTTGGTATGTAAATCCCTTGTAGGTGACCTTGGTGCTGATTAGATTTTGGATAAAATTCGAGATTCGGGATAAAATTACCTGCTTTTTTTGCGAAATAGCTTGCAAAAATCGTTAAATCTAAAAACAAAAGATTACGTAAGCTCAAATACACCAATTAAATGCATTTTTATACTTAATTTTTGACGACGAAAAAAATAAAACCAACCCCATTACTCTAAGACTAACCGTTCACGAGATATTTTAGTTTTTTCGCATTTTCGCTGTCCCTTGAAAATAAGTCCAGTTACCATATGAAAACAAACATTGAATAACGAGTACAAATTCAGTACCATTTCAAATAAGTATGCGTATTATTTTGTGCAATTAAACTCAATTTAATGATTTATGAATGAAATGAAGAAAAAAAGAATTTAAGTTTGCAGGGAAAGTCATGCCCACATCCGATTTTCATAGACTAGAATAAATATTCGCTCTGGCCTATGATTTAAGATTCAAAATATCTGATTAAAATTGTACCGTCATAGAAAACTCTCGGAAACCAACAAACGCTTTAACAATATGCCCATTCAAAATAAAAAGTAAAAATCCATCTTGTGACGTCACGAATTTCGCGAAGGAATGATTTTTGTGCATCAATCCCGTAGCAACGGACACGGCCCGACCCCGCTATTGAAAATCACAACATATACAGACTAATATAATAAATAACAAGAAAGATCAATCATGCATAAAGCACTGATTATGAAACACTTTCCAACTGCAATGCAATTTTATTTAAACATGTCTAAAATGCGATACATTCAGCAGTGATATTTTAAAAATTATCACAATACTACAATAATTTATTATATTTGAAAACTTAAAACTTCATCGAAAAAATTGAACTTTATTCAAATGACGTCAACGAAATATAAATCGCCTGATTCTCTATATAAAAGCAGTGAATATTTCATTCATTAACTTTTATTCCATTCTTTTCATTCAGCGGTGATATTTTTAAAATTATCACAATACTACAATAATTTATTTTACTTAAAAACTTATAGCCATGGAGGTAAAAGTACTTTCGAACTTCATGCTTAAAACTTCATAGAAAAAGGCAATACTATAAAATCGTCTGCTTCTCTATGTAAAATCAATGAATGCTTCATTCATCCAGAGCTAAATAATTTTGCTTTAAAATAATTCAGCAATTCTTGTACAACTTATCTTACAGCTTGATATGTTTACATTCTTCATACGTTAAAATTAGGATCGTTGTGAAAATAATCAAAATTTGATGATCATTTAAACTCAAAAATATTGTAATTGCGTTGGCGCAGTATATACATTCACAGAAATTATGCAAAAATAAAGCTGTTTTAGGACGGATGCAACTCTAAATATAAATTAACAAGAAAGATAAATCATGCTTAAAGCATTGATTATGAAACACATTCCAACTTCAATGCAATTTTATTTAAACAAGTCTAAAATGCAATACATTCCTCGGTAATATTTTGAAACTTATCACAATACTGCATTAATTTATTATATTCAAACCTTCATCGAAAAAAATGAACTTCATTCAAATGACGGCATTGAAATATAAATTGCCTGGTTTAAACATCTCTGAAATGTTATACATTCCTCGGTAATACTTTTAGAATTATCATAATACTACGATAATTTATTATATTTGAAAACTTCATCGAAAACAACTGAAATTAATTCAAATGACGTCATAGAAAAAATAACACGCCTGGATCTCTATAAAAACAGGATTTCATTCATAACTTTCTCCCATTCATTTCATTCATCACAATACTATAATAATTTATTTTATTTAAACATTTTGTTTAAGACCATGGAGCTACAAAAAATTAAACTCTATGCTTGAAACTTCATCGAAAAAATTCGTCCTTCTCTTTATGAAATCAATTAATATTTCATTCATATCAGCCATGCAGACTCCATGGACTAAATTATTTTGTGTTAAAAAAAATACAGGAATTCTAATACAACTCATTCTATATATTTTGCTGTTTACATTTTACATAGGTGAATAATAGGCTTAGTTGTAGAAATAACCAAATTTAGATGAGCATTTAAACTCAAAAATATTGTCATTGCGTTGTTTCAGTATGTAGATGCACAGAATTTAAGCAAAAATAAAGTAGTTTTAGGACGGATACAACGCTCAATATGAATTAAAAAGAACTTAAAAAAATCATGATTTTGAAACACGATGGATGCCATATATCATTTTGAAGTGGGTCATGTGATCGTTTCATATCATGGTCACGTGATCGTTTCATATAAGAGGTGTAATTATTATTTTAATTTTTATTTAAAAAACTACTGAATATATTTCGGTGAATTTTTTTTATATATTTTATGGAACAATTTGAATATTACCTAAAATTTTCGAAGCAATTGGTGAATCTTAAATCCGCTTAAAAAATGTTTGAAAAATTAGGTCCCATAGGGCTCAATGTATTTCATTTTTTCGACCCGGGTTCAATCCAAAACTAATTGGGTGATATTATTCATTTATATTCCCATAGGTTCTACAGACCGTCTGAACAACATACTAAAATTTCATTTTGATTAAGTCATTTTTACGGCAGTTATCGTGCTAACGGACAGACAGACAGACAGAATGAACAAAGTCATAAACACTTTTCAACTTCGTTGTAAAGTGTTAAAAAGAACTTTAAAAATCACAATTTTGACACTTGGAGAAAAGATGGATGCCATATTTTATTTAAGTGGGTCGCGTGACCTCTTCATATAATAAGGGTGCAATTAATATTTTAATTTTTATTTAAAAAATTACCCACTATATTTTGCTGAAATTTTTTTTATATATTTTATGGGATAATTTGAATATTTCTTAAAATTTTTGAAGCAATTTGTAAATTTTAAATTCGCTTTATAATGTTTGAAAATTTAGGTCCCTTAGGGTTCAATGTATTTCACTTTTTCAATCCGGGTTCAATCCAAAACTTATTGGTTGATATTATTCATTTACATTCCCGTATGTCCCACAGACTGTCTCAACAGCATGCTAAATTTTCATTTTGATAAAGTTATTTTTACGGCAGTTATCGTGCAAACGGACAGATAGACAGACAGAATGACCAAAGCCATAAACACTTTTCAACTATGCTGTAAAGTGTTAAAAAAAGCTATTAGAATGCAAAAATATCAATCCATATTCATGTCAAAAATTAGAATCGTGAGAATCTTCAATTTTCCGAGGCAACAATATCAAAATAAAATTGCATAAATTACGTGTATTTCGATGAAATTTAAAAGAAAGTTGAAATATGAAGGAATTGCCCTACTAATTCTATTCAAAGCTCGTTAGAAAGGCCGTTATTTGATATTTCCAATGGTTTTCAGATTAAAGCACTGCAATAGTATTTTTGATAGTTTATTAACTAATTTGGGTGAAAATCCCCCAAAAATATTCTGCAACATAAAATGGCTAAAACACTAATTTGAATTTTGAAAAATTCGAAACGTTTTGTAACCTGATCTGAACTATCTTTCCAACGAATTTTGCAGCCATGGGCCGCTTAGATTTTCCTCTACGTAACCAGCAGACGAACATACAAATATACATATTTTATTATGTAAAATAAGATTATTGGCATTGCAAGAAAATAAATTTCTGCATTTTAACAAGGTGATGCATGATATATTTATGTTGGCACTTTCGGGTGGTAAATGGATTTGTTTATTAGGTGTCTTCCTAGTGTACCTTTGTAGTGAATATGGGCTGATTACAGTGAAAGTATGTCAAAGGGAAGGAGTGTAGATAGTGATGTTGCCGAAACTAAACAAATATATGCCAAGATATATGATGGCTATATAACAAGGGACTCGTGAGTTCCCTTAAAACTTTTCTGAATTATATAGACAACGTCAAGTGATATGCACTTGCACAATTTTAACGCCCATTACAAAGTGCACGTGTAACCAAAAATGGTAAATATTATTATGTAGACAGCGTTAAATGATATGCGCTTTCACAATTGAAACGTCCATTACAGAATGTACACATGACCAAAAATGGTATTAAAAGTGCATGAAAATGACTAATACATCAAACTGCTACAATTGTTGCATAAATTGAGCCTAATGTAACATTACATACACATTTATAATTGACCTTCAGAATCTATAAGGTCAACGAAAAATATGCATGCTGCATTCATACTTTTCATATGCATGCATGCATGTGCATCTATGGCTACCTTGAGGAAAATAGTTATATTTTAAATTATTTAATTTGAGATTCTTCAAATATGAAATACGAAATTTAAGTCCTTTTTTAAATTCACCTTCATTCTCAAATGTCATTACGAATGATTCCCAGCACATTGCATCTATAAACAATCAAGGCAATTTATTACTACACACTTCTGTCTCATAGATTATACAAAGCAATTTGTGAAATGAGTAAATGTTTACGCAGTGCAAGTACCTAAAATTTATTACAGTTAAAAAGTGTTTCACTCATGAAAATAATTTCTGTAACTGGTGCAGCTACTTCATAAAATATTCTGGAATTTTAATTTTTTCAGTCTGCAAAGTTCGAGTCCATATTTATAGAAGATACGCAAAACAGGAGCTATTAAAAGTAGGCTATTCTTCAACTTTGTATAGAATAACATGATTTTTAATAACACGAAACACAATCATAACATTTGTATGAATTCTAAATCTCATGAAACACGGTTTTAGAATAACACAGAACCAATTAACCATGTTATTCAAGGGCTGCTTGTATTTTCTTTGTGTCTCTCTTATCAAATAATGTAATGAAATTAGTATATGAACTTTTAGTGCTGCCATCTATGTTTTTTCTATCAACTACGAGATTCCACTTAGTTTGAGGTAACAGCTGATTTCAGCCTCAGCACTTCTTTTTGTTTTTTTAGATAGAGCAGTCTTTCGTACAGCTGTACATCTTAAAATTGAAGACGTCCTATATTTGATAAGGTATGACTTATAATTTAAACTTAAAACATGTGAAATATTATTTTCTTTCTTTTTCACTTATAAATTGCTGAAATGAAATTTTTTATAAACTTTTAGTGTTGCCATCTATGCTACTTTTAATGAACTAAGGAAAAACTAGGCGACTTAAATAAGACCAAATTAATAAAACAAAGCAGAATAAAATTGTCTCGGTGGCAAGTTTATTACATTTTCAAGTTCACGATTAACCAATAAACTCGAAGTTGGAAGTACGAAATGATCCTGCTTGCTCATTTCGTCTTTCTAAGTTCGGGTTTATTGGTCTATTTTGCCCCGAAGAAGGGGATTCAACTTATTCTCGAAGCAACTGTATGCTGCTTTGTTTTATTAATTAGTGTTTAAACACGTTGCTTCAAGTTTTCCTTATCCTTTGCACAAAGCCTTTTAACTTATTGATTTTCATGAACTATTTCACTTTGCAAAAAAATAATAATCAATAAATAATCTTGTACTCAGAATTTATATATACATTTGGTTACAAGGACGGTTTATTTTATCGATACATCTTAAAATAGATAACGTTTTATATTTGATTACATACGGGTAAGGATTTATCCTTCTAAAATATTATACCCTGTTTCATTTATAAATTGCTGTTATAGATATTTTAATGAGCTCTTAGTGGTGCCATCTATGTTACTTTATCTGAGATATTTCACTCAATTTAACTTCATAATGATCGGGGACTCAGATTCTCTATATAAACTCGGTATACGGTTTAAATGAAGGCATCTTTCATCGAAGCATCTTTATATCGTGAATATAATATTGTATGATATAAATGCAATTATTTATTCTTAAAACAAACGAAATGCTCATTTTTTTCTCCGTTCTGAAATGGATGTTCTTTCTACGAACTTTTACTGCTGCCATCTATGATACATTCTAAGAAGTATTTCATTAAATTTACAACAAATAATTATCTTGGACCCGGAATTTCCATGTATAATCATCATTTTTATGTCTTCTCTCAAAAAGTGGGCAGTTCCTCCCTCAAGGGGAACTTTTACTTCAAAAGAAGGCTATATATTTGAAAGGGCTGGTGGGGATGTTTAATTGTATCGGGAAGTGAAGAGACCGTTTTAATGTAAGACTCGAATAAGAGGACGTTTTGATACATTCTTGATATTGCATCCCCAAACGTTTGCTCATACGAAGAAGGGTACAAATAATTTACAATTAATTCATGATTTAAAAGAAAATATTTACGAATTGGATTAAAACCAAAATACGATTAAGAAAACTTTCATAAGATACAGGTATTTGCTCTGTTTGTGAAAAATAAATAAAACCCGCTACGTAAAATAAAACCCGCTACGTAATCAAGTCACTGCTACTGACAGAGACTAAAATTACTCAAATATAATCGAAAAATCTATAGGCCCTCCATCTGTACCCCGTAACTTATAAGTGTCTAAAAAGCAGGCTGACAGACATGTTTTGCTCCAGAGATATCTGAAAGAATTGCATGAATCAATGAAAAGCTTACATTTCACGCTAATTTTAATCCCAGCGCAGAAGAAACGCAGCAAAATTAACGCAGAAGAAACATCTGCCATTGGAAAAAGAGAATTAATTTTTACATTTTAAACGGCGAATTTAATCACGGTTTAAACGGCGAACTCTCTCTCTCTCTCTCTGTATATATATATATATATATATATATATATATATATATATATATATATATATATATATATATATATATATATATATATATATATATTATATATATATATATTATATATATATATATATATATATATATATATATATATATATATATATATATTACATAATTTCGGAAATGCTTTCTATCTCAAAAATTCCGAAATATACAAATTTAAATAAATTTTTCACTACACGTCAAATTCAAATATTTCATTTTTTCAATTGTCAAATAGTTTATTAAATGCCAAATAGTTATATCAACCCAAGATCCATGCACCTTCCATTTAAGACAGACAAATGATGAATTCTCACGCAGAGAATTCTTTTTACAACAAAGTTGAACACTTTACAACAAAATTGAAAAGTGCTTATGACTTTGTTCATTCTGTCTGTCTGTCTGTCTATCTGTCTGTCCATTAGCACGATAACTGCCGTAAAAATGACTTTTATTAAAATGAAATTTTAGTATATTGTTCAGACGGTCTGTGGGACCTATGAGAACATAAAAGAATAATATCACACAGTTAGTTTTGGACTGAAAAAATGAAATACATTGAACCCTATAGGACCTAATTTTTCAAACATTTTTTAAGCGAATTTAAAATTCACAAATTGCTTCGAAAGTTTTACGAAATATTCAAATTATCCCATAAAAAATTTGAAAAAATTTCAGTAAAATATATCCGGTAGTTTTTTAAATAAAAATAAAATAATAATTACACCCATGTTATATGAAGAGATCACGTGATCTACTTCGAAATAAAATATGGCATCCATCTTGTGTCAAAATCGTGATTTTTAAAGTTCTTTTTAATTTATATTTAGTGTTGTATCCGTCCTAAAACCGTCTTATTTTTGCGTCATTTCTGTGCGTCTATATTCTGAAACAACGCAATTACAATATATTTGAGTTTAAATGATCAATGTCATCCATCTTGTGCCAAAATCGTGATTTTTGAAGTTCTTTTTAATTTATATTTAGTGTTGTATCCGTCTTAAAACCATTTTATTTTTGCTTCATTTCTCTGCATCTATATTCTGAAACAACGCAATTACAATATATTTGAGTTTAAATGATCAATGCTATCCATCTTGTGTCAAAATCGTGATTTTTAAAGTTCTTTTTAATTTATATTTAGTGCTGTATGCGTCCTAAAACCACTTTATTTTTGCTTAATTTCTGTTCATCTGCATTCTGAAGCAATTACAATATATTTGAGTTTAAATGATCATCTAACATTGATTATTTCTACAACGAAGCCTAATTTTCATTTATGAAGAATGTAAATACATATAGATAGATGTAGGATGAGTTGTATAAAAATTGCTGAATTTCAAAACAGAATTATTTAGCTCTTTGCGTCTGAAACATAGCTGATATGAATGAAACATTCATTGCTTTTCCATAGAGAACAAACGATTTCATAGCAGACTTTTTGGATGAAGTTTTAAGCATAGAGTTTAAATTACGTTTACCTCCATGGTTTTAAGTTTTAAAATAAAATAAATTATTGTAGTATTGTGATGAATAAAAAGAATGGAATAAAAGTGTATGTATAAAATATTTACAGCTTTTATATAGAGAGCCAGGCGATTTATATTTCAATGACGTCATTTGAATAAAATTCCTTTTTTTTTCGATGACATTTTAAATTTTCAAATGTAATAAATTATTGTTTTATTGTGATAATTTAAAAAAAATATCCACTGAATGTATCGCATTTTAGAGATGTTTAAACCAGGCAACTACAGAGAAGGACGATTTTTTCGATGAAGTTTTGAGCATAGAGTTTAATTACTTATACTTCCATGGTCTTAAGTTTTTAAATAAAATAAATGATTATCGTATTGTGATGAATAAAGTGAATGGAAAAAAGTTTATGAATGAAATGCTGCTTTTATAGAGAGAGTCAGGCGTGTTATATTTCGATGACGTCATTTGAATAAATTTCATTTGTTTTCGATGGAAGTTTTCAAATATAATAAATTATTGTAGTATTATGATAATTTTAAAAATATTACCGATGAATGTATCGCAATTTAGAGATGCTTAAACCAGGCAATTTATATTTCAATGCTGTCATTTGAATGAAGTTCATGTTTTTCGATGAAGTTTTAAGTTTTCAAATATAATAAATTAATGTAGTATTGTGATAATTTTTAAAATATTAGCGCTGAATGTGGCGCATTTAGAAATGTTTTAATAAAATTGATTGCATTGCAGTTGGAAAGTGTTTCATAATCAATGCTTTATGTATGATTGATCTTTCTTTTTTTTTTTTTTTTTTTTTCCCCCCGCGGAGGGAAAATCTCACGTAAAAGTTAAATTTCACAGATTTTTCTTTTTTTTTCCTTTTTTCCTTTCAGGTAATTAAAAATGTATTAACGTAAATGTATTAACGCTACCATTTAACGTAAACAACGCTAAGCTACGGGAAATCGCGGATATTTTCGCGAGAAACTAAAAACATGCAAAGTTTTCAATTATCACAGGATTTTTTTTCTGCTGATAAATAAAAATGCAGTAATCTTACTATTAAAACTTTTTTTTTTCCCCAAATGGCCAGGCACTTTGACCTTCGTCATTCACCTTTAACTATTAAAAAGTAATAACATATATGTTACCACGTGCATACTGCAAAGATGAGTTGCTCAGGTAGTCGGATTGTTTCTGGGTCGATTTCAGAAGCCCCGACACGGTCTAAAAAAGCGCGGTTAGTTTTAAAACGTCGATAGCGAACCAAATTTTCAAGCGAGACTTTCGAAAATTCGAAAAAATTTGACTGATTTTTAAATATTTGTAAAAAAAAACCCCTCATTCCTTGATGATGAACACAAGGGTGTGCGGTAAAACAGTTAGAACTTTTTTTTTTAATTTCATAGCCCGTTACGAGCCCGTATTTTCGTTAAATTCGATAGTTTTTTTGTTATACAGATTTTTAAAAATCCCTAACAACGCGATGAGTAAACGGAATTAAAAAGTCCCCACTTGGCTTAGCGCGCGTTTTTCTTTTCTTTTTCCAAAACGTGGGTATTAGACCGAAGTTTCCGCCTAAACTTTTGAAAACTCGAAACATTTGATAAATTTTAAAATATTTGTGGAAAAAGCCTCATTTCTTGGGGGTGCAGACAAGGGTGTGTGGTAAATCAAATAAATTTCGAAGCCTGTGACGAACCCTGATTTTCGATAAAGTCGATAGATTTTTTTATACAGATTTTTAAAAAACCCGAAAAACGCAACATCGGGAGCAAAGAACGATTCCCCCTCCTGTTTATCTAACCCAGTGTTTCCCAAACTTTTTTAACTCGCAGCGCACTTATTATATATATATATATATATATATATATATATATATATACTTTTTGTTCGGTAATAAAAAAATTATCAATGTGAAACATGGACTTGATGTTTTTTCGCCACATTTTCTATGTTTGGACGTATTTCAGATAAACGGACTCTCATTTCATCTTAAATGCAATGAAGTCTCGCTCTTTTTTTACATTTTACGTTAATGAGTGAAGAAGATCCCAATATCAAAATGGATAATGCTTTTTGAGCTACCGAGGGATATTCTTCTCTAATAGAAGTCCAAAATGCATCAATAAGTAATTCTGCATGCCTGATTTTAACCCCGGATCACTGCAAATAGAATAAAATTTTATGAAGGATTTCTGACCCAGTCATAATCGTCTGTATTCAGTGATGGAAAATAATAGTTTAATTTTTCTTCTAGAATTGTCAAATGCTCAACTACAATAGGAGTCATTTCTATTATGTTGGTTTTACCAAGTAATGAAAACATTTCAAAGTTACCAATTTTAGCTCTAGTTTCCCAAATTGCTATTTTTTCTGAAATGCAATCATAGCAATCATGCAATCATGCATCATGCATATGCAATCATGCAATCATGAATCTGTCGAAATAAGAATATTTTCATTTTCACCTTACATGCTTGTGTTAAGACTATTAAGATGTGTAAATATATCTGTTAAATATTCGAGTCTAGAAATCCAAAATTTCCATCTTAAATAGTCACAGAAACGTTGGTGTTTTTCTCCAAAAAAGGCAATTAATTTTTTCTGAAGTTCATGTATGCGACTTAACGCCTTTCCTCTTGATAACCACCTGACTTCCGTGTGTAAAGCTAAGCATTTATGCTAAGAATCCATATCTACACAAATTTGTTAAAATAAGCGAGTCTTCAACGGTCTGCTTTTTATATAATTCACCATTTCAACAATTTTATCTAATACATCTTTTAAAATTCAATTGGTAATGTTTTCGAAACTAGTGTCTCTCTATGTAGAAAGCAATGAGTTCGGATAACATTTGGATTCTCTTGTTTTAATAATGATTAAAAACCTTTCATCGAGCCTATCATGGATGGAGCACCATCAGTGCATATTTTAACGCATAATTTTCATAAAAAATTCCATTTGTTAAGATAGCCAGATAAAATATCAAATATATCTTGACCTCTTGTAGTGCCTGACATTTCTTTGCAACAAAAAAATTGATTTATGATTTGATCTCCATCAATAAATCGAAAAATGTAAGTAATTGGGCCTTACTGGTAATGTCAGTTGATTCATCAGCTTGGAAAGCACATTCTGAGTTCTGAAGTTTATTCCACACATTTTCTTCTATATCAGAAGACAAATCCATAATTCGCCTATGAATTATATTATTTGAGAGAGGAATTTTGTTAATTTCTTGCTCTGCCTCATCCCCAAACATTGTTTTAACCATCTTTATACATGTGGGCAAGATAATAGACTCGGGTAAAGTATGAGACTTCATTTTTAATGAAATCATTTCGGCTATCTCAATAGAAGCGATTTGAGACTTTTCTGAAATTGTAAACTGTTTTTTTTTTGTATTTACCCTGCTTTGATTGTTGTTCTGACAGTCTTTTGAAATAATTGAAATCCTTTCCTTGAAAATTTTGGTGTTTAGTTGTGAAATGTCTTTTTAACTTGCTAGGTAACATGGCTTCGTTAGACATTTTCTAGCCACAAACAAGGCAAAGAGGGAATGGATGATCATCGTTTCAAGTTCAAGTAAAACAAAACTTTAAATAAGTATTGCAGTACTGACGATTAGGCCTTGCTTTTACCATATTACTAGTACAAGGCTTAGTTACTTTTGACAAACGTTCATGTTCATATTCACAATCGACACTGTTATTTTTCCTCTTAATAAACCTATCCATTTTTATGAGTCAATGACGAGTGGACAACAGAATGCCGTATCAGCCCAATCACGACTCGACCCTCAAAGTGCACACACCACTCGCATACCAACGGCTGTTAATAAATCAATTTACAATTTTGCATTCGTATTTGCTTTTTCCATGAATTTTATTTTTAATGAGTAAGTAGATTTTTTAATTAACTTATAACATATTTACATAAATAAAATAAATATACCAGGAAATACCACATGAATTTTTTAATCAAAATTAATAAATATTAAAACGTATGGGAACAATTGCTAGCGCCACAGACAGACGTACCAATTGTGATCATCAAAAACACTCTTGTACCTAAAATACCGTACAAGTGCAAATTAATTATATAATATGTTGGAAGAATTAACTAATAAATATTGTATTAATAATAATTTTATAATTTTATACCGTATAAGTGCAAATTAATTATATATATATATATATAATTATATATATATATATATATATATATATATATATATATATATATATAATTTTTTTAAAAAGGAAACTACCATTCGTACTGAACGAAGCAGTACACAACAAATATGCAATATTTCATATAATTTTAATATTAATGATTTATATTAAGAGTTTTATTTCATATTTTACTCATTTTTACTATAATTTTAATTCTTTCACGGCGCACCCAACTATACTTCGACGCTCACGGTTTGGGAAACACTGATCTAATCTCAGACTGGTGGAGTTTTGAAATGCCAGACATTGAGCGTGGGCGCCAATCGAAATGGAATTAAAAGTGCTAATTTCTAAAACACCCAGTTTTACAGATATGAATTTTAAATTTTAAGTATAAGATTCTAACGTTAGTATAAGGATTTCCTGAAAAAATCGCAGTGTTCCGATGAAAAAATTTGGTTTACACTTTTTCGACGGATTGTTCAGAATTTAAATTCAAAATAAAATAGAAATTTAATAAGTACGGTCTTTAATATTTGTCATCGCGAAATGTCAATCTTGCAGAAAACTTCTGTTCTTTTCGCCGTAACTTTATTTGTTAATTCTATAAAATTGAAATAACGATTTCCTAATTACTAAACGGCGTAATTCTCAGAATTTTAATTCTACCAAAAATACAGTCAAATACAGAATACCTTCTACGAAGGGGCTACAAATATTGTCTTCATAAAGAGTCCCGTCCTAGCTCGACAAAACGTCACTTGGTTTTGCTATAACTTTATTTGTTTTTCTTTTTTAATTATATTTGTCATTTGATAACTTTCCTCCTCAAACTCGCTATCTTTTTAAGCGATTTTATTTCTGCTCTTTAACGGACGACTGGAAATCATGTGACAAAACTTACCAGGTGAGTGAAAGAAGATATTTTAAAGCATTGAATATCATATTTCGCTTCCTTGCTGAAGAAGCGATTAAATTACAAAATTCTAATTTTGCGAATTTAACACATTGAGACTTGGTCTTTAAAATATAAGATGGTCACATTATTATAAGCATTTTCCTGAAAAAATCATATTTCTACTATATTAACTTCATAAAGCAATTAAGATTACATTTCTACTTCAATAAGAATCAATTAATATTGAAACAGCCGGGAGGGAGAGAGAGACTAAGGTTATCTGTTAGGTGACGCCAACACCGAATTTGATACAATTTTGACTTTGTATTTTCGATCCTGCAATTGGCGCCACTCGACCTGCTCACACTAAATTTGAACCCAATTTTGCTGCTTTGAGACGGGGAGGGCGGGGACAACAGAATGGGGCTGTCAGAGGAGGCGGTGTTTTTGCGCCCGAACAGCGGTCGCAAAAATTGATAAAAAAAACTTATTGCAAAACCTGGCTGTTATATATTTAGTAGTCGCTAGGTAACAGCACCCAGCTATGACGGCTACTAGTTTCTCTAATAATTCTCAAAAAATGTATGTACAATCCCAGATCTGTTACTCCCATTTAAGACAAACGGCGATTTTCTGTACCAAAAATTTCCATTTTAAACCACGGTATATACATATAGACATACATATAAGGCTGGTTATGTTTTATAGTGTAGATTCCGTGATAAATACAAATTTTCTGATTAAAAAATTACATTGCAAGAAATTTTTCGAGTGAACGTCAATTAAGAACACACACATAAAAGAGCGATGATATTAAAAAATTCTTGTAAGTCAAATTATCCCAATAAAACTTTAATTTTAATTTTGAACATTTTAGGTTAAACTGCCAGTTTACATTATCGGCTGAGATGCGGCATGGATGCTGAAATATGGTTCTTATTTATTCAAAATTTATTAAGAAAATACTATTCATTTACATATCTTAACACACACACACATCATTGGATTTTCATATTATATATATATATATATATATATATATATATATTAGAAAGAAGTAATAATAAAAATATTGAATTCAAGTGATCGTAAAATATTATCATCACCATAGAGGCAAAACCACGGCCATAATACCGATAATAGAATATATATATATATATATATATATATATATATATATATATATATATAAATATAAAATTGTAAATCCAATGGGAGAATGTAAGTAGTAACTCAAAATACACTATCTTAAAATTTGCCTCCAAAATACAATGAAATAAAAGAAATTCAACCATAAAGAAGAAATTATAATACGTAATGCAGGTCATAAAGAGAAGACAAACAACAAATTTCAAGGGACAGGAATGAAAAAATAGGAAAACAAAAAAATGAAGCAAAAAATCTTGCACGTAGAAGAGCTCTAGGCTTAAGAATAGTTCATTTCGAAAAAGTTATTTTTCAAGTCCATATATCCCTTCGAAATGAACACAAAAATGCTTGTTTCTGAAACAGAAGATAGATTTTATCTATAAACTTGTGGTATATGGGCGACAAGCATAAAGATTGGAAAAAAATAAAGGAAATAATATATATATATATATATATATATATATATATATATATATATGCATATATATATATACATATACATACATATATATATATATATATATATATACATATGTATATATATATATATAATATATATATGTATATATATATATATATATGTATATATATATGTATATATATATATGTATATGTATATATAAATATATGTATATATATATATATATATAAATATATATATATATATATATATATATATATATATATATATATATATATATATATATATATATATATATATATATATGTATATATAAATATATATATATATATGTACATATGTATATATATATATATATATATATATATATATATATATATATATATATATATATAAAATAGGACTTGGACAATTTTAAAATATTAGTGTAAGTTGTTATTTTCTAAATTCTCCGACGCGAATCTTTTCTTAGGGTTCAAGCAGAAATGTCGTAGTAACGTGCTACAGAAACTTCCTTGAATGAAGCATAATTTTTTTTATTACATCAGAATTGCCTACCCCAGATTTTCTTCCCCTTTTCTCTTATTTTAGTGCGGCATCTTTCCCATTACTTTAGTGCGGCATCTGTCACAATTGTCCGGAATAGATGCTCTCCTCTTCCTCCTATTTGCAATGCCTGAAGAAACAACATAGCGGCGACATCATATACTAGAAGTAACATACAAACGAGGAACTTCCTAATATGTACAAATATAGCACTCACTCCTATCGTAGCTCATTTAAAATGCATTAAAGAAGGAGAAAATAACTTTTATGAATGTAAGACAGCCAAAATAAAACAGATTCTCCTGAAAATAATTATGCATAATTGTCTCTATTTTCTGAATAAATACAAATACAACCATGTACTTAACTTGACTGGAACATATTAAAGACCTCGGCACTCTCGTAGAGTTACTCTAAGTCATTTCAAACTTTGAGGTTTTGTATTCAGCCATTTGTAGAACTTAAGACTTCATATTTTAATAATATAACTCAATCAACCAGAACTCGAAATTAAACCAGGTTGTTCCTAATTATACCAACTGCTACACCTGCGGCGATGAAAGTAATTACTTTCAATTATCTTACGTTTTCCTTCAAGGCCGGAATTTTATAAAGCCCTAGAACTTTATAATTAATTTTCCCGCATCAGTAACATAAAGTGAGATAGCCGACGTACTCTTTGTTTGTACCCAAGTTCCGATAACCACTACAACAGTCTGTCCACGTAAGGACTGTTTAGTGATAAGTATCTGAACTTTAGATTATCTTACAGATTACTTTCCCCACTTGTACAATAGTATAATGTCACAGGAAAGTATTGTGACGGAGTCGAAAAATAGAATTTGATTTTTCGACGGATTTCCACGTTTTAAGCATCCCTAAACTCGAGACGAACTTCTTTAAAGTGATGTCTAGGTGTGTGTGGAGGAGGGGGATGTATTGCGTGTGTGTCTATGATTGTGTATATGTGTTGCCCGTAAGTCTGTGGACGCGACATCTTTTGAACGAATAGAAAATTTCGAAAGTAATTTATGGCTACTGTTACAACCGCTGATTACTGGAAACTCATTGATTTAAAACGCGATCAAACGGTAGGATAACAATAAAATTTTCTGACAGATAATTTTTTGAAAAAATAATAATGAAAAAATAAATATATTTAATAGTGCTAGATAAATAATCATTTTATACGTAATGTGTCTTAATATAACGAGTGGAACCAACTTTAGAACACCAGAATGAACGCTGAGATATATAGCATGTTTTCCGTTTAACTTTATAAAGTAAATTACATAAAATTAAAACAGTAGTAAGAATTGTTAAATATGTTTAGTATCCATATTGAGCGACAATTTACTAACATCATTCTTATGGATCTAGTGCATTCCATACACTAGAAAAGACACTTTTTGTAATAGTTTTCTATTTTGACGCCAAATAGCTCGCCTATAGCCTATTTCGCGGGATATCTTTCCAAATTACTTAATGAGAAGTTAAATACATTATTGACATATGAAAAACAGGAGTAGAATTTGGATTTTGAATTTTAGGAATTTAATTATCATTGCTTAAACCATATAGTTTTAGTTTCTAACTAGTAAAATACATTAATATATAGATAATATTTTTAGTAGATACTAACACTTTTTCAAATTGTCAAGTCTGAATTGCGCGAAATATAAGTTAAAGCGGCCTTTCGAAATAGTTTTAAATATTGTCATAGATAAAAACGTCAAATAAGTTGCTAAATTGTGATCCTTGCGGGTATTTATCTATGCTTATTAAATAATTCGACAAATCACAGTAAAATATGCATTGAAAACGTAAGTTAATTGAAAAGGAAAGATTGGGAGGATTTTGACGCTGATAACGAAAGATTCTCACAAAACAAAATTTCCCTTAATAAATTAGACACAACGTAAAATGCAGCGTAGAAGATAAAATTTTCATTCATCAGTTCAACATCCCCGGTACAGCAAACGAGCGAGACTAAGCCGGTTAAACAAAAAAGGGCTTAAAGACAGAATCCAATATAGTGGTACCACCTTGCGTAAAGTAAGGGAAGTAAAACAAGAAAAATATAAATTTATGAAAATTTAACATGAGAAACAATTAAGAAAAAAATAAAAAACACGGAGTATAGGGAAATTCATTGATTTCTGTAAAGTACGCAAGGAAATCTATTGATTTCTGGAACATATGTAAGGAAATATATTAGTTTTTGCAAACTACGTATGATTTTAAGCACTTTCCAACATAGTTGAAACGTGTTTATGACTTTGTTCATTCTGTCTGTCTGTCCGTCCGTATTTTTACGGTAACTGCTGTAGAAATGACTTCATCAAAATGAAATTTTAGTATGTTGTTGAGACGGTCTGTGGGACATATGGGAATGTAAATGAATTATATCACCCAATTAGTTTTGGATTGAACCCGGGTTGAAAAAGTGAAATACATTGAACACTATAGGATCTAATTTTTCAAACATTTTTTAAGTGACGTTAAAATTTACAAATTGCTTCGAAAAGTTTAGGAAATATTCAAATTATCCCATAAAATATATACAAAAATTTCACCAAAATATGTTCTGTAGTTTTTTAAATAAATATTAAAATAATAATAACACCCATATTATATGAAGAGATCACGTGTCTCACTTTAAGATAAATAATGGCATCCATTTTTTTTTCCCAGTGTAAAATTCTGGAATTTTAAAGTTCTTTTAAATTTATATTTACTGTTACATCTGTTCTAAATCCGCTTTATTTTTGAGTATTTCTGTGCATCTATATTCTGTGTCAACTCAATTACAATATTTTTGAGTTTAAATGATCATCAAACTTTGATTATTTCTACAACTAAGCCTAATTTTAATGGATGCAGAATGTAAACAAGTGACTGTAAGATGAGTTGTATAAAAATTGCTGAATTTTTTCATGCAAAATTATTTAGCTCAGGAGCCTGGAATAAAAGTGATGTGAATAAAATATTCATTGCTTTTACATAGAGAGCCAGACGATTTACATTTCGATGAAGTCATTTGAATAAAGTTCATTTTTTTTCGATGAAATTTTAAGTTTTCAACTGTAATAAATTATTGTAGTACTGTGATAATTTAAAATATATCAGAGCCGAATGTATTGCATTTTAGAGATGTTTAAATAAAATTGAATTTCAGATGGAAAGTGTTTCATAACCAATGCTTTATGCATGATTCATTTTTCTTCTTTATCATTATTTATATCATTTACGTTGTGATCCAGTTTATTATTGATTATGCGTAAAGTCACATTATTTATTTCAATTTTCCCTGTATGTTAATGAGGGAGCTGATGAAAAGGCACTGTAATTTGATTTTATAGCCAGCCAAGTTCGAGGAATGTTTAGAGCCAAGTTTGACATCATGTCCAATTGACACACATACATACATACACCCTCCCCCCTAAAAAAACGAAATTGAATATATATGCAGTTGTTATATATATATATATGGTTGTAATATGTATATATATATGGTTGTAAATTACAAAAACAGGTATTTTGATAAAATAGGTTTATCACGTATTGTACGTGAACATGTTATAAAATTTCCAATTAATGAGGTGAAAGTTAAAGTAGCATATAAATATGCATTGCCTTTGGGAAGAAGATTATACAATTACAATAGTGTATGTAAAAATGTTATAAAGACGGAACAAATTTGCCCGTGTCAAAAATATCCGGCTTTTATAAACCTTAATTTGGGCCATATTGAAACCGGTGATCTAAATCTGTTAGATGATTATAATTTGAAACAAACTTTTGAATTAGGTACTAAATACAGAAGCGAAGATTTTCGAGATATTGTAGATGGTATTGTGAATGACATTGAGAATTTTATATATAAATGTGCTGTAAAATACAGCCTACCGACTCAAGTATTTGATGAATGGAAATCTTGTGTAATACACAGTGTAGGGTTTGAATATGGAGTTTGGGAAAAATATGTTAAATATGGGAAGTACAGTATAAAAAATTTGGATAAATTACAACAGGATTTTGTGATAACATACGTAGATAAAGTTACTTCAAATTATGCTTTCACTTGCCAACAATTTTACAATAAAAAGCTCATAGCAAGTTACCTTGATAAAAATGCATATTTAAAGTTAAATCAGTCTAAAACGGAAATTGAAAATCGTATCAAGGCGAAATATAAAATTTTGAGTTACAACATAAATTCCATCAAATTCCCATATATAACTCTTATACCCAAACTTCATAAAAACCCCATAAAATTTAGACCTGTCACTAATGGTTATAAAACATATTTAACTTATGCCAATGCTAGACTATTAAAACTTCTGAAGAACATATTGAAAGAAATAAAAGATTGTGGTGTTTATTTCATAAATAATAGTTGTGAAGTAATTGAGAAACTTAAAAATATTTCTGACGATTTACAGTACAGGAGTTGTGATTTTTATGACCTTTTTTGCAATATCGATATAAATGATCTGTTTTGCATATTAATGGAGATGTATGAAAAGTATGAGATGCAAAACCTCATTAAAATACATATTTACAAGTGTCTGATCGAAATGGTCTTGTTTGAAACTGTGCTTTATGATGGAACTGAATTTTATAAACAGCGTAATGGCATTCCAATGGGAGGGGCTTGCTCCTCTATTCTTGCTGATATATACTTGAACAAATACGAAGAGGGAACTCATATATTAAATGAGATTGTATATATTCGTTATGTGGATGACATATTATATGCATGCCACGATGACCGGGATCACTTGGATTTTACTTTTTTTCCATCAAATTTGACATTGACAGAAACTTCCCGTAACATAGATAATAGTATTAATTTTTCAGATTTAACTATATATAAACAATCTAATGGTAAAGTAAGTTTTAAATTATATGATAAAAGAAATGACTTTAATTTTAAAATAAATTACGTAATTAATTGGCATTCTTGTCTGCATCGTAATGTTTTTAGAAACATTATTATAAATTTTTAACAAGAAGCAAACGTTTAAATAACAGTGCAGAAAATCGTTTTTTAAGTGATCTGGGCTATCTAAATGAAGCAATAGCAATGGGTTACCCTCTTAGTGACATATTATGTAAATTTTTCAGCATAACCGTAATTGAGAGTTACAACTTGTATTTAAATGGGAGTACACTTTCAGTCTGATCTGAAGATGCGCAGCATTGCGGATGTCAAAGTTTAACAGTCTGATGGAGTTCCATTTGTACAAAGTATGTGTATATTACTTTTTGGAGGTTGGAATGGTGAAGTGTATGCGGAGCTTGTTTGTCTTGATATTGGTGTTTATCTTGATATTGGTGTAAGATATTTGAAATTTACAATGTATTTTTAGTTTCTGTTTGGATGTTGTAAATCTCGTTGTTTAAGTTTAGGTGTAAAGTCAGTATTGGTCTATGTACTAGGTTTACGACATTGTATCCGTTTCCGGGAGTGTCGTCATGACATGGAGCTGGCTAAACCGGGACGTGGGGGTCACAATCCCCCCGGCGAAATTTTGATACATTGTCATTCTTCAATTTTCTATTTCTTTTGTAGTATATAAATGTACTTGTTTGAGCAGCTTAGCGCCTTTGGGTATATTTTCAGTAGATTGTTTTAGATGAAGTTAATAGTTATATATATATATTCATGCCGCATGGTAATAAAAATTTTCTTAATGTATCCTATTTTCATATTTTCATTGTTTGATGCCTATAGTCTGGGTTGGAGTATTTATAGTAATGTACTATTGCTCTATCTGAAACAGGCATGTGTTTGGGTTAGTTAGAGTTAAATACTCAGACCTGAGGAGGAATTTAACTCTGACTAATCATCGAATTTGGGCTGGTGCCTTCTCTTATCGGCATTATGGCCGTGAATTTGCTTCTATGGTGATGTTAATACTACTTGAATTTTTATTATTATTATTATTATTATCATTACATATTTCTAATATATATATATATATATATATATATATATACATTCTGTAACAAGAATATTTTCTATAGATGAGTCTTATTGCTTGAACTACGTTTGTGATGTGTTTAAAAATCACAATACATAACAAGAACATCGATATTACTTATTAACAGCAAATTATATTGGAAGTGTAGATAATTTAAGGGTTTCTAAATATTCGTCTTTAGGAATATTAGTTTCGAGAATTTGATAAAATATTTTGCAATCACGAAACTATAAATAATACAGCTAATTATAAACTATGATTCCATTATAAGGGCACTTTCATAGAAGCATGGGGGAAGGAGATTTATTTTAAAAATTATGTTTGTTGATAAAGGAGAAGATGTAATACGACTATTTATAGATCATGGTACCAACACTAATGAAGAGCGTTTATCAAAACTTGAGAGTGAATTTATTTGGTAGAGAAAAATATGTCTGAACAGGAAATATATATAAAACATATTACAATTTAAATATAAAGAAGAAATATCAATCATGCATAAAGCATTGATTATGAAACACTCTTCCACTGAAATGCAATTTTATTTAAACATCTCTAAAATGCGATACATTCAGCTGTGATATGTGTTTTCAAAATCATCACAATGCTACAATAATTTATTATATTTGAAAACTTTATCGAAAACAAATGAACTTTAATCAAATAGCATCATCAAAATATAAATCGCCTGGCTCTCTATATAAAAACAATGAATATTTCATTCATAAACATTTTCCCATTTATTTCATTCAGCGGCGATATTTTTAAAATTATCATAATACTATAAAAATTTATTTTACTTAAAAACGTAAAACTATGGAGGTAAAATTACTTTGTAACTCCATCAAAAAAGCAATAATATAGAATCGTCTGCTTCCCTATGCAAAATCAATGAATGTTTCATTCTTATCAAATATATTGCAGAATCCAGAGCTAAATAATTTTGTATTAAAGAAATTCAGCAATTCCTATACAACTCATCTTACAGCGTGATGTGTTTACGTTCTCCATACGTGAAAGCTAGACTTCATTGTAGAAATCATCAAAGTTTGATGATCATTTAAATTCCAAAATATTGTAATTGCGTTGCGTAGTATATATAGATGCGCAGAAAAAAATAAAAAATAATGCGGTTTTAGAACAAATGCAACACTAAATATAAATTAAAAAGGACTTTAAAAATCACGATTTCAACACAGGATGGATGCCATATTTTATTTTGAAGTGGGTCACTTGATCTTTTCATATAATATGGGTACAATTATTATTTTAATTTTTATTTAAAAAACTACAGAACATATTTTGCTGAATTTTTTTTTATATATTTTATGGGATAATTTGAATATTTTCTAAAATTTTAGAAGCAATTTGTGAATTTCAAATGCGCTTAAAAAATGTTTGAAAAATTAGATCCCATAGAGGGTTCATTGTATTTCGTTTTTTCAACCCGGGTTCAATCCAAAACTAATTGGGTGATGTGATTTACATTCCCATATGTCCCACAGACCGTCTGAACAACATACTAAAATTTCATTTTGATAAAACCCTTTTTACGGCTTTTATCGTGCTAACGGACAGACAGCCAGAATGAACAAAGTCATAAACATTTTTCAACTATGTTGTAAAGTGTTAAAAACAAGAAAGATAAATCATGCATAAAGCATTGATTATGAAACACTTTACAACTCTAATTTTACTGAAACATCTCTAAAATCCGATACATTCAGTGGTAATATTTTTAAAATTATCATAATACTGCAATAATTAATTACATTTTAAAATTTAAAACCTCATCGAAAAAAACGAACTTGATTCCAATGACGTCATGGAAATATAAATCGCCTGGCTCTCTGTGTAAAAGAAGTAAATATTTCATTCATGCATTTTTATTTCATTCATCACAGTACTACAATAATTTATTCTACTTAAAAACCATGGATGTAAAAGTAATTTAACTCTATGCATAAAACTTCATCTCAAAAGTCTGCCCATAAATCGTCTGTTTCTCTATGCAAAATCAATGAATCTTTCATTCATATCATCTATATCGCAGACTTTAGAACAAAATAATTTTGCGTTAAAGAAATTTATGAATTCTTATACAACTCATCTTAAAGCCTAATCCGTTTACATTCTCCATAAATGAAATAATCAAAGTTTGATGATCATTTAAACTCACATATATTATAATTGTGTTGTTTTGGAATACAGATGTACAGAAATTAAGCAAAAATAAAGCGGTTTTTGGACGGATACAGCACTAAATATAAATTAGAAAGAACTTTAAAAAATCACAATTCTGACACAAGATGGATGGCATTGATCTTTTACATATATCGTAATTGCGCTGTTTCAGAATACAGATGCACAGAAATTAAGCAAAAATAAAGCGGTTTTTGGACGGATACAACACTAAATATAAATTTAAAAGAATTTTAAAAATCACGATTTTGACACAAGATGGATGCCATTATTTATTTTGAAGTTTGTCACGTGGTCGCTTTATATAATTGTCATGTGATCTCTCCATATAAAGGGTGTAATTATTGTTTTAATTTTTATTTACAAAACTACTGAATATATTTTGCTGAATTTTTTTTTATATATTTTATGAGATAATTTGAATATTTTTTAAAATTTTCGACGCAATTTGTAAATTTTAAATCCGCTTAAAAAATGTTTGAAACATTAGGTCCCATAGGGTTCAATGTATTTCATTTTTTCATCCAAGGTTCAATCCAAAACTTATTGGCTGATATTATTTATTTATATTCCCATAGGTTCCACAGACCGTCTGAACAACATACTGAAGTTTCATTTTGATAAAGTCATTTTTAAGGCAGTTATCGTGCTAACGGACAGACAGACAGAATGAACAACATCATAAACTCTTTTCAACTATGTCGTAAAGTGTTAAAAACATGCATCAACTTATTTCCACAGAAAATATCAAGGACTTACGCTTTAAAGCAGAAAACGATTATTTTGACCTCTTGCATTAATCAGATTCTTTTAATCCTCTACTGACCAATAAAATGTTTAGAACCTTTCCTAATTATTCTAATGACTTTAATGACGTAGCGAAAGTTCATTTTCTTCAGAAAATCTAGTTCTGATAAACAACTAGTAAAATTCCGTTTAATTACGAAGGGGAAACGAAAGCAAAGAGGAGTTTGTTGGGTCATTAGGATAATAAAATAGGATCGTGACATTTCAATGTAGATCCAGTAACCATAACAACAAGCAATCAAGTTGTCTCGGATTTTAGATCGTGTTGTCTTACTCTTGTCCTCATCACTGCTTGAAAAAAGTGTTCAATATCTTCCGATTTTAAATCAATAGTATTTAGATTGCTTAGTTAGAACGCAAATAAAGGTTTGAGTTCACAAAATGAATTGAAAATTTATGTTTTGGTTCTGAACCGTCCAGAGACTTCATTATTAACGCGCATAACACACAAATTCCATAACCGATTTTGACGAGTGATCACTTATTAGGCGAGTTTTCTCCTAACAAGTATGCTTTACCAAATTTTTATTATTTTGGGTTCAATGGTTTTCAAAACATTACGGTACAAATAAACACATCATTTACAGCAAGTTGACATTCAATAAAAGAAAAAATTATCCAGTAAGGAAACGCAATATTAGAGTAAAAATGCTAAATGAATTATTAAAAGTCAATTTATTTATTTATTTTTTTTTTGAAAAAAAGGTACGGATTTGAAAAGTTTTTTATTTATGATTTTTAAAATTTTTATGGACACCTCATGGATAACTTCATGGACATAACTAGCTCCAGGGACATTCTACCAAATTAATTTAATAATATCTTTTGAAAATGCAAAAAAGAATTTCATTACTATTGTTCAGACCGACGGTTTTCAGCGGAGGCCATATGCCCCCTACCAGAAGGCCACGGCGTATTTTTCGGGTGCCACAAATAGCGAATTTTTGGCGATTATATTGGACTTTTCAAACAGGTCAACTAATCAGAAAGTAAGGGCGCTCCATTCCTATTTAATTTCACACTATGTCCTTCATCGAAACAGAATAAGTTATAGAGTGAAGGGGGCACACAGGTAAATAAATAGAAGTAGGCCACAAACAAAAAGTAAAATTAATACACCTGTTTAGACTCTTCTTAAGCATATAATTCTTACTTAATGTAAACTTTTCTTTTCTAAATCATTATTACACTATTATTGTTTCTATGGAATTTACAATACAAGAACGCCGATCCGGGGGTCGAGCGGTCAGGGGCATGCGTTTCCGTCTCATCGCTGGATTGCCGGGTTGCGGGTTCGAATCCCGCCATCGGGCATGGATGTTGTCATGTGGAGGCCAAGTCAGACTTCCGCCCTTCGGGGAGCCTCTATAAAAGTGAAGCTGCAAATCTCCTCCCCTTCGCCATGGGATACCCTGGGGGGTCTTGTGGACGTGGTGCGTAGACTCTCCTTCACCACCGGGGAATTAGTAGCGAACGAACAATACAAGGATTCAAATAATTTTTATTGATTACTTTGACAAGGGAAAATCTTAGCAATAAGTTCTCTCAAATTTGCTTTTCGATGTTTTTAAAGAAATCAATTTCTTTTAAGGTATTTTTGTCAGTACATTCTAAATAGTTATATAAATTTCTTTTCACATAAACGTTATGTTACTTATAATGATTGATCAATAAATTATTAAAATGCACAAAATTCAAAAACTGTTATAAGGATAGCTTAGTTATATAGCACTTATCTCGAGATCTACTAAGAATTAAACTTTATATCTATTCTCAGAAGTTGTTGAATCTGATATATTCGAAATTTCTGAATTTTATGAAACAGCGATACCAAAATTTTCAAGAAAGAATGGTGAACTTTCTAAAACTGTGTTAGTTCGGTTAGACAGGTATTTGACATGTCCTATCCCAAACAGTTCGATCCCCCTTTGCAGACATTGCCGTCCATGGAGACATTGCCAATGTCTACAAAAATGGATCGAACTGTTTGGGATAGGGTATGTCAAATACCTGTCTTTTTGTCTTTTTGGGAGATTTTTCGTTGGGGATCGACGCTATCCCACCCGTAAGCAAAAGGTTAATATTCAAAAAGGATTATTTTACCATGATAAGTATCTGATAAATGTACGTATAATAGGCGTATGAAGACTAAACTGAGTAAAACGTTTCTCATAGCTTCTACAGGGTATTTAAATTAATCTGGCAAGACATATGTCTAATTATATAATGTCCTTATAATATTTTTAAATGTCAACCATTTCAATACAATCATACGCAACACATTGTATGCTGAAAATGTGAAATTTATAATAGTTTCAACAGATATTTCTATTAAAAAGTTAAAATATGGAAAACAAAATATTTTTTTCATGTATATACATTATAAAAGTTATCTAAAATGCTTTAGAAACGATGTGCAGTTATACACATATGACTAATTAATCTGTTCCAGCTGTGTATACTTATACATATTTTGTCTATTATCTTTACTTCTGCATGTTTCCAAAACTTTAAGATAGTATAAAGAAAATCTATCGCAAGAATACACCCCACTTACGCCACGTTGTTATGGTTACGAAGCTGCAATTAAACCGCAATTTGCTCATTTTATTAATTTGGGGGTGATGCAGCAAGTTTTATGCATCCGTCAGCTATTTTGTGTAAAAAATTTGCTCCATTATTTTGTATTATTTTTTTCTAAATATTTTTCCATCTCAAGCCAGCTTACCATCAGATTTTGTATCTAACGAAATTATTTACCAAAAAAATATACTTTTTTAAATTATATTTTTTGCTTATCGTGGTAAAGACGTTATTTTCAAGAAATTTTATATTATATAACGGATTAGTTGGAGGATAAAATAATATAGATATATCAGTAAAGCTTTTTAAAACCTGGAACTAGTCTTTAATTAGAAGCAGGACACTTAGACTTGAGAAACGTAAGCACATTTTAATAGATAGCACTTTATATTAATTTACAAGCAACAGTGTTGAAGGAAAATGCTGACAGGAGTCTTATGCTTGAAGCTTATGTAGAGCGAGTGAAATTTTATCAAGAATGATTAAAATACACTTAATACCAGATTTCTAGATGTTAAGCCTCGAAAGTTTTTGGCAGATTTCATTATTACTCTGTAAATTATTAACACAACTGTCACACTCTATTTTAACGTAGTATTTGCATTTATAAATCGCCTAAAGATGGTGTTGTGTTCAATACTCCATTAGTTTTTGTTATCCTTTCTAAACATTTTTTATCTCAAGCCAGCTTACCACCAGATTTGGTATCTGACAAAATCCTTTAACAAAGAAAATACACCTTTTTCAATTATCTTTCTTACATATTGTAGTAGAAAAACGTTATTTTTAGTAAAATTTAAATTAGGTAAGGGATTACTCGTAGGTTTAAATGGCATAGAAATCTCAGTAAATGTATTAAGAAACTATAATTAGATCAGAAGTAAGACACTAATACTTGAAAAGCGGAATCACATTTTAATAGAACTTTATATTAATTTGAAAGCAAAGGCTTTGAAGTAAAATAATGGCAGGAGTCATCATGCTTGCAGCTTATGTAGCGCGAGTGAAATTTAATTATAAAAGATTAAAATGTACTTATTATTTGTCTGCCGGTTTTCTGCATGTTAAGCCTCTAAAACATTTTTTTGTGTAGATTTAGCATTACTCTGCAAACATGTAACACAACCGTCCAGCTGTACTTCCAGTAACACATAGAAATTTAAAGATGGTGTTATGCTCACATACCGGACATATTAATTTATCTAGAAATAAAAAAGGAAAATAAATGATTCAAACACTGCTTAGGCATAAAGAACAAAATTTGTGGTACCGGTATATAAGGAAAAATAATGTGGCAAGATGGGGACAGAACGATGTCAGCACAAAATTGAAAATTATGGTATCTCGTAAAGCAGTGACGCTAAGGCGATCAAAGATAAATCGATACATGGATAAATCGATTGCCTCAAAGCATATCGAACAAATTCATATATGAATCAATGTAAAACTAAAGGAGGGAATATCGAAATTATATAGAGTTTGCCAATCAATTTATAAATACAGATACATAGTCAATACATTTCAATATAATTAAACAATATATCATATCGGTAAATCCTTGTCTGTTCATTTGATGTGATGATTTCATTAATTAACATGCCCTTTTCAGCACCATAATAAGAATACAGTATGTTGTGATCCATTTGATAAATTCCAAGTAAATATTAATGAAACAAATGGCTTAATTATTTTTCAAGATAGTAATAATTTATAGTTGGTTTCAGTATATGCTTTATTAGCAAAATATACAGTAACTGGTTCAGCTATGTCACGTTCTAAAAATGGTTCCTATAATTTTAGTCTGATGCATATATGGATATTTGCGTTTTTACTAATAGTCTGTCTAAAACAGATAAAGAAACACTCTTAAAAATTAAGTTCCACTTTTATTAATAATTTCCCTCCGTCCCATTTCGCCCACTCCAGGAGAAAAATAAAGATTCCAGTAGTCAATTTTTGGATCCAGTGGTCGATTCTAGTTCTATAAGTGTGAAAATATTTAGTCCTCTAGGTCACCGAAGGACTGATTAAGGTCCTAGAAAGACTTAAAGAACCCATAATCTTCCACCCAGGAAAGGGGTAGAAAATCTGGCTACGTTACGTTATGTCCGACAGATGATACTACAAGTGTGCAAGAATTCAGCGTACACGTCACCACTGGAATTCTGGAAGATCTGAAAGGACTATTCAGCACCCCCTATTTTCTCTGTCTTCTGGTGTTACATTGAAAATCTGGCTCCGTTGCGTTCTGTATTATAGTCTCTACTATAAGCATGCAAGACTCAGCTTTCTAAGCCAGTGGTGTACAACCCTTGGATTGCGACCCTATTTGGGGTCAAAAATACTTTAAGGGGTCACCACATTTTTTTATGGAAGAACTAGAAAATGTGCCGACCCTTTCCCGGGATTTAAAATGTGCGGTCATGGCCTATCCATGTGTGCACCCACACAACATATTTTATTTTATTTCTCTTGTAAACGCGAGTATTATTAAAACATTATTTGATTTTACGAAATTCACCGTGAGGTCGGGGTGCAATATAAAGCTGTAAGAACTGTAGCAGCAAAAAGCACCACTCTTGACACAGAGCTGTTTTCAACTTCGAAATGGTCCTCGGTGGAGGCTGATCAGACACAATTCGCTTGCCTAGTGAATAGCACGCATTGCGAATGTGATTCATATTCAGTGCCTTAAATGGTTGCCTCATTAGCTGGATATATTCAATTTGAAAAAAAATCATCGATCGGCTAAGAACGGTGTTGTGCTAGTCAATGACCATGAATACGAATCATGTACCTATAGCAACTTGAAGAAGTCAAACATGGGGTTCCATTATGTCGTCTCTGTACGTTTTACCAGTAGCAGAACTCTCTCTCTCTCTCTCTCTCTCTCTCTCTCTCTCTCTCTCTCTATCTCTATCTCTATCTCTCTCTCTCTCTCTCTCTCTGTTGAAGATATAGCAAAATTACTTTAAGGGGTCACCAAAATTTTTATTGGAAGAACTAGAAAATGTGCCGGCCTTTGTAGATATAAATTTCTGTGTGCTCATTGAACATTATGTCTGCACATATCAAGACTCCCACACCTCTAAGTTGGACCTTTTCCTTGATGTTAAGGGGATGGTAATGTGTTCTCCGTGCTCTCCAGGTAGTGGTGCGATGCAAATATGTTTGCAATCTGAATCTGGGCTCACCAGTGAAGAATACAAAGCTCTACTAACCCAGACTGCAGTTTAGATATTCCTGACTCCATTTCGATATCCCTGACTCCATTTCGATATCCCTGACTCCATTTCGATATCCCTGACTCCATTTCGATATTCCTGACTCCATTTCAATATTTCTGACTTCATTTCGATATTCCTGACTGCTGACAAGCGGGCGCCTGTAAGTAGGAGCGAGACAGAGGACTTCATGTATACAGGCCGGTTTCCCTGATTCCCCTGTAAACAGTTTGTTTGGAAACAGTTTTCTATGGCGGATACAGATCTCTATAGAATTGCCTTTCAGACATCGTCTTGTGACCGTTAATTGCAGGTATCTGTAGTGCCGAGATGTTTGAAATCTTAAACGACCTTTTACTACTTGTCTTTTAATGTTTCTAGTGTTTTAGAACCTCCTCTATTGTCTGGAAATTACACATTACGGTACATTCAGTACTCAAGAGCTCCTCTCCGTGTTTGTCTTAATTCAATCATTCGGATGATTCCACCCTTTAAAAAAGGTCAACTTAACGTCCTTATACCATAATCGGTTCTTGCTTAAAGGCAACACCAGTTTTTACAGGAATTGCAAGAAATTGGAGTAACACATGTCCGATATTGTCAACTGAATTTACGGAGTTGCAATATACACATATTTTTTGTGCATATACCGTCAACAGATACAATTTGAATGTGCGCAGAGATTGGTTTATGTTATTGGATAAATTGAATACAAATTTTTGCTATTCCGTTTGCCTCAATGCTTTAATTTGCACGTTTTACTAATTATTCTTAACTTTTGGACACCAGTGTATATGAAGTGAAAAAGTTTTACCCCATTTAAAAATAATGCCAATAACGACACCATTACATTCAACTACAATGCATATAAATCGAAAACATGTAGTATCAGAACACTATTCTAATCCTAAAAAAATGCCTATTTCTTAACACGTACGTGTACTTTAGGTGACATCAGATATCTAAAATAGTATTTGTTCTCTACACTAAGAGAAACTGTTTAACTTAAATCACTTTTGTGTACACAATTACAGCAGCAATATAGAAATACATGCAAACTAAAGACAGATAGATATAACAAGAACGATCAATCATGCATAAAGCATTGATTATGAAACAATTTTTCAACGTCAATGCAATTTTATTTAAACATCTCTGAAATGCGATACATTCCTTGGTAATATTTTAAAAATTATCGCAATACTACATTAATTTATTATATTTGAAAACTTAAAATTTCATCGAAAAAAATGAACTTCATTCAAATGACGGCAGTGAAATATAAATTGCCTGGTTTAAACATCTCTAAAATGTGATACATTCCTCGGTAATATTTTTAAAATTGGCATAATACTACAATAATTTATTATATTTGAAAACTTCATCGAAAGCAAATGAAATTTAATCAAATGGCGTCATCAAAATATAAGACGATTGGCTCTCTCTATAAAAGCAGCATTTCATTCATAACATTTTTCCAATCATTTCATTCATCACAATACTATAACAATTTATTTTATTTAAAAACTTAAGACCATGGAGATACAAGTAATTAAACTCTATTCTTAAAACTTCATCGAAAAAATCATACTTCTTTCTGTAAAATCAATGAATATTTCATTGAGATCAGCTATATTGCAGACTCAATGAGCTAAATAATTTTGCGTTAAAGAAATGCAGCAATTCTTCTACAACTCATTCTATATATTTTGCAGTTTACATTTTCTATAAGTGAAAAATAGGCTTCGTTGTATAAATAATCAAAGTTGGATGATCATTTAAACTCAAATATATTTTAATTGTGTGAGTTCAGAACATTGATGCACAGAAATTAAGCAAAACTAAAGCGGTTTTAGAACGGATACAACATTAAATGTGAATTAAAAAGAACTTTAAAAATCACGATTTTGAGACAAAATGAATACCATATTTTATTTTGAAGTGGGTCACGTGATCTATTCATATAATGGTCACCTGATCGCTTCATATAAAAGGTGTAACTATTATTTTAATTTTTATTTAAAAAAACTACTGAATATATTTTGCTGACATTTTTTTATATATTTTGTGGGATAATTTTAATATTTCCTAAAACTTTCGAAGCAATTTGTGAATTATAAATGCGCTTAAAAATGTTTGAAAAAGTAGGTCCCATAGGGTTTAATGTATTTCATTTTTTCAATCCGGGTTTCATCCAAAACTAATTGGATGATATTATTCATTTATATTCTCATAGGTCCCACAGACCGTCTGAACAACATACTAAAATTACATTTTGATAAAGTCATTTTTTCGGCAGTTATCGTGCTAACGGACAGACAGACAGACAGAATGAATAAAGTCATAAACACTTTTCAACTTTGTTGTTGTTGAGACCCAGACCGTCCGACCTACCAGAAAGGTGTAAGGTAACCGTTTGGACGTCCGGAAAGTGCCACCCAATTTAGACCGGAACCCAGTGGGGGAGGCATCCACAGGGACCGTACCCTCCTTCCCCTACCACCAACTTCTCGGAAGGACTTACGGACCCACATGTTTAACGTGATCGTACCCCGCATGAACACGGCGGTAGTTGTGGCAGCGTGCAATTCCAGCGCGCTTCCGCGCCCGAAATGTGCCAATAGCACGCAGTGTTCCCAGGTGGTCACCCACCCAAATACTAACCGCGGCCGATGCTGCTTAACTTCGGTGATCTAACGAGAACCGGTGTTTTCAGCTCGGTACGGCCGTTGGCATTTTTCAACTTTGTTGTAAAGTGTTAAAAAATCCCTCTAAAAAACCCCTCACAAATTTCAATATAGTACATATGGGCTGTTTAATATTAAAAGTATCTAGGCCAGAGAACTCGATACACCTACCTCTTGTTCTAGAGATAAAAGCTCCACTGACTGAGTTATACAGGCTGTAAAAGACCGGACATATATTAATTTTAATTTTGTTGTATTTTTTTCAATGTAAACAAGATTATTTTCCCTTTAAACTTTGTATAATGTATGGGAAAAGTATTGTGAAGTTATCAAAAGTTCGAATTTGAGTTCTCAACAGAAGATCACTTATTAAGCAGTTCTGAACTCTGATCGAACGTTTTTAAGGTGATGTCTGTGTGTATGTATATGTGTGCACGTATGTTACTGTGTGTGTCCATGAGTCTATGGAAGCGATAATTCACGAACGAATGAAACGCTTTGAACGTGGATTGGTACGATTATTACAGTTATCGAATACTGATACCATTTTAATTTTAAAAGCGGTCTACGAAGATCCAAAAATACATTTTCAAATTAATTTTAAAAAAAAACTTATTAAAAATCAGGCGTTACAATAATTTTAGATAATTAATAATTTCTTACATAAAGGCACTGATTTTAAAACGCCAGCACAAAATATTTTTAACACTTTACAACATATTTGAAAAGTATTTATTACTTTGTTCATTCTGTCTGTCTGCCTGTCCGTTCGCACAAGAACTGCCGTAAAAATGACTTTATCAGAATGAAATTTTAGTATGTTGTTACATTAGACCCTATGGGATCTAATTTTTCAAACATTTTTTTTAAGCGAAGTTAAAATTTACAAATTGCTTCAAAAATGTTAGAAAAGGTTAGGCGTATGAATGAAATACTCACTGCTTTTACACAAAGAGCCATATGGGGCGCGGTAGCCCATTGGTTAGCGCGCTGGAGTTGCACTCGGTAGGCCCGGGTTCGATTCCAGCCACTGCCAAACCTGCCGCCGTGTTCATGCGGAGTACGATCACGTTAAACATGTGGGTCCGAAAGTCCTTCCGAGAGGTTGGTGGTAGGGGAAGGAGGGTACGGTCCCTGTGGATGCCTCCCCCACTGGGTTCCGTTCTAAATTGGGTGGCACTTCCCGACCGTCCAAAACAGTTACCTTACACCTTTCTGGTAGGTCGGACGGTCTGGGTTTCAACAACAACAAAGAGCCATATTATTTATATTTTGATGGCGTCTTTTAAATAAAATTTGAATGAAGTTTTAAACATGGAGTTAGAACGTACTTTTACCTCTATGGTTTTAATTTTCCAAGTAAAATAAATTATTGTAGTTCTGTGATAATTAAAATAAGATCGCCGTTGAATGTATCGCATTTTAGAGATGTTTAAATAAAATTACAGTTAGATAGTGTTTTATAATCAATGGTTTATGCATGATTGATCTTTTTTGTATTTATATTCAGTGTTGCACTCGTCCTGTAACCGCTTTATATTGCATATTATCTGTGTTTCTAAATCTGTGCTTACGCAATTATATTATTTTTTATTTTAAATGATCACTAAACTCTGATTATTTCTACAGCGAAACCTAATTTTAACGTATGCAAAATGTAAACAAAACAGGCGATTGTAAGATGAGTTGTATAAGAATTGCTGAATTCTTTAAAGCAAGATTATTTAGCTCTGGTGTTTGGAATATAAGTGATATGAATGGAATATTCATTGATTTTACTTATAAAAGCAAACGGTTTTTAACATTGTCTTTTTTGATGAAGTTTTAAGTTTCCAATTATTGTACTATGATAATTTAAAAAATATCACCACTGAATATATCGCATTTTAGAGATGTTTAAATAAAATTGCATTTCAGTTAGAAAGTGTTTCATAATCAATGCTTTATGCATGATTAATCCTTGTTGTTGGCATATAGCACGTTTTCGGATAAATTTATCAATAAGTTACATAAAATTAAAATAAGTAGCACCCTTAAATAGGTTGACATTAGCAATAAATGTGGCGAAATATCGCTGAATTGATTATATATTTAAAATGTTACTGAATTAACGAAAATATCTCTAAGTTGGCACGTTTAACGAAAAGGAAGCAAAAATTGATGAATATTCATTGTTTGAAATAATTAAAATCATTTTATATATGGTCAACATTGATTAGCGGCTGCCAGCAATATTTTTAATTGTCAAAAGTTAGATTCGCGCAATATATAAGTTAATTGGATACTTCGAAACAGTTTTATACAATGCCATCCAGAAAAGCGTCAAATGTTAATGTGCAATTGACCGTTAAAATATTATGCCATGTATCGTATCCATCAAAAGAAAAGTAGTAAAGGGTATGCAGGGAAAGTCAGTGTGCTGCCAACATTAGATTTTTTGTCAATGTTTCGAATCCTCTAAATACCGAAAAAGTAAATACTTCCAATAATGTTCGAGAAAGTGAAAATATTAAGATTCAATAAATGAAAGATGGCGTTTTATTCTAAATGCATATAAAATTATATTACAGTTATACAGAAATTTCCAAGAGATTTCCACTACTCTGCATATTGAAGTTAATACCCAGTTGAAAAATGATCTATTACTTCAGTTAGAGTTTAGAATACCATGAAACATTAGAAACTAGAAAGAATCTTACGTAGTTTAAAAGCTTTACTACAACTCTAATGTAAAATATAATGGGAAGACTTTAAACAAATATTGAAGGCATAGTGCAAGACCCAGTTTTATCTTCTTTAAGTCTTATCTAACTGTTCAAGAATAAAAAGAAAAATGATACGTCTTTCCTTGAAATTCGATTGGAACTTAAAAATATATTTTTGACTCTGAATTCAATTCCTGAAATGTATTCTTTAAATGTTTGCCCTAGTCTAATATTGACGTTTGCATATATGCAATTTTTCTGTTCAGTTCTCTTGTAATGTTGGGAGTGGTTGTTTTCTCTAGTGGAAACTAACTTCATGACGGTAGCAGAAAGAATCAAAGGCATTTTAAATTTGCATTATCGTGCATTGGCATTGAATAAAAAACAGAGTGGTCTGGATTGAATTAACGCCTAATAGGTTTCCTCGCGTCAAGTAGTATTGGTGCGGAAATAAAAATGAAAATTTATAAATTAATTTCTTTTTAATTTAAAATCAAATTAAGAATATTACACTGGTGGTAAAAATTTTGCAATACTTTTATTTTCCCCAGTCCCCAATTTTTTCTGAAGCATTTATGTCTTTGGATCACTGGAAGATGTCACTTTAATGTCTAAAATGGTTTCAGCATCAAAATCGGATATGGTTGGGGAATTCACCAAGAATGTTATTCCACTTCGGGTAATTTTTCCATTTCCGGTTTAAAATTTTTGCATTTTTTTAAACATATGTTTCTCACAATTGGCTTTAGATAGAACTTCAGTGATAACTGATGTAGATTCAGAATTAAATTCTGAGGGAGGTTGGGTGGATTACTAAATATTTTCGTTTCCAGTTCCTTTATAACATCAGTTCAGAAATTTTCCTTGAAATATATATTTCAGGATTGGCTGTAGATATAGTTTAGATAATTGTTGATATAAATTCAGCACCAAACTCCAGAACGGTTAGTGGAAATCACTAAGGATTTCCACATCCGATTCTGGGCATGTTACTGCTGATTTAAAAAATTACATTTGACTTACAACCTATATTTGTCAGCATCTTCTCTATATATAGCTTAGGTATCGAGTGATATGAATTCAGCATCATTTCCACAGTTGTTACTTTCAACTAAATAGTTTGCATTTTCTTTGCAATATCTATTTCTCAAGACTGGCTACAGATTGAGTTTAGATGATGATTGGTATGCATTCAGCATTGAATATCAGAAGGGATCGGTTGTTGACTAAAGTTTTCCGCTTTCGGTCTTAAAGAGGCCCTTTCCTGTTTTTTTCTAAAATTCGCATAATTGTACGAAATAAATGTGCAAAGGAGTATGACAATGTTTAAAAGTTACGTCAAAAATGAAGTGTACACTCTTACTGCCATCATATGAAAGCTTTTTCATAAATGTCTTATTAGCATTTACATATTGTACAATTATATATTTTTTTCAATGTTGTTTGTGTAGTGAATGAAGAGTCGATGCCGAAATACAGTAAAGGACTTTAAACCTATAAAACTGCAGATCTGCACGTGGACAGTCGATGCTGTATCCTTTGATCTACTTCAACGTTAGATGTCCCCTCTATATTTGGAGTGGACTCTTCAATGTGCGAACATACATTTACATCCTTGCATGTTGATACATTTAGAGACATCCTCTTAGAAATTTCCCAATTTCATTTGGGTAATACGACGCTACTCTTAAAATCTCGAAAATAGTAAATTTGTTCTTATTATCAAATTGTAAAATCTGGTCATTTCTGAACATTTTTATGCCATTAGTATCCGAATGTTATTTATTTACTGAGATATTAAGAAAATACAATACATCATTAAGACAATACCAAGCATGAATGTATACTTTGACAGCAGTTTTCTCAAAATACTGATCTTTAAACTTGTTCCTATGATATTTCAAGAACCGTTTGATGAATTCTTATGAAATTTTGTGCGCTAAGTAATGACATCATTGTCCACTAGGTGCACTATATTTCTATATGCAACTTATAAAATAAAATTTTAGAAGAAAAAAATGATTAAATTCAGAAAAAAATTAAATTTAAAATATATATTAATTTGCCCCATTAAAAATTAAAATAACTAAATAATCCTAGTATGCAAGTGCATTATGAATAATGTCATTAACAAAACTCCAAACTAGCTCGATTACATTCGGTAAAGTTTAAGATATCATGGGGAACAACATATTAGGATTTTATCGGCAAAAACACATATGTAAATTATAACTATTTTTAATATAATATTTCTCAATTTTCAATAATTATTTTATTTTTAATTTAAAGAAAAATATTATTTTTCTCCACCCCAAAAGTTTAATTCTAATAACTTCAATAGATTTTTTTTTACAAAAAGTTTAAACTTTTGTTAATTTTGTCGACATTTTTGCATTTTAAAATATTTATCTAATGTGGAAACTTGTACATTCGCTCTGCCAAGCTAAATTATCAAGAGTAGACACATCGTATATAATGGCCTCATAGACTTTATATTTTCTCATCTCCATAACTTTCTTTTTGTTTATTTTTCATTTCTTCACTGTGTAAGCTTTTCATTAATATCATTTAAAATATCATCATTCCATAGTTCCATATATCCATTTAAAATATCCATAAAATAAAATATCCATTTAAAATATCCATAAATTAAAATATATATTTAAAATATTCATCATACTATCCATATACTATTTGTCATACGGTAATCTTGGATAGGGAATATATGTCTTTCTGTGCATGTTCTCTGTGATGCCGTTGTAGATGCAGACATATGAAAATTAGGTGACTTAGTTGGGCGAGGATGATCATTTTGTCGATTTCTGCTGACAACTTTATTACTGTGGATTTGATTTCCGTGGTTAATGCACTTCTTTGGGCTGCTAATTTGTTCTCTGCAGTTACATTTGATCCTTCAATTAATACACACTGCTTTTGACCTGTTGAAATTTGGGCTATTAAACAATTGTGGTCAACTAATTTTCATTTGCCAATTTCTTTCAAGGAAGTACAAAAAATTTGTATTCTCACAAGCCGCAGTTGTTTTCGGTTTTTCTCTCAGGCCTTTCTCGCTGTGGGGAGCGAATGAAACTTTAGGGGGGGTCTATTCTCCCTATATCTAAATGCTGTCACATAAATAGAAACTAGGTTAACATAAACAACCTCCGGGGGGGACGAATAATCGTCTCTGGGGTTCTTCGCCCCCCTCCCCCCCGGATGTAAGCCTGAAAGAAACACAGGTTGTTTTCATTATGATATCTTTCCGTGTTGGTGTATAAAATTAATGATACTCGTGCGTCTATTTTTTTGGCTATTCTTTTGCTTTTTGCAGTTATAATTCTGTGTATAATCAGTATTTATAGAGTACTCATGACCAAAATAATGTTTTGACTTAAAGAGCTTATAAATTGATTCAAATTTATAAGCCTATCTAGTAACTCCGAATCCATTTTTCGAGTTTTCTGTGTTTGCGGGGATAAAGCCCCTATTTAATCTTCTTACATAATACAAAATTACGTTTGTCTTTCTTTCTATATATGTATGTGCATTTGTGACGTCTGTACCAGAAAATTGAAGTTTTAGACAGCGACGAAATTCGGTGCAGCGGTACTTTAAGACGATCCAGTTCGGCAAGATTTATTTAAAATTGATTTAAAAGCTATGATCATTTTAAACCAAAAGTATGTCTAAATTTTGACTTCAGAATCAGTTTCATTTTGGCCAAACTATTTACGAATGCAACAGATCTGAAAGTACGTGTTTTGAATAAATGGCAGATGTACTATCTAGACGAAAAACAGCTGTTTCCAAAAGAAGGGAATTTAAAGTATCGGTTTTCTAACTCCCGAAATTTAAAAGATTTCGTTCTAATTTTTTTAAATATTGTTTTATTTTATTATTATGAATATTGTGTTAAGAAAAATGTTGAGATAGCATTTATTTTATTTTTTATTTTGCCCTTTCTCCATCTGCGGGTTGATATATCTCAGCCACCTTTGATTTTATTAACATACAATTTTCACTGGCATACGGGCGCTTATTGGTAAAGGCCTCGTTGAGGTCGAAGCGCCATGCGCATCATCCAACACAGGTGATTTGGAAATTGAGTGGCGTTATCTTCATCGGCATTATTTACCTAGCCGGCACTTATTGCGGATCTGGAGAACGCCGGGGAATTAATTTTAGTAGTACATAGTTTTCATATTACCATAAAATGAAATGTATTTGAATATGGCCCAAATATTAGGTCAAGATAATTATCAGATCATTCTTATTTGCGGCATTAGCAGTTTCCTTATCATTTCAATATGATTATAGCAAGGCATCGAATATAATTTTAAGAATTTGCGTATCTATTTAAAACAGAGTATAAAGTTGTTATTCAAATATAATAGAGAGCCTTCTTAAAGTATGTTTTTATCTTGTCAGAACAAAATCATCTTTCTCAAGCAATGCACCTCTTAATGGATTCTTTACTATCTTAAAAATGATATTTTTTTTGAACAACATTGAATGACTTGTGATATAGAGTTGTTAGAATATGAGAACACTTTTCTATTTAACAAAATCCTATTTGAAGAACTCTTTTAAAACTTTAGAAATCAGCAAACACATATATTCCCAATAACAATATTAATTAGCGGTTTTTATAGTCTAAATATTTTTGTGCCCAAGGACAGAGGCTTATTTATATAAACCCTTTCATACAATTCAATAAAAGCCATCACATACATTGAAATATAAAACTAAAAGTAGTACAATAGTTATTTAATTATGTAACACTCAATAATACAACACATCTGAATACAATTGATATAATAATACTTATTGAAGGAAGTTCTCGAAACGGTTTCCACATCATAATTGATTTCAGCATAATTAAAAGTATTTTATTACATTCCCTATATACATAGTATAATGTATAGGGATAGTATTGTGACAAGGTCGAAAATTCGAATTTGATTTTTGAAGGAAGAAGAGAAGAAGAAAGGTTTCAAGAATCCCTGAATTCGAACTTTTTAGAGGTGATGTGTGTGTGTGTGCTTCTGTGTGTATGTGTGTGCTTGTGTGTGCATGTGTTTGCTTGTGTGTGTATGTGTGTGCTTGTGTGTGTGTGTATGTGTGTGTGTGCTTGTGTGTGTGCTTGTGTGTGTGCTTGTGTGTGTATGCTTGTGTGTGTGTGTGCTTTGTGTGTATGTGTGTGTGTGCTTGTGTGTGTGTGTGTGTGTGCTTGTGTGTCGAAAGCCCAGACCATCCGACTCATCCAAAGCCATAGAGCAATATAATGGATGGCCGGGTGTGCTTGTGTGTGTGTGCTTGTGTAAATGTGTGTATGTGCTTGTGTGCTTTGTGTGTATGTGCTTGTGTGTGTGCTTTGTGTGTATGTGTGTATGTGTGTGTATGTGTGTGTGTGTGTGTGTGTGTGTGTGTGTCGGCGAGGCTGTGAATGCAGCATATTTCGAACGAATGAAACGTTTCGAATGATTTATTTATATTTAACAAAATCCTATTTGAAGAACCCTTCTAAAACTTTAGGAATCAAAAATTAAATATATTCCCAATGACAATAGTAATTAACGACTTCACATATGAATATAATTAATAATACTTATTGAAGGAAGTACTTGAAAACGGTTTCCATATCACATTTATCATTGTTTGATTTCAGCATAATTAACAGTATTTTATTACTTACTCTATATACATAATGTAAAAGGACAGTATTGTGACGAGGTCGAAAATTCGAATTCGATTTTCGACAGAAGAGCGCATTTCAAAAATCCCTGAATTCGAACTTTTTAGAGGTGATGTCTGTGTGTGTGTATGTTCGCGAGTCTGTGAATAATATCTTTCGAACGAATGAAGCGTTTCGAATGAAGATAAGTTCAAATACAACAATCAGTGAATACTGGAGCCCCATTGATTTAAAACTCCATCGTATGTTCGGAAAATCCCCCAAAATTTCGAAGTAAATTTTGAAAAAAAATATTTAAATATCTGAACCTTCAATAATGTTTCCTAAATGATCATTTTGTATGTAACTTTTTTAATTAAAAAAACGAATGACATAAATTTTAAAACGCTAGCATGAACAAGTTCCTGAGATATTGCACATTTTAAAATAAACTAAAAAAAATCCAAATAAAATGTTAATTGTGAAATATATTCATTTTGCATATATAATATTATAGGATACATTTATTAACATTATTCTCGTGGATGAGAAAGGTTCCTTTGGGTAAATTTTTGTACTTTGACTCTTACATTTCGCCAATAGTCATTTTTAGATAAGAAAATCACTTCTCTCCGTTTGTCTTTAAATTTGACAATTTGGAAACTAATTTAGTGAAATATCGCCAACTTGGCAATTTTTCTCCCCAGATTGACAAAACTGTCATCAAAATTGCAAAGTTAACGAAAATGACGCCAAATTGATGAATTATATATTAAAATATTTTGATGTATGGACTGTATTGCGTATATCGTATGCTATCAATATTGATAATTGTCAATTCAGAGTTGCTTGAAATATAAGTTATTTGGGTACTTCGAAATAGTTTTACATGTTGTCAACCGGAAATGCCCCAAATGTATAATGTAAAGTTAAAAACATTCTGCTGTGTATCTTATAAATCAATTTATCACTGCGAATGATGTAAATTCATTGCACTATATAGGGTCATGTGGCTATCCATATCAAGTTTTTGTAATATAATGAGATTCATTTTAACTATTGTAAATGATAAACAGTTTATAAATGCTTTAATTTTCTTGAAATGATAAATATTGTTAAAACAATCATTAATTTAACTTTAATATAAACATAAGTAAAGTAGACACATTAAAATAAAAGCAGATTCTTAACAATAATATACACCACTAAAAATACTGTATATAATGTATAATATTATGTGGTCCCTAAGGTAAAAAATGTGTTTATCTAACGTTTAAATAACATGAATATCAAATTTAAAATAAAATTGATAGCATATAAATTTATAAATTTTGATGAGACTGCAGTTAAATAATATATTGACTACTTGAACTAGTTTCTAAGTGCTTGCTTAACCATAATTAGTACAATTTTCTTAAAATCTTCTGATTCACTAAACTCGAACATAGCTTTTATTTCCCACTGTGTCACAGATAACACTAATTTATTAAAAAAAACAGTTAATATACGCAATTATGTAAAGGGGAGAAAAGATTGACAACTTACGATCAATTTTATTTCTATTAATATGAATATTATACTCGATTTCATAAACTTAGAATCATACAAAAGACATTTTTATGAAAACCAAGCAACAATTTTACCATCTTACTAAAATTATGAAATCACTTTTAATACACCTTATATGCATTTTTAATATAAATGCATAGCCCTCGGGTACATCATTGATAGGACTAGAAATCTTTCAGTTGAGTTACCTAATCAAACTTAAAAATACGTTTGTTCATTATTCTAATGTAATTCTGATATATCTGATATATGATAGGAAATTATGAAACGTTAAAGCTAAATAAAACATTATCATTTAATTAATTAGAACAGATATATTGGAAAAGCTTTTGCCAATTTTATTCAGAAGAATTTCGAACCTTGAAAAATGTTTAATTAATTAAATTTAAAATTAATTTATCCTTAGATTATATAAAAGTTTTAGTGAAATTTTTGAAATTTCGAAATAATAAATTCCCATATTACTATCCATTGTGGATAAATAGCAATAATAACACCATCCACGAAATAAATATAAATTAATAGGCAATACTAAGAAAAATAATATGTAACTAGTAAATTAAAACCATATAAACTGACATATCTGTTTTTGTAAAACCTAACCAGGTTTTTAAGAATAATTCATAAAATATAAAAATAGTTATTTAGTCCATTATAAGATATATTACTTTATCAAGCATACTCCGGGTTTACAACAAAATATTTTATCCAACTTCAAAGCTAAATAGACAATATGGGTACTCTGCAAATATTTAAAGATATTTCAAAGGTTCACTTTCTTTTGTTAGTGTTTACTTGTCCGTGAACTTTTATAAAGCAAGAACAATGTAAAATGTCTTCTTCATTAACAAATAAATTTAAATGAAATTACAAGGTAGCTTTGCATTGCTATTCCCATTATTTTTTGTTTTATATTTACATTTCAAGCTCTTTGTAGATGCTTTTTTTTTTTGTTTAATCATGTGCACTTATTCACGCACTCGTCTAGCTAGAAAGAGCCAAAATAAATATTGAAAGAGGAACTGGAACAGATTTTTTTTTAATTTCTTGAATATTATCTTTAAAAAATACAAATGAATAAAATTTTTGGAAATAACAATATTTATATAAACATAACGCAAAATATCGAATGAGTGTATTAATTAAATACTTTAGGTTCGAACAATTTATTTCACAATTTCATTACTTGATTGGTTTTCAAATTATGTTCGCATTTAATCAATTAAAATTTTTTTATATGTGTTACAAAAATCGGATTGTCCCCACATTCGAAATGCTCAAATTTCTTTGTATCTTAATGTAAAAATCTGATGTGGGCAGTGCATCTCTTTCCCTGTATAATGCAATGAAATTACTTCTTTCAGAGTGAAAAAATAATGTATAAGATCCACGACACAATATTTTAACGTTAAATTGCACATTGGGCGTTTTTCAGAATGACAACATGTAAAACTACACTACTTGACATAGGTTTTGTTGCTCCAAGTCCTCTGGACGAGCCGGACGGCCTGGGGCTTTCACTACTTGACATAGAAAATGCAACACCATGGAGCTTTGGCCGTCTAATTATGCAAATTGCGAGACAAACGCAGCTGTCCGATGTATGCAAATGATCTGAAATGCAAGTAGGTCACGTGATTAGAGCGCAGGATAAAAGGGATAGAGACTGCAGATCAGCCAACAGTTATTACTGTCTGTCACCTACGGAAACCCCTTTTCCGAGCTGTCAACCATCAGCAGAAAAACCTTGCAAGTTACCCAGATGCTTCCTTGGTCTCCCCTGTTTCCAGATCTCTCACCCATCGAGCATGTATGCAATGTGATTGGCCGTCGTTTGACTTCCCTGCCACCGCCTCAAACAGAGAACGACATGTAGAGAATGGTTTAAAACATATGGCCATCCATCCCTCTGGAAACTATCCGCACGCTCATTGTATCTGTTCCTCGAAGGATTGCTGCTTCTATCGCCGCAAGAGATGATCCTACTGCCTACTGATCACCATATCTATGCCATTATTGCATTGCATTATCTTTCTGGAGTTAACATCGCTTATGTACATATGCCATCTCTGTCTATCTTTATCATCACGCTCTATTCGCTCTTCATGGTGTTGCATTTTCTGTATCGGGTAGTGTGTTTCAAAGTATCCAAATAATTTATATTTCGCACAACTTTAAATTGGCAATTATCAACATTAATAACATCCACAAAAAGCAATATAGTCCATATATTGAAATATTTTAATAATGAATTCATCAATTTTGAGTCATTACGGTTAATTTAATATCATTTTTAACACTTTACAACAAAGTTGAAAAGTGTTTATGACTTTGTTCATTCTGTCTGTCTGTCTGTCTGTCTGTCTGTCCGTTAGCACGATAACTGCCGTAAAAATGAGTTTATCAAAATGAAATTTTAGTATGTTGTTCAGACGGTCTGTAGGACCTATGGGAATATAAATAAATAATATCACCCAATTAGTTTTTTATTGAACCCGGGTTGAAAAAATGAAATACATTGAACCCTATGGGACCTAATTTTTCAAACATTTTTCAAGTAAATTTAAAATTCACGAATTGCTTCGAAATTTTTAGGAAATATTCACATTATCCCATAGAATATATAAAAAAAAATTCAGTAAAATATATTAAGTAGTTTTTTAATTAAAAAAATTATTTAATATAGGGAAAAAAACAAATTCAATTAAATTCTGACTTTGGGATATCTTCCAGAAAGAAAAGAGAGAGATATTATATAATAAATATCTCTCCCTTTGTTTAAACGTTTTGCATATGGGAGTGGCTTCATATTTTAAAATAAATTTGGTAGATAACAATTTTTCATTTTTTTTAAATTTTATATAACTCTTCTTGATAAATTTAATTGATGGCATTTTAAATGCACTTTCCTACGTCCCAGAGAGTTAAAATTTGGTACACAGCTTAAATTTGTTGAACATTTTATTCGACAAAAATTTGATGGATCTTTAAATATAGATCATACATTTTTTTCGAAATGGCCTGAAAATAATCCCCGTTCACTTCTATAAATCATTGGTGTAATATTGTTAAAAATTCTGATGTGGACAGCACATGTCTTTCTCTGCAGACTCATATTCGTTCTCTTTACTTAATGAATGATAATTTGAGTTTATCTGCACAACATAAGTATTTTAAATGACATTGAATTTACACGTTAAACTTAAATTTGGTTCTCATTTGATAGCTGGACTTATTGTCAAAGGTGGCGTAGAGAAAACGCGAAAAAACTAGAATATCTCAAGAACGGCTAGTCCTAGAGTAATGGGGTTAGTCTTATTCTTTTTGTTGTCAAAAATCACATATAAAATAGGAATTTAATTGATGTAATTGAGCACACGTAGTCTTTTATTTTTATATATAACGATTTTTGCTGGCCATTTCGCAAAAATAGCCCGTTCCTTTTTCCCGAATCGTAGTAGAATAACCTACAAATGATTTATATACAAAATTTTGTTAAATTTGGTATATAAATCACTTGTAGGTTATTGAAATATTATACTCCAAATTTTGTTAAATTTGGTTCATTAGTTTTTAGCTAGAGTGGATAAAGGCAATTTCTGCGGCCATTTCGCAAAGAAGGCAGATTCTTTTATTACGAATCGTACTATAATCTAATGAACATCAGGATTTCCCATAAAAAACATACCTACCAAATTGTATGAAATTCGGTCCATTAGTTTTTCAATTAGAGTGGATGTAATATCCACACAGACACACAGAAACATACACAGATACACCCTTACACACACAGACGTCTCTCTAAAAGTAGTTTTTTCGTGTTCTAGAAGTCCCAAAACGTGTAGATCCTTTGAAAATTCGAGTTCCGATCTTCGGCACGATTCCAATACTTTGAGTATATACACATACACATATATATTATCTGTGTATTATCTGTGTATCTAAATTCCGTGCCTATGCAATTACAATAGTTGTGATTTTAAATGATCCCTAAACTTTTATTATTTCTTCAAGGAAGCCTAATTTTAACATATGCAGATTGCAAATATCTCAAGCGATTGTAAGATGAATTACATAAGAATTGCTGAATTATTTTCACACAAAATTATTTAGCTCTGGAGTCTGGAATACAAGTTATATGAATGAAATATTCATTGATTTTGCATAAAGAATCAGATGATTTATATTTCGATACAGTTTTAAATATTTAAGTATAATAAATTACTGTAGTACTGTGATAATGTAAAAGATATTACCACTGAATGAATCACATTTTAGAAATTTTTAAATGAAATTACATTTCAGTTGGAAAGTGTTTCATAATCAATGCTTATGCATGATTGATCTTTCTTGTTGAAATTTTGACGATGTTTTTGACTATCTGGGAAGAAATAACTCTCCAAACTCGCTAAATTTGTCGCCAAACGTTAAAGGCGAACGAAGAGAAGAGCTTTTCTTATATATTAACGACTGTTAGTAAATTGATCGGCATCAAATTACAAAAATATTACCCAAAGTATCTTCCCCCGTGAATGGAATGAACTAGATCAACAAGACTGATGTTAAAAAAAATGCTATAATATTAATCGTGAAAAGCGAACATCTATCACAATCGTCAATACTTTATAATTTTATGTGATTTATCAAAAATTTATTTAAAGAATGTTCTATATCTAAAGGACTGTTCCGTTTTAAAGTCTATGTCATTTGCGTTCTAATGAAAAATTACATAATAAATTATCATTTCAGTAACATTATTAAAGTTTCTGATTTTTTATAGATGTATCAAAATTTATTTCCAAAATTTTGGCTTTCAGAACATTCGATAACTTTTAAAACCGCCGATCCCGTGGTCGAGCGGTCAGGAGCATGCGCTTCCGTCTGATCGCTGGATTGCCGGGTTGTGGGTTCGAATCCCGTCAGCGGGCATGAATGTTGTGTAGTCGAGGCAAAGTCAGACTTCTGCCCTTGGGGAGTCTCAATAAAAAAAAATGAAGCTGCATATTCTCCCCTTCGCCATGGGACCATGGGTCTAGTGGACGTGGTGTTAGGCGCACCTCACGACGGGGGATAAGTCACACAACGTTTAAAACCGATAAGGTTCCAGTATTCCCTGATTGCAATAGTTGTGCCAAATTTCATTCAAAACGCTCCATTCGTTCATTAGATATCACATTCACAGTCTCACGGGGACACACACACACACGATCCTCGCTTAAGAATCGTTTTTCATATTTAACAAGAAAAGTCAATCATGCTTAAAGCATTGATTATGAAACACTTTCCAACTTCAATGCAATTTTATTTAAACAAGTCTAAAATGCAATACATTCCTCGGTAATATTTTGAAACTTATCACAATACTGCATCAATTTATTATATTTGAAAACTTAAACCTTCATCGAAAAAAATGAACTTCATTCAAATGACGGCATTGAAATATAAATTGCCTGGTTTAAACATCTCTAAAATGTTATACATTCCTCGGTAATAGTTTTAGAATTATCATAATACTACGATAATTTATTATATTTGAAAACTTCATCGAAAACAACTGAAATTAATTCAAATGACGTCATAGAAAAAATAACACGCCTGGATCTCTCTATAAAAACAGGATTTCATTCATAACTTTCTCCCATTCATTTCATTCATCACAATACTATAATAATTTATTTTATTTAAACATTTTATTTAAGACCATGGAGCTACAAATAATTAAACTCTATGCTTAAAACTTCATCGAAAAAAATCGTCCTTCTCTTTATGAAATCAATTAATATTTCATTCATATCAGCCATGCAGACTCCATGGACTAAATTATCTTGTGTTAAAAAAATACAGGAATTCTAATACAACTCATTCTACATATTTTGCTGTTTACATTTTACATAGGTGAAAAATAGGCTTAGTTGTAGAAATAATCAAATTTAGATGAGCATTTAAACTCAAATATATTTGCATTGCGTTGTTTCAGTATGCAGATGCACAGAATTTAATCAAAAATAAAGTAGTTTTGGGACGGATACAACACTCAATATGAATTAAAAAGAACTTAAAAAAATCACGATTTTGAAACAAGATGGATGCCATATATCATTTTGAAGTGGGTCATGTGATCGTTCCATATCATGGTCACGTGATCGTTTCATATAAGATGTGCAATTATTATTTTAATTTTTATTTAAAAAACTACTGAATATATTTCGCTGAATTTTTTTTATATATTTTATGGAATAATTTGAATATTACCTAAAATTTTCGAAGCAATTTGTGAATTTTAAATCCGCTTAAAAAATGTTTGAAAAATTAGGTCCCATAAGGCTCAATGTATTTCATCTTTCAACCCGGGTTCAGTCCAAAACTAATTGGGTGATATTATTCATTTATATTCCCATAGGTCCTACAAACCGTCTGAACAACATACTAAAATTTCATTTTGATTAAGTCATTTTTACGGCAGTTATCGTGCTAACGGACAGACAGACAGAATGAACAAAGTCATAAACAATTTTCAACTTTGTTGTAAAGTGTTAAAAAATTGAAAAGTTTTATTATAAAATCGCACCTTTTATATTAATTATTTAAAACGAGACCCATAGCATTGATCGAAATTGCTATGTAATATTTTATGCATTTTTTTATCCATATATGTTACATGTTCCCTCCGATTGTGTGAAGTCTCAACAACCCAATATCAGTTCAATAATGGGAAAAATTAATATAATGTTTACATCTAAAATTGGCATGCTGCTATTATTCTTACATTATATAGATTGTTACATTTCGCACACTACCAATTGTAGAAAATACTCATATTGTTAATAAAAATACAGATAAACTCTTATGGAAATATTCTGCTAATTTTTTAGCACAATTACATTTTACGTGCCTTTTTGCGATTCGAGAACACGATGATTCTATGAAATGTTTTCTTGAATATTATTAAAGTTTATATTTATACCAATATTAAAGACTGTCAAAAACAAGGAAACTGACACTTCCTCATTACCACAAAGCTGCCACTTGATGAAAAGTTTACAATCCTTGTATAGTTGTAAGAAAAAACAAATTTAACATGCAAATAGTTATTTTTTCCCTTAGTGAGGTACTTAGCTTTAAGTTTATAAATTTGCAAATTTGTTAATAAAAATGTTATGTAACGAAATAAAATAATTATTAATTATTTTAACTATTTAGTTGGCAATGAGACATCGTGCTGAAATGAGGAGATCTAGCACATCAGCAAACATTGTAGATGGAAACGTATTAATCTATGTGAGTTCTATGAGATCGAGTCAACATATTATAAGGATTCATTGAGACAAAATTTAGTCACGTTCATGGCTGTAAATCACTAAATCATATAAAACATGCTATTGTTGTTGAGACCCAGACTGTCCGACCTACCAGAAAGATGTAAGGTAACTGTTTTGACAGCCGGGAAGTGCCACCCAATTTAGACCGGAACCCAGTGGGGGAGGCATCCACAGGGACCGTACCCTCCTCCCCCTACCACCAACCTCTCGGAACTTACGGACCCACATGTTTAACGTGATCGTACTCCGCATGAACACGGCGGCAGTTTTGGCAACGGAGAAAATCGAACCTGGGCCTACCGAGTGCAACTCTCGCGCGCGAACCACTGGGCTACCGCGCCCTCATATAAAACATGTGTAGTAATTTTTCAACATGAGAGCATATTTCAATTTTACAGGGGGTGGAGGTAAGAGAGTTGAGTCCAAAATAAATAATTATATTAACTTCGTTTCAAATAGTACTTTATATGGCTATAAATTAAGAAAAATTCAATACTTTTTAAATTTTATTAAACCATGGATTTTTGAAGACCAGAAACAGTTCAGTCACAGGTGACCAAGAAAATATAAGATTATTATGGCTTCATATAATAATAATAGTCCATTGGGAGATTAGTGATCTGATTGGGCTATAAATATATATATATATCCCTCATGGGTCCGATATTGGAATTGCTAGGCTAGCCCGTATTAGCTGTTAATATTTTAGCCTATATGTGAAAAATACATTGAGCTATGCAGGGTGACCAAAATATATCCCGTATTAGCAGTATCAGTAAGCTAGCATTATTAGAACTAACGGTGGTTTTGTGATTGATAATAATGACTCTCTGTGTTCTAGCCTATATGAGACCCATATGCTGTTCTAATTGAGATCAGATATATTGCTGACATTGCTTGTAGATATATACCACATCGAAATGCAGCCCACATAAGACCTTCATTAAATGCTGCGAGATAACACACATAAATTTCGAAACGAGGTCTGAACTTTATATGTAACTGTCAAAGCATCGAGTATCAATCCTCAATAGGAGACCGCATGTAAATAAACAAGAAAAATCTGATGTAGACAGCACATTACTTTCCCTACATAATCCAATGACTTCTTTCACAGCACTATAATGATATACACGATCCATGGCACATTATTTTAATCTTTGAATTGTACATAAATATTGGGCGCTTTTGTGGAGGGCAATGTATAAACAATTTAGAAGTATCACATCAACTTATATTTCGAAGCAAATCTAACTTATCAATTAAAACTCAAATTCAAATTTTCGTCTCCATTACAATACTTTCACTATGCATCACACTATGTATGTAGGGAAAGAAAATAGGTTACATAACGACATCAAATTAAAAAAATTTGATGTGGACAGCATATGACTTCCCTTATACAATGCAATGAATTTACTTCTTTTACAGTGAAAAAATAATGTATAAGATCCACGACACATTGTTTTCAACTTTAAATTGTACATTTTGCGCTTTTCCAGATGACAGCATGTTAAACAATTTCGAAGTACCCAATTAATTTATATTTTACGCAACACTAAATTGACAATTATCAATATTGGTAGTATCCTCAGTAAGTAATATAGCCCATATATTAAAATATTTTAATAATTAATTCATCAATTAGGCTCCATTTTCATCAATTTGTCATTTTTAAAATTTTGACAATATTTTCATCAATCTGGGGCAAAATATGGTCCAGTTGGCGATATTTTACTAGATTATTTGCCAAGGTCTACAAATATATCACCAAGTATTACAGACAATTGGAGAGAAGAGCATTTCTTATATACGAGAAGGTATGCCCGTCCTATGACGGAAATCAAAATTCGTAAAATATTACCTCCCGTTAGCATCATTTTTATCAATTTGGCGACATTTTAGTCAATTTGGAAAAATATAAAAAGTCAGCAAATTGGCGATATCAATTGGAGATATTCCGCCAAAATTTCGTCAAAAGTTATAGTTATTCTTTTATTATAGTTAAGGTTAGTCTTATAGCAGATACTTATTATTTCCAAGATATTGAATTTTCATCTGTTAGTCGTCATTTTCATTGATTTAACGTCATTTTTATCAATTCGGCGGCATTTTCATCAATTTGGCAACATATAAAAATCGCTAAGTTTGCGATATTCCGCCAAAATTTCGCGAAGCATTATGGATTGAGAAATTGTTTATTCTTATAGTAGATAAATGAATATTGGCGTCCAAATACAAAATTATTACTAAAAGTATCTTCTCTCGCGATTGGAATGACCTAGATCTACAAGAATGATGCTAACAAATTTATATTAAATATGAAAAGTGAATATATTTCATAATAGTTAATATTTTCTTAATTTTAAGTTATTTTTTAATACATCTATTTGAGAAATGTGCAATATCTCGAGAACGGTTCATGCTAGTGTTCTAAAGTTTGTGTTAATCATTTTCTAATGAAAAATTACATCCGAACATTCGATTGCGTTTATAATCAATACGATTCCAGTATTTAATGACTGTAATATTTATACCAAATTTCGCTCGATTCGTTGGTGAGATATGCGCATCCAGGGATTCACGGACACACACACGCATGCACACACATATACACTGACCTCACCTCCAAAACGCTCGCCTAGAGTTCAGGGATGCTTGAAACGCGCTCTTCAGTCGAAAACTCGAATTCGAATTTTTGACACCGTCGCAATATTTTTCCTATACATTATACAATGTACACAAGGCAAGTAAAAATTGAAAAGGTTTATAGTTGACAAAATTTGCATTTGAAACATATTTTCATTTTAAACCATTACAGTTGTATTTTAAATGGAAGTAATATTTATTTTTTATTTCAGTAAAACTGAACATCAAACAATGCAATGTTTCTTAATAACATCGCATGCTATGAATTTATCCTGTATTTATTAGAATGGTATTATATCGATGATCTATAGAGTAACTGCTTACGTAGTATGCTTATAATTTAATCGTGTATTTGTTTGAATCCTATTATGCACATGACCTATATAAGCTACTTACTTACGTGTATAAAATATTGAGCCAAATGTAATGCAATTTAACAATAATAGATATGAATATAACAGAATTTAATCAATAATAGAATAGAAATCCACAGACATGAAATGGATTATAGTTAATGCAAAATTGAGAATATTTGGGGTTTTAAGTATTTATTATTCAATGTATCATCTTTCATAAATATTCAAAAATAACTTAAAGGGGAAGGTTGGATAAATTGGCCATTCCAAAATTGATTTTTAAAAATATTAATCAGTTCAAAAAATTAAAATAACACTCATAACCAATATTATTATTTATGTACTTTTATGTTTTAGCAAGGATTTAGTTCATTTTTGATTACTATAAACTGCACCTGGAATTGTCCGGCATTTAAAGCAGCGATTAATTAAATTGTTCGATAGGCTTAGTCGCCAGTTGCTCAAGCACTTGCTTAATTTACAAAACACACGCCAGCACATGCCTGCCCTAAATAAGCACCTAATCACACCTTGGACCGCTGCTCGGGTATATAATACGCCTTTGTCCCGTTGCTGGACGCATCAAGTATTATCGATTTTAGTTGCAGCTTGCAATCAAAATAAATCCCTAAACAGTTTCGACAAATGACGTACCTGATCTTCCTACAGCATTCTAGATTTATGCTTCAAAAAGTTAACTCTCGACCCCATACCAAGGGCACATGGTAGAAAATCTCCTTCCCCCCGTATGTGGGAGTGGAACAATTCCAGTAGAGTCCGCTGCCTGCTAGGTTAATTCAAGAAATGCTTCGAATAAAAAATTTATAATTAATCAACGAGTGGTTTTATGAAATTATATTTTTTCTAGAGCAGTAAGTGATATTTTTAGGAACTGCTGAAAAAATGAACGTTGGATGGCAAGTTAATTTTAATATATCATAATATAAAATCGGAGAGGTGTAAAATGCACGAAAAACATATAAATTTAAAAAAATTCATTAAAATGTGTCTATTCATCGTATGGACTCCTTTCAAAGTTTGTTTGAAATATATCTTTTCGATCTTTGTAATGGTGTAAGATGGAAACTCTGCGATAATATTTTAAATCGCTAAGGAATCGATTGGTGTGAATATATCCCAATATAGCTCGAAATCGCCCTACAACATAAAAGAATTAAAAAACTAATTCGAAATTTAATAAA